>CM037859.1:65864240-66464240 GCA_021292105.1 Anadara kagoshimensis
TTGATTGAGTTGGATTTACGCACAAGTCATGGCTATTTGAAATTGCATTTATCCATGATGGCAGTGATGAATGAAGTTGGTTAAAAGTTAAATTGATGTTGTACGCCCTCGACCCAATTGTTAAAAGTTTCGTAAGCTGAACTGACTTGTTAGTGAAAATTCAAATGTTATTACAATGGCAAAAGGGTATTTGCAGACATATCAGTATGATTTATTTTATTTGGTAGTAAAAAATGTACTAAAATGTACTAATAACTTTTCAAAATACTTAAAATATTCCCTAAAGTACTGCTTACCAACTCGTTAAGCTAACGGAGATTTGAACAACTGTGTCCCGTCCTGGACATGTGCATATCGCTCATCACAAGGATGCTAAAAGATCTGGGACGTAACAGGATGCTAGGGTACCCGGAAATACCAATGTCACGACTGAATCGACAGTGACAACGGGGTTTTAAGGTCTAACATAAAAGGTTCATATCTAGGGAAAGGTGGTAATACAAAAAGGTTTTGTAATTGTACCAAAGAAGTTATTAATTACAACTCTGTACTCAGGAAGCCTTTGTATCACTAGCAATGTTTGACATTCAATATCCTATTAAAGAACGGTTCGATATACGTGCATTTTTGTGTCCAGGTGTTAAACATGTATTGAAACAAGGCATACCAATTATGACCGCGATAGAGTGATTTTGTCAACATTTTTTCGGACACTTCTCGAAAACTATTGAACAGATGTTTATAAAACTTCACAGAGATAATCTTTGAATGGAGTAGATATGTCTTTTGTAATTCATATTTTGATTATGTACCTTTGGAGATTTCTCAGTTGGGTTCGTTTTTGGTGACACTTTTGATAAGTCATTCCATTTCAGTTATAACATCGTTATTGCTACATTTTGATGTGCGTTTCATTGATTCGGGCATGGATTAGCTATATAGTATGTTTGTTTTTGATTTATTGATTTATTTATTTATTTGTCAGAGACACATTTTAAACGGTATGTACATAACGTACATAACGCCGGGTGCACGTGGAAGCGGTTCCTGTGGCTATGGACCAGGTCAACCTTTTGATAGGAATTGCTATTACAACAATGCGTATTGTGAAAGGAGAGGACCCAATAAATGTCGCTGGGCGGTAGATACGACAGCTAAGCCGTGTCAAAAACGGAGAAAAATACCCAAAATACTACACATGAGACATAAAGATGACTAGTTTAAATCACATCAACATTATGACCGTATAAAACACCCAAACTTTAGTACCATTAAGTACTATAAATGGACCGCTTGTTTGTTATTTGTTGTCTCAGATATCAATAATATAATAAATAAAGAATACTATTGCCATTCAGTTTTGAGTTTTTTTTTAAATCGGTTTATTAAAATACAGTCTAATTTGCCTTAAAGAAACCTGTATATTAGGCGCACCTACTTGTAAAGGCCAGTAAAATTTTCCCAATCAATCTTTATTCATGTTACTTGAACCTGTATAAAAAGGCCACCGGTTCATAAAGGCAACTTTTACTGGTTCCCTCAGGCAACCTATTTAGACAGATTTGACCAAACTTATGATTTTTAATTACAAATTTATTTCTTTATTAGGACAAATACAAGTTATTTTTGACTACAGATAAACTATGGGGAAATAACACTGTTAACAATTCTAACCTCACACAACCTTAAACACACGCACCTGTATACACTACACTTTGTGGCCATTGTTTGAACAAATTCTAACCTCACACAACCTTAAACACACGCACCTGTACACACTACACTTTGTGGCCATTGTTTGGACAAATTCTAACCTCACACAACCTTAAACACACGCACCTGCACACACTACACTTTGTGGCCATTGTTTGGACAAATTCTAACCTCACACAACCTTAAACACACGCACCTGTACACACTACGGTTTGTGGCCATTGTTTGGACAAATTCTAACCTCACACAACCTTAAACACACGCACCTGTACACACTACGGTTTGTGGCCATTGTTTGGACCAGTATTTACTAATTTTATAGAACAATATAACCAAACAGTTTATTTTAAACCAATACCTGGACCGTTATTTCCCTTATATTCCGATGTTTTGGTGTATACTTTACGATTAATTTGAAATTTTGAGAAAATGAATTTTTGATATTGTGTTACAACAAAATGTTCTGAAATTAGCGATACATCATTTAATTATTAATTAATATATATAACCTATGTAAAACATTTTTACGGTTTATCGATTTCAGTTAAAATTGAAATAATAAGATACTTTAAATACATGTATATTTATTATATAATCTCAAAAAGTCATATATAAGTTAAGCCCATAAAATAAAAACCATATAAACACCCGTGTAATATCGTTTTTGCGACCTTTGTTACCAGCGCGCGGCATTCCAATGTGCGTGCACTATGATGTACACTGTTAATATTTCACTGACACATTTAATCAAGTTATTTTAATATCATAAAAATAACTCGTATAAGTTGGAGAAATGTTGTTTTTTGTGTTTTTTTTTTTTTTTTTTTTTTTTTTTGTACTTTTACTTTAGAAAAGTCAAACTTATAAAATTATTAATTCCATAAAAATTTCGGTACACATTAGTCGCATGTTCACGTTTACGTGACGTCTGTGAATTTTACGAAAATAAAATGTTTGATTCACTAGATTAATTAAGAGATCCCTGGATTTTTTAAGAGAATCTTACGTTAGTGTTTACGTGTATGTTATATTGAATTTATTAAATTTGTTAAATAATTTATTTATGCAATTCGACAAGGCTCGTTCAAAATACTCGTTTATATAATTAAAAAATTCAGTATAACATAAACACTCATTTAAGATCCTCTATATATTAAAAGGGTAAGGTATATAATTTACGGATGACTTTTTCGGCAATAAAAGTGCAATTTTGACATTTTATTTTAGAGAAATTGGATCGGAATGAGACATAAAATATAGTTCACCCATACAGTACATATACATCTAGCTAACGAATTAGTGTCAAATAAGTAGCTCATCTCGGTCCACCGTTAGCTGTATCTCGGTCCACCGTTAGCTGTATCTCGGTCCACCGTTAGCTGTATCTCGGTCCACCGTTAGCTGTATCTCGGTCCGCCGTTAGCTGTATCTCGGTCCGCCGTTAGCTGTATCTCGGTCCGCCTTTAGCTGTATCTCGGTCCACCGTTAGCTGTATCTCGGTCCACCGTTAGCTGTATCTCGGTCCACCGTTAGCTGTATCTCGGTCCACCGTTAGCTGTATCTCGGTCCACCGTTAGCTGTATCTCGGTCCGCCGTTAGCTGTATCTCGGTCCGCCATTAGCTGTATCTCGGTCCACCGTTAGCTGTATCTCGGTCCACCGTTAGCTGTATCTCGGTCCACCGTTAGCTGTATCTCGGTCCACCGTTAGCTGTATCTCGGTCCACCGTTAGCTGTATCTCGGTCCACCGTTAGCTGTATCTCGGTCCGCCGTTAGCTGTATCTCGGTCCGCCGTTAGCTGTATCTCGGTCCGCCGTTAGCTGTATCTCGGTCCACCGTTAGCTGTATCTCGGTCCGCCGTTAGCTGTATCTCGGTCCACCGTTAGCTGTATCTCGGTCCGCCGTTAGCTGTATCTCGGTCCGCCGTTAGCTGTATCTCGGTCCGCCGTTAGCTGTATCTCGGTCCACCGTTAGCTGTATCTCGGTCCGCCGTTAGCTGTATCTCGGTCCGCCGTTAGCTGTATCTCGGTCCGCCGTTAGCTGTATCTCGGTCCGCCGTTAGCTGTATCTCGGTCCACCGTTAGCTGTATCTCGGTCCGTCGTTAGCTGTATCTCGGTCCGCCGTTAGCTGTATCTCGGTCCACCGTTAGCTGTATCTCGGTCCGCCGTTAGCTGTATCTCGGTCCGCCGTTCGCTGTATCTCGATCCGCCGTTAGCTGTATCTCGGTCCGCCGTTAGCTGTATCTCGGTCCACCGTTAGCTGTATCTCGGTCCGCCGTTAGCTGTATCTCGGTCCACCGTTAGCTGTATCTCGGTCCACCGTTAGCTGTATCTCGGTCCGCCGTTAGCTGTATCTCGGTCCGCCGTTAGCTGTATCTCGGTCCACCGTTAGCTGTATCTCAGTCCGCCGTTAGCTGTATCTCGGTCCGCCGTTAGCTGTATCTCGGTCCACCGTTAGCTGTATCTCGGTCCACCGTTAGCTGTATCTCGGTCCGCCGTTAGCTGTATCTCGGTCCACCGTTAGCTGTATCTCGGTCCACCGTTAGCTGTATCTCGGTCCACCGTTAGCTGTATCTCGGTCCGCCGTTAGCTGTATCTCGGTCCACCGTTAGCTGTATCTCGGTCCACCGTTAGCTGTATCTCGGTCCACCGTTAGCTGTATCTCGGTCCGCCGTTAGCTGTATCTCGGTCCGCCGTTAGCTGTATCTCGGTCCGCCGTTAGCTGTATCTCGGTCCGCCGTTAGCTGTATCTCGGTCCACCGTTAGCTGTATCTCGGTCCACCGTTAGCTGTATCTCGGTCCGCCGTTAGCTGTATCTCGGTCCGCCGTTAGCTGTATCTCGGTCCGCCGTTAGCTGTATCTCGGTCCACCGTTAGCTGTATCTCGGTCCGCCGTTAGCTGTATCTCGGTCCACCGTTAGCTGTATCTCGGTCCACCGTTAGCTGTATCTCGGTCCGCCGTTAGCTGTATCTCGGTCCGCCGTTAGCTGTATCTCGGTCCGCCGTTAGCTGTATCTCGGTCCGCCGTTAGCTGTATCTCGGTCCGCCGTTAGCTGTATCTCGGTCCACCGTTAGCTGTATCTCGGTCCGCCGTTAGCTGTATCTCGGTCCGCCGTTAGCTGTATCTCGGTCCGCCGTTAGCTGTATCTCGGTCCGCCGTTAGCTGTATCTCGGTCCACCGTTAGCTGTATCTCGGTCCGCCGTTAGCTGTATCTCGGTCCGCCGTTAGCTGTATCTCGGTCCGCCGTTAGCTGTATCTCGGTCCGCCGTTAGCTGTGTCTCGGTCCACCGTTAGCTGTATCTCGGTCCACCGTTTGTCTCGGTCCACCGTTAGCTGTATCTCGGTCCACCGTTAGCTGTATCTCGGTCCGCCGTTAGCTGTATCTCGGTCCACCGTTAGCTGTATCTCGGTCCGCCGTTAGCTGTATCTCGGTCCGCCGTTAGCTGTATCTCGGTCCGCCGTTAGCTGTATCTCGGTCCACCGTTAGCTGTATCTCGGTCCGCCGTTAGCTGTATCTCGGTCCACCGTTAGCTGTATCTCGGTCCACCGTTAGCTGTATCTCGGTCCACCGTTAGCTGTATCTCGGTCCGCCGTTAGCTGTATCTCGGTCCGCCGTTAGCTGTATCTCGGTCCACCGTTAGCTGTATCTCGGTCCACCGTTAGCTGTATCTCGGCGGCTGCTAGCTTTCGGTACGTTTTAAGACAAAGTCTTTCGATTAAATTTTGTGTAAAAGTTAACTGTTAAGTTAAAATTAAAAGCAAATAGTATTATGACTTCGTTATTGATGATATACCATTGGTTTTTTGTATACAACACCAAAATTGGCTATGCAAAAAATGCAGTAATTGATAGATTTTCATCATTCGGCTCAGAATCAAAACAAGAATTATTATTATTATAATTATTATTAAAACAACCAAAAACGTCATTTTTAAAATTTTAGGAAATTCAAATAAGATGATCATGTACCTTTTGTGTAATATCGTCTTTTTGATATCTATACAAAGCTTAACGCTTATTTCTGCAGACAACAAATGTGTCATCTGGTGTAAAACTAATATATACCAAATATTGGTGATAAAATATTAAGGTTCATGCTTGAACAACTGAAATATCTGCTTCACTGATTGTAACGGAATTAAGCGATAAACATCAGTTGAAGTCATATAGAACATGATAATTTATACAGATAACGGTTATGCTATCACGCGTGTATGTAACATGTGTGTGCAAGTTTGTTTTTTCATTTTTCATTTCAAATGAAATATATTTTGCACACACGTTTAAAACAAGCGTGCTAGAATAACCGTTATAATAATAATGTATAAAATCATGAAATTAAAGTTAAATATTAATGATATTGTAAATATATTGAATTAAAATTATCAGTAAAGAGAAAGGATGAAATAAATTGTCTTTTAATGAACACCCTTATAACCATATAGTCAATTTGAAGTCTTGTTAGTCAAGTCGTCTAAACGCGCTTACAGATCGCATGACTCTCAAGCTTAGATTAAAAGCCCGCCCGGACAGACTCTTATCTGAGAAAGTTTATCAGTTCACTTACTGAAGTTCGGTTGTTTTCGCCGGCACTCCGGTGTCCTCCATATCAGAACTTGCCGAAAGAATCTTTAAACACTTACGTAAAATAACATTACCCCACTCTACTCATATTATCAACATTATAATGGAAAAATTATACCTCAATAAAAACAACATGCGATCGGACAACTATGGAATAAATATTTTCCACAGTTGCGCCACCCCAAGAAGACTTCTGATGGAGAAAAATATTATGTAACATTAAAGTACCTTTCTTAAATGAAAAAATTACAAAGAATTTTTTTTAATTGGAATGAAATAAAGACTCGCCCCTTGTAGTCTACAACATTGGCGTTTGCATACATTTCACACTGTATTATAAGTCATGCTTATATTAAAATTATTGTCACCGTTGGGTATATTGTGAGTGTACCGGAGAAACATGTTGAAGACAGTTTTAGATAAACAAATAAAACCCTTGTCCTTCTAACACATGGATCTATCTACCAGAGCGGATTTCAAAACCTAGGCTGAGGCACATCCTGATCGTTAACACCCGCTTTCTCAAGAAAACCGCACTTGTGAGTAAAGAAATCTTAGCGACTTTTAAGCTTCCGAGAGAGATCTAACTACCCAAAATCTGAGAGTAAATTCAAGATGCGGGCTTACAATTAAACTACCACAAGGACAATATCAAAAATTTATACTATCGCAAGGACAGTGTTAAAATTATACTACCGCAAGGACAGTTTTGAAAATTTAAGCCATGCTTTCCTAGATCTTTAAAAACTCTTTTAAGTTAAGCCACTTATAACCCCTGCTTTCGCTTATAAAAAATCTAAGCGATTTTGCATTCAACACAGAATCTAATTGCGCCTCAGACGCGCATTACGATTTTGAGTCACAACTAAGTAGAAGCAAGTGAACAATATAAAATCGTATTTACTTTCTTCACAAACAATGTGACTCCGGTAAAAAGGTTCAGATGTTATAATATAACCAAACTAAGATACGAAATTACTAAGAAACACAGGGTTTTTTCGTAACTGGCTTATGTTTTCTCTATTAAAAACCTTATGATACATATTCCATATGTACCGTCTGCACTAAGGATAAAAAACACATATCACTTAAGATGTGCCAAGAAAAGAAATCCTCAGAACTCAAGTCTGCTGTTTCAGGTCATTTTATTTTCGCGTGTAGCGTGTAGCTAAATTCGAAATTATTCGCGTATAAAAATGATGGTAATGGGGTTCGCCGCTGTACCACGTGATACCTTCCAACGTGTCTGCGAAACGCTTGTTTCCAATGGACATGGAAATGCACAATATGACGTTTTGCCGTAAAAACGACGTTATTCCCGAATTTGTGACGTTGACGTTTTCCAAAATATCCCGCACAAACGTTAAGAGGTATTGACTACGTGATACAGTGGCGAACCCCTTATGTGCAAATGCTTGTTTATATAATAAAAATCAAATAGTGAGAAAGTTTTATTTTGGATTCTTGTTGCTCTTCCTTATTTATGCAAATTAAAATAACTGAAATGTAAGACAAACATACTAACTCATGTAAAAATCGTAATCCAAAAGCAAAGTAAAAACAAACGTACTAATTCATGTCCAAATCACAACCCAAAAGCAAAGTAAAAACAAACGTACTAATTCATGTCCAAATCACAACCCTAAAGCAAAGTAAAACAAACGTACTAATTCATGTCCAAATCAAAACCCAAAAGCAAAGTAAAAACAAACGTACTAATTCATGTCCAAATCACAATTCAAAAGAAAAGTAAAAACAAACGTACTAATTCATGTCCAAATCACAATTCAAAAGCAAAGTAAAAACAAACGTACTAATTCATGTCCAAATCACAATTCAAAAGAAAAGTAAAATCTTTAAAACTGGTAAATAAAGTTAAACGTGAACTTCGACCAGGAAAGTGAGACCGGATACTCCGAAAGGTAATGTAATTCCTTCTTGCCGTTAGCTAAATGCTGCATTGCATATAAATGTATTATATAACTAGTGACGTGAACTAATCTTGTCTGGGACGTTAAATGCCATATACCCGATTTATAATGACCTAGACCTTTTTTATTTCAATTTATTTACTTCTCTCAAGTTGGCTTTTTTCGTGTACAAAAAGGGATGGTATCAATGTTCCTCGTTCCCATAGTTAACATAGAGCTGTTTAATGAATTAGTCACGACAGGATGTTAATTTCACTTCGTTTGTTAAATGGCGCAGAAAAATAACAACAGATATATGAGGCGATCATTGATCACACAAATATAACGACTGATCATAAGAATATTGAGATACACACAATTATCCATGACGCATTACAAATTAGTTTTAATAAAAATCAATTAAAAAGAATTACGTCAGCCTATTAACATATTCTGGCGCAGAGTATATATACATACATAAAAATTTATGAATTTAGTTCTGCTGATATTTAAAGAAGTGGAGATAACTCTAAATTCCAAGGTAAGTTTTACTAGTCAATAATCCACCAAAATGCAGGTTTACAAGGTCAGAAGTTGTATTTTTTATTTCGTTATCGTTGCAAGTGTGAATAGCGTTCATGTATCATTTGGAATGGTTATTGCTATTTATAATTGCACCAATAATGCAAAAATAATTGTCATTTCTTATATTTAAACATTTTAATTAAAACAAATGCAAAATACGCAATACAAAAATCTATTTTTGTGTATTTAGAAACGTAATATTTTAATTCTGCCTTGACAACCTCCGTCGAAAAATGGCAACGTCCA
Organism: Anadara kagoshimensis; assembly: GCA_021292105.1. Taxonomy (NCBI): domain Eukaryota; kingdom Metazoa; phylum Mollusca; class Bivalvia; order Arcoida; family Arcidae; genus Anadara; species Anadara kagoshimensis. The sequence goes on from CM037859.1 coordinate 65,873,279, forward strand.
CATTGATAAACGATAGCAGAAAATACGATGATGAGTCCATAAGTAACCAGCCTAACTTATTTCCGGTTAAGATCCACCTCATTCTTCGATGTAATTGTCCTCTAATGCGATGCACTTAGACCAGCGGTGTTCAAGTCAAGTGTCATCAGCCCAGAATAAGGTCCTTTCCAATTAGCAACTCCTCAACTGTCTTCACGACGTCTTTTGTTAAACCGTAAATGCCGTCAGACGAATAGGTAAGATTAATCATACCCGTTTCGCTCTACAGCATCTATTGCAACTTTACAAGTGTGGACTCTCGCGATATGCTGTTGCATCAAAACAACATAAGAGTTTACCCGAGAGTTTGTTTTTACAGATGGCGGCTTTCAGTCGGTCTAGCAATTTTACATGGTATCCTCCAGTTTTTTAACTTCTCTTGGATAAAAAGTCCTTTGCGTCCAAAATACCGTGGCCATCACCTTGACAGCAGATGGCTGCGTCTTTAACATCTTAGGACTAAGTTACCTATGCCTTAACTATTGACGACTTAAAGCTTTGTTTTCTGGATAAAAATGAAAAGTCCCATCACAACAGAAAATTATTTTTTCAACAATACTGATAATTTGATTGTCATTCGCTCATCAAGATTTTGGGACCCAATGGGCTGTTAGCTTTCGCATATGTAAACGATCCTGTGTGAGTTTTAAAATGCTATTACCGCGTTTGAATTCCCCTCTCAGAATTAAACCTGAACACGACGTGTTTGTCCCAAAAACATTGGATAACACGCTCTGTATTTCCTTGCCTTTTAAATACAATTACCGAGTTACAGTGCCGTACTCAATTTTAGATTAGAAACATACCTCGTATTACTAGACATACTTGACACAAAGAAGTACCCATTACGTGTGTAATTTTGTATCAATGTGTAAAACATATATTGAAAAAGGCACGGAAACCATTACCGTGTCGGATGATCGGAAATGGAACAAGCTGGTTAATTATTGACTTAGCCGACCTGTCGAAAATAAACACTATGCTAACGAAAAGTTTACTTTTCGACTGACCAAAATGTGGATAGATTTTCTGAAAAGTTGCTGCGATATAGCGAACAAGGCACCAAAATGAACTGCCGATTTTGGCTGTAATTGGTATAATAGCAACGTATTTCACTTTTGACTGGACTGTACTTGACAATAGTATAAACAGCATGGAGCAGAAAATGACAAACGGACAAAACAGAACAAGACAAAATGACCGCCTGTAAAACGTACTCGGGGGAAACCTCTTCCAACGTAAAAGTCCTGGCAAATCACTGCACAAATTATCATACAATCAAAAACATACATACTTATCCATGTCCGAATCAAAATCCAGAAGCAAATTATAAAGTAGGAAACCGACAGGTTAGACGCATGAACTTCCACCAGGGAAGTGAGGCAGGGTGATCCGGGAGGGTAAGCACCTCCGTTTTAGATAGCTATACCCGCCACGTGTGTAATCAAAATTGGATAAAAGGAACGTGGGCCTATCATACGTCAAATATATATCCAGGGCAATCCTGGATACAGAGACATCAAATTATCATTTAATTAAGTAACAAATTGGTGTAGATCGCTATGAAGTGTTGTTATATATGACGTTTTCAAGCCCTTCGTATCCTGTTTTCTTTTTACGTATTTGGTTGTATGTTTCAGCATCTATATTTTCTTCATTGCAGATGAAATTGTTAGTGACTATAACCATTTGTCTAGTTTTGATGACAATGCTAGTTCAGACATCAGGTAATGATTTTTGTAATACTGTCACCGTAAGGTAATACCTATACTAAAATACTTTGGGATAGGTGGACCTAACGATAACTAATAATTTGTTTATTAAATTCGCTAGTTGGAAAACTAACTGTCAATTGTGTATTTGTTTAGTGACAGAGAAAGAGATGGGTTATGGGCTTGTACAATTGATATTGTTACATCTCTTAAGATCCATTTCTCATAAAATACTTAACCGGGCCTACGTGTACGACATAGTCATGTTACGCTTGATGTACTTGGGGTTGTTCGGCACAGGCACTGCGGTCTTTTTAATACTTCTGCACTGCATTGATTGATTGATTTATTGAATGGTGTTTTACGCCAGTAAAGAATATGTTGCTTATATAGAGACGTAACCATCCATAGGTCAACTGGCTGGAAGTTTGACCTCTGCATTGTGTTTATGGAATGTACAGGGAGGGTTATTTAACGTGACAAGGGACATCGGGGTTTTAAGGTCTCTTCTGAAGGACCCCTTGTTTTTTATTTCTACACGATTTCTTTTCTACTTGGCTAAAGAACAGTCACTACTTTTTCATGTCTTAGTCACACTTCAGTCGGGGCTCGACCACACGACCTACCGTATACGAAGCGAGCACACTACTAACTGAACCACCGTAGCGTAGCTTCTGTATTTGAATTATGTTGCTAATTATGTGATTGATTTTGTTTTCAGAGGCTAAATACCGCTCTGGGGAAGAGGCCGAAGAGCTTGCTGTCAACTTTGAAAAAAGGTAGGTTTGTTGAAATTCATGTCGATCTGTGTCGCATCAAAAATCTTCGGCAAAAGGTAGGTTGAATTAATTTCTAGTCGCATCGGCAATTTTTGACCTTAAAGCATGTTGGTTTGATTTCACGCCGATTGGTGTCGCATCAACAATTATCGTCAAAAGGTAGGCTGGCTCGATCCCACGCTGATCCGTGTCGCATCAACAATTACCGGTCATATGTACATCCCGATTCGTGTCGGCCAAAGATAGGTTGATTTGATACGTGTCGAATCAACAATTTTTGCCCAAAGGTAGGTTGATTTGATTTCATACTGCCAATCCCTATCGCATCGGCAATTTTCGGCCGAAAGTAGGTTTCGCGTATTGGCTTCACGACTTTCCAAACAAATCGACCAAAATTCAAAAATGCTGACTTATTAGCGTTATTATTTACATCACTAAATTATTAAATTTGGACACTAACAGGTATGTTTGTATTTGATAATGCCATTTTAAGAGCAAAACATACAATCCTTTATTGTGACGTTTATTAGCTCCATTTATACTGAAAATTGACATGAGTATGTGTCATCCTGCGATTTCATCACCTACTGATTCTTCATTGTTAATTGACTTGTCTTGCATGCAGCTTATTTTACTGCGATGTTCAGAAAACAAGAAACATTTAATCCCTTGGACTATACCTTATTTTATCTTTCATACTGGTTTAACTATTTACCTTGGGCGTCATGTCACTTCTAGTTAAGGACACTACGTACAATATGGAAAACTACATCATGACCGACTAGATGAACATTTCCAATCATTCCGTGGATGTTAAAGGTCTTAATTTTTATGTTTTCTTTAGTTTTTTATCCTTCTATTGCGTTCCAATTATAAATAAAACAGACGGGGTTTTTGGGCACCAAAAGGGTCTTGGCCTAAGCAAATAGCAAAACGTTATTAATTATTAATTTTATTAATTTTCTTCGAAAAGCATTTGGCAAGGGTTGAAATACAATGCGAAAAACGTTTGACAAGGCTTGAAATACACTACACTACAAAAAACATTTGGCAAGGGTTGAAATACACTGCGAAAAAAATGTCAAATTTCAGTGAAAAATGATCTCGACAAACACTAGTCTAAATTCTGTCCGGAGTTGGGATTCGAACCTATTCCGCGAGAGACGCGCTGTGGGCAGTACTCTAGTCAATCTATGAAAAAATATAGGGTCAAACCTCAAAGCAATTGCAACAGGGTGGATATATTTTATGTGATTGTTTTCAGGGAAAGGTGTTAATTTTTTGTTAATTTTTAAACATCGACTTCTATCAATTCAGTTGAATTTGTAGATGTTTTACCATAACATTTTATGTATATTAAGTAACAAAATATAGTCTGTTGCAGTCAGTTTGAGGTCAAACTGCAGATTGACTGGAATACAGGTCACTAGTGGGAAATTGTTTAAAATGACCATGACAAACACTAGGTCGAGATCTATTCTGAGTGAGTTTCATTGTGTCAACTGTAAACCTTCTGTGGGTTACACTATTCGCCAATCCACACATTTGTCTCGGGTTAAGCCTCCTGAGCTTTTGTCAAAGGTAAAAGTTTAAGACAACCATTGACTAGTATTTAGTATATATTGTAAAAAAATAATTTTTCTGACTATAATATTAATGCCAGTCGAAAATACGTGGTTAAGGTACCCGTATGTCATTTATTAATTTACTGACCATGGAATCGGTGGCCAACTTGTCAATGGATCACAGACTCGATTTCCAATCACGCTGATCTTAAACATGAGAATGTTTGTCACTCACTTGCAGAGGGTCGATAATTTTAACTTTCGTGTTTCCAGAACTGACGCCTCGATCAAAGTTTGGGTTGTGCGGTGGGGGTGTTAAAACACCATTATTTCACGTCACTCTTTTAACTGACAGTGATATATATATATATATATATATATATATATATATATATATATATATATATATTATATATATATATATAATAGTATATTGTTTTTTTCATTTTCAGAACGTGCCTACCTAATGGTTCTGCATGCACATCACTTACGCAATGTTGTAGTCAAAAATGCAAACAGAACACATGTCGCTAAAGAGCGAGGAAATATCTACTGATTGTAACAGATATAATAAAGTACAAGGATTCACATGTTATGTTGGGTTGTTCTTATTCTGTTAGTTGTGTCATGTTGTGTTTATTTTTCATTTCACTGTAGCTAAAATGAGTTATTTATTTGCATCTTCATTAAATATCAAATGCAAACATACCAATCCATCTCCAAATCACAATCCCAAAAGTATAAGTGAAAGTTTTGAAAACCGACAAATTGAGTATGATCTTCCATCAGGGAATGAGGTCAGGGTGGGGGTTGTGTACGCACCTCTAATTTTTAATAAGATTTTCCTCTTTACGCTCTTAAGCAATACACGAGTGTGGGTTGTAACAATTAAAACGCCCGTCGACAAACCATGTCGAAGAAACAGTTCGCTCCTCATTAATATTCATATCCCTTTTTGGTCACGTGATCGCAAAGCTTTGTTCCCGGGAAGATATGAAAAACAGAGGTGTAAAACACCTCTATCGCCTAAAAGTCAGTTTGACAGTCTAGCCCCTTCTTTGATCCCCCTATACAATTGATAACCGGTGTCTTTATGAATGTTGCTATCGAGTTTATTTTATTCCGAAAGTTTAAGTGTTGGTTTCAACGTTTTCCCCTAAAGTTTCAAAATTCTTCACTTTTTGGATTTTTGTTATTTTTGATATTAGAAGGAACCCTTAAATTGAAAGCTACGATGAAAAGGTTGGCATGTGACGGATAAAATTTACCAGGTCTCCATGATCAAAGCGATTAATCGATAGGGATCATGTAGTTATGGTTTGAAAAATAGGGCCAAAGTTAGCAGAATTTGCAATTTTGTCAAAACTTAATATCTATTACATAGCTATATATAGAATGACGTCGCTTCGTAAGTTTAAAGTTAAAAGGAACCTTGAAAATTTAAAATATTTTTATAAAAACAAGACTATGGTTTTTGTATCGGTGTAGGGTTAAATAATATAGCAGAAATTTGTTCTGCAACTTGGAGCAAGATCTGTATGGCGCCAACTTTAAATCATATACTATAACAAGTCATTAAGAAAAATGGTTAATCAACATCAAATATGGCGGATATGCAAATTGGATAAGTGAACTCTTTCTTCGGTATGCATCATCTCGCCTTGGTTCTAATTTCTTGACGCCAACTTTTGCGTTTTCTTTTTTTCCTTCCCCTCGAATGACAAATACACTCGATTTAAGCCCGTCGACATCACAACACTTCTCGCTGAGGTTCGAATTTCATTCAAGCTAGCTAATTGTTCTCCTTTCTTCCTCTCGTATGAACTGATCGCCTCTATGTAAGCCCGTCGACATCACAACACTTCTCGCCAAAGTTCTAATTTCATTCTGCCTAAATAGATAAGCGTTGTTCTCATTCCTCTCGCCTTGATGTATCAAATGAATGAATTACGATTGGACGGGTTGTTAAAATACTAGCCTTACACTTTGTTCATAACTCAACGGCTATGTAAATACGGTATTTATTTTAACTATATAAAATACAAAATAAAATTCTCCTGGAGAAAAATGAAAAATTTGGGAAAACAAAAATTAACCACCGAATATACAATTGTATACTTGTAGAGCGCAAAGACTAATTGCTAAGATTAGCCTTTTCAATAGATGTTAGTATTTTACTTACAAAACACACCTCTTACTTGCAGGTCAAACGATCCGGTAATAGTGTTTGCTATACAGGAAAACGACACGTATTACTTATAATTTACCAGTGAAGTAGAGTGTTATTTAACATGTAATCATGTTATTTTCTGCATATCGTATTAATAAAAATGAAAATAACGAACATAAACGTTTCTTCAACGTCCTCTATTCTTTAATGAAAAGCGAGTTGATGAAAATAAGGGTTTGTTGTTCATTGTTTAATTAAAGAAATAACGAGAACTGTCTCTTAAGAGCTAACTAACCCTGCCCCCAACATCTACAAAGGTTTAATGTGATATGACCTTGGATCAAGGTCATGACACATCTTTAAACCATGAAGATTATACATGTGAAGTTTTATAACAGTCGACTAAAGCTGCTGAGATATGGCCCAGGCACAATTTTCAACCATACTTTTCAAGCGACCTTTACCTTTCCAATGAAATTGGTTCAAGGTCATGACACACATTTGGACTATGAAGATTATTCATGTGAAGTTTTATGATAGTCTTTTAAAGCAGCTATGAGATATGGCCTGGAAACGATTTCACACGGACAAACAGACATGGTGACCTCCTCAAACTAGTTTACCGGGGTATAAAAAACCGGGTATTTAAATATACATCACACATCAGTTAAGCATAGGGTAATGTAGTAAAAATCGCATATCAAACCCACCATTTCGCTTTCTAAACATTATCTCGTAAACTATAAACTGTTTGTATAGGCATGTTTGTTATAAATATTATATACACTGTAGTTATATCATAAGTTTAATTTGCAAACCGTTCACGATACCAATTTCACATTCATTGGAAAAAATATCATTACAGTTTGTATGTGTGTGTAATAATAACGGTAGCTTAAAGTGCCTAGCAACAAAACATACAGTCGCCTGTTTAAAAAGCCGGTAACAAAAAACTCCAATGCACATCTTATAGCAACTATTGTCTGGCAATACAGAAAAATACATAAATCACAAACAATCCATACGTATTTAATACTAGACCAATATTTAAAGTCACACCTGTCTAAAAGGGCTACCAAAAAGAACCAGTAAAAGTGTTTTTGCATGGTAATATACGGCAGGCACTATATATTCTTGTTAAAAGTTAAGTGTTGAGTTGTCAACATTTGTCAATTTATGCTGCAAAACTAGCTGATAATAGAAAAGAGGAAATGCATTTATCAAATTGATAGTTTCTCTCTTCTTTATAGTTGATTACATGAATGTACATGTGTTTTAAAACAATATGACTCACTAAAAACGATTAATGCCCATACACCCCATTTAAGATTATTTCTATTGAGATCATCAGGTATGATATACTGAAAGAAACAGAGTACAAAGAGAAAACTACCGATTTTCGGCATTCAACTGACAAAACAACCGTACTGGGATCTGATGAAGTAGGATTCGAATCTTAGCAATGTTCTCAGGCCGCTTTGAACCATTCAGTCGCCAAGACCCCGATTGACTAGAGGAGGGTCTCCAATAAAATCATATATGGTAATCAAAAACAAACATACTAATCCATGTCCGAATCACAATCCAGAAGCAAAGTAAAAACTTTGGAACTGACAAGTTAGGTTAGACACATGGACTTCCACCAGGGAAGTGAGGCCGGGTGCTCCGGAAGGGTAAGCACCTACTGTTTAGCTAACTACACCCGCCACGTGTGTAATCAAAATTGTGTAAAAGGAACATGGAACTATGAGACGTCTAATATATCCAGAGCAATCCTGGACACAGAGACATCAAACTTATCAACAATACTGTGATGATAGCCAACGACTTGTTTTCCATAAATTGTGGTTCTGGTATATCAACCCGTTTTCAGATGCTTCATTTAATTATTTGTGTACATGTTTTGTAAACACGACGACTATACAGTCCAGTCAATCTACAGTTTGACTTCAAAATATACAATAGAATGTATTTTGCTACTAATATATGCTCTTAAGTGCATAAAATGTTTATGGCTGAAAATCTTCAAAAATCTGATGATAAAGGGAAAGTAATTTTTGAGGTTTAATCTCTGATAGGGTTTTATATAGACAAGAGACATAACTCTTGTAAAACAGGTGGGATTTTAGTTCCATTATCAGGGTTTTTGCTATTTTAAAAAAATGTAAAAACAAAGACAACTTAATTAATCAATCAATAATATTTACAATTTAATTCTGACAACTTCGATCACAGTTAAATTTTCATTATATGTTATTCGCTGTTAATAACAATTAGAAAGTAGTTCCAGCTTTGTTGACAATCTGTGTGTGTCAATGCGTTTCCAGATCCCGACTTTAATGTTGCGCGTAACATTGAAAACTGGAAAAGCAGGGTATAAACGTAGGTACACAGCTCATTCACTTAGTGCCACTGCCATACAAGCATTAAGTGACTCGGGTATGGTGACAAGACAGATTATGTTCATGTCTGGACATCAAAATGAAAGTTCCGTTCGGAATTAAAAGATTACTCAACACACCAAAAACAACTGAGCTGTGTTCTTTCCTTAGTAGTATCCACACCCGTCCAAACTGAAATCAAAAGTACATCAGATTCAAACTCATTGCAATGTTCCCCTAACAACAATATTACTAACCCCCGTAAGCGCCATAGAGGGCCAACCGGATTTTCAGGCAGTGTGTTGTACATATTTTGATGTAAAAATCGTAAATATTGACGGATCGACATAAACTTGGTTTCATAGGAAACTACAGAACATTATCTACAAATAATATTCTTCAGGTTTTTTGATAGAAAGAATATTTCAGTTCGAATTTTTTATTTGAAATTTGTGGAACGGTTTCATTTTTTACGTGATTAAAATTTGGAGTTGTTTTTCCTCCGTTTTTTCTAGAAAAAAAGTAACTCGTTCAAACTTTTGAAATAGTTTATTAATTTCGTTAAAAATCAGAGTTTTATGAAAAGCAGGAAAAGGTTGTTTGTTTTATGTAAAGAAATCAGTTATAAAGACATAAATAGTATAAAATTAATCACACTAAACAATTACAACTTTTTGTGTTCATAACATTTCACGTTGACGTTTTTACTTTCATGCGGGAAAACGTGTATTCTTTTTTAATTTTACACACTGTCGAGTTTGAAGCATTCAAAATTCTACAACAGTCACTATATAATTCACAAAATCTATGCCGTTAGAAAGCTTTTTTCCTCCGGTTTTTACACATATAAAATACTTATATTCTAGGCATGATATCAATTTAACGATTCGAAATCTTCAACAGGTGCATCCGATGTAAAATTTTTAACCAATTTTTATATGTCAACATCTACAAGGTGCAACTCGATCGATTTTTTGTATTGACGTTTACGGGGTCTTTTCAAAATCAATTTTTCAATTTCGAAAACATTTTTATTTTCACAATCAAATATTGGATATTGAAGTTGATGCATCTAAGAATTTAAGTTCATTATACATGGTTGACTAAAAAAGATCTTGTCAGTTTATTATTCATCACGTTTTGCATCGACAGGCAGGTCTGTGTAAACAGCAAAGAAGTAAACGTCATGGGTCATTGCTAGTTTTTGTGGTTCATTGTGCATCTGTAAGCATATACAGAAATATTGAGTGAGTTTGGAAGATTTGTGTTTAAATATGCTACATATCTATTTCTTAAAAACTTTTATCAGTGAACTCTGGGCATAGATTTATGTACTCTACACGTCCTGCGCACAAACTTTGTCGCGTCTAAGAACTGTCTTCTACTACGTCCGTACAGTGTATCTAAAAATATAGGGGCACGGCGCGGGCTTGCATCGGGTTTTATTTTATATTTGTATCAGCTATATTTTAAATTTATATTTATATATTTCTGTATTCATCATGAGTGTAAGTATAATGTAAATATTCTAGATAAATATAGACTGTGAAATGATTGCTGGTCTCGGCACACTTTTTTATAAACAGAAGTCGAGAAATAAACGTAAAGTGCAATATTTACAGTTCAAAAAACAAATCTGTGAGGTACAATTCTACGAACGATTCAGTTCAAAACAAAATAAGTTACTGATCAATAAGCCCTCTAAAGCTAACGGAGAAATAAAAATAATAAAGATAATATTCAATTATTCAAAATATAAGAAATTACAAAAAATGATTTCTAAAGAAATTCAGTTACAAAGACCGTATGCATCAGATTTGTTTTGATTTTTTTGCAAAGATTGCATTGTATTACACTTATTCATGATGGTGATGGTACGCTTTTTGCTGTCAATATAGTAAAAAAAAATATGCTTTTAAAATTCCACAACATATCCAGTATTGTAATATATATTTTTAAAATCCTTCTTGGAAGATTGAAGCTTATTAAATTGTTCCTTCCACTTCATGTGGAAGTCCCGGTACCTTGAATAGAACTGCACTCACACAGAACTGCATGAGAAAGTTCGTCAGTTCACAAAGTGGTTTCCAGGGCTTCGGTTTTCTCCACCATACCAGAAAGAAATAACCACCTTGATATAATATCTCTCCTCTCTCCCTCTCTCTCTCTCTCATGCTGCTACGGTAAGTAAAAGTGCAGAGCTAGAATTTTCGAAATAGCTCTATCCTTTAGATTGGGACACAAATAATGAAGTCTTATTCAAGACTAAGGAAAAAATCCATAAATGCTTTGAAAGTAGAGATATATAACAGGTGATGCATCGATATAAGTGAGACAATATGACACAAATGAGTAAAACAATGATTTCCAACCAGTAGTATAGAAGTGTGTATTGACAATCTGTTACAAAGATCACATATATTTTAAACGTATGCAATGCAAATAAGTTTCTCAGTGTTGTTTCTGTCTTATATTGATGACAATATACATGAAATATTGTTCAGCTGACTGAATACTGTCTACTGTCGTGTACTAAGGAACACAAAGATTAACACCTGAAATGCCTGAATTTGTTTTGTTGATAAAGAGTTCTATAGTTCTATTCCCTGATGTGTGATGATACGTTAGAAGAATGAACATTCCCCGTAGTCATTAAGTTTTATAGCTTGATAGAATATGTAAGGCTAGATGGCGGTGCCTTGTACTATGGCTTGATGGTATCGGTCGTCCGCTCTTATTAACTATTAATTAATTATTGACAATCATACAAAAAAAACATTGTCAGTATTGGATCTGTACTGTTTTTTCCAGTGATCTCCAGTCCCGATGAAATTAACTACTTTTCAAATATTTCCAAAGTTCCCTTTGAAACTGTAACGGGTATTTTTCGACATATATTTCAGTCTTGATTCTTATATTATCAGTTTTACTGGAGAAAAAAGTGTTGTCACAAACAGCCGATTTATGGCCAGCGACCTGGCAAACTAGGATCTGTCTCAGTTGCAATTCAAACCTTGGGTGACGACTTGCAATGTGCTGTATAAGTCAGGCGCGATAGATGATTCTCTTTTGAAAGATCATTGTGTCACTTCTGCTCCTAATGCACCTTCAATTTGTCGTCAAATACAAATTGTATATAGTGTTCACTTATTCTCTATTACCCGACCTAGTCTAAAATTTTACCACTGTGGTAGCTCAGTTGGTAGAGTGCTTGCTCCGTAAGTGAGAGGTCGTGGGTTCGTGGGGTCTGACCCAAGACTTGAAAGATGGTAGTGACTGGGGTTTTTTTTGGCCAAGCACTCGCCATTACGGTTCTTTTGGATGGGAACTTAAAATAAACGAGGTCCCGTGTCACGGTGGGCTTGACACGCTAAAGAACCCTGCTGTACAATGCCTTCAGCGTAAAGCACAGGCAAAATTTCTGTACCTTTGTCTATAGCTGGCGAGGTCTCGATATAAGTGAAAAATTCTTGACTCGGATGTTAAACACCATTACTCAATTCAACTCATTAGTCTGAAAATAGGCTGCTACATAACCGATATTTCGTCAAGCATTCGGTAATTTTAATTACTAGTAGAATGACATTCCAATAGAATTTTCAAATAGCGATCTTAACTTTTTCCTAATTAAGAAATCGGACAAAACCCGCTGTAGCAAAGTGTTTCATGTATTCTGTGTTCATCAAAACTTTCATATTTCTGTTATTTTTATGTGCGCATTTTATGTTTGAATATAACAAAAGTACACGTTTTACACTCAATTTTTCACCTATACTGTAGCTTAGTCGGTAGAGTGTACTAGTGTTGTATATGGGGAGTTTGGGTCCGAACACCGACTGGGTCTGACCACGACATGGGAATAAAATAGTGACTTTATTTTACTCAAGAACTTGACATTTAAACTACAGGTTTTCGGAGGGGGTGTGAAACGATGACCATGTCATTGTAAGGAACCTAGCAGATTGCACTGCAATGATAAACGATTCTGCCGCTTCATCTTTATCCAGATATAAATAAAATATACTTGACTTGGAGGTAAAATCCCAATTAATCAATCAATCAATCAATCAATCAATCAATCAATCAAATTTAAGTTCCAATTTTAGCGAAAATGAGACAATTTTAAAAACCAGTTCCCTCTTAATATAAATATCATTAATACTAATCAAATTCGACAGAACCTATATTCTTCCCTCTAAAAAATGTGAGGATAGCAAATTTATACTACTTTTCGGATTTTCGAAGTTTCCGTTGCCATGGTAACGGATATTTAATTAAATTTATGACAAAATTTAAATCAAGTGAAAATCATCATATAAGTGTTTACAATATATATTGCTGACCATTCCGTTTTAAATTGTGGAAAGTCAGAACCCTACATGTACGTTCTAGATCAACATTGAAACTAACAGAATATGGATGTTTTTGTTGAGAATTAAGCATGCCTATTTTAAGTGAAATTTGTCATATTTTAACAATTTGAAGACTACACGTCGTATAAATTGTTATTAGATGATTGAAACTGATTTTATTTATTAAAATTCATATTTTTCATTTGCTGGTATAAATAAATAGGCGAAATGTTTTATGTTTTTAACAGAAATTCCCGCTTTTTGTGGTTTTTAAGGGTATCTGGGTTCTGTTGCCATGGTAACCGATATTTGTCGAAAATATTTCTATTCTTATTTAGTATAATAAGGTAAAAATATATTTAAGGTTTTGCCTTGTATTACATGTATCTCCATCGATAATTTTAAAAAATGTAGTCGAAACTGCGATCTATTTGGTTGTTCAAATATAAATTTAGCACATATATATATATAGTGTTTGTTTTCAGTATTTGATTGAAAATACGCAAAATTTGCTGCTTTATATTTTGGGAAAACATGAAAATTTGGATATAATTTTTAAATAGCATCCTTGCGTAATATTTAAATTTTATATGGACTCGAATAAATATTTTTCTAATGTTTCAAAATTAGGATATGAGCGATTTATTGAAACAAATGCAAAAATGTGCAAACTATTACTCATTTTCTTGGTAAAATCGATGGTTACGTTGCCATGGTAACTGATATTTAGATTTTAAGCACCTATAAGTGAAGTATAGTATATAGGGATACTAAATATATATGGGTTGGTATTTACAACTTTTAGTCTAAATGCCCGAAATATTGCGTTGAAAATCAGGTACTGGTTTTGTAAAAAGCCAGAAAAAATAGCGGGGGTTAAGGGGTTAAGTTAAAATTAAAAGCAAATAGTATTATGACTTCGTTATTGATGATATACCATTGGTTTTTGTATACAACACCAAAATTGGCTATGCAAAAATGCAGTTATTGATAGAATTTCATTATTCAGCTCAGAATCAAAACAAGAATTATTATCATTATTAAAACAACCAAAAACGTCATTTTTAAAATTTTAGGAAATTCAAATAAGATGATCATGTACCTTTTGTGTAATATCGTCTTTTTAATATCTATACAAAGCTTAACGCTTATTCTGCAGACAACAAATGTGTTATCTGGTGTAAAACTAATATATACCAAATATTGGTGATAAAATATTAAGGTACATGCTTGAACAACTGAAATATCTGCTTCCTTGATTGTAACGGAATTAAGCGATAAACATCAGTTGAAGTCATATAGAACATGATAATTTATACAGATAACGGTTATGCTATCACGCGTGTATGTAACGTGTGTGTGCAAGGTTGTTTTTTCAGTTTTCATTTCAAATGAAATATATTTTGCAAACATGTTAAAAACGCGCGTGATAGAATAACCGTTATAATAATAATGTATAAAATCATGAAATTAAAGTTAAATATTAATGATATTGTAAAAATATTAAAATTATCAGTAAAGAGAAAAGATGAAATAAATTGTCTTTTAATGAACATCCTTATAACCATATAGTCAATTTGAAGTCTTGTTGGTCAAGTCGTCTAAACGCGCTTACAGATCGCATGACTCTCAAGCTTAGATTAAAAGCCCGCCCGGACAGACTCTTATCTGAGAAAGATTCATGTACAAATCACAACCCAAAAGCTAAGTAAAAACAAACATACTAATTCATGTCCAAATCACAACCCAAAAGCAAAGTAAAAACAAACGTACTAATTCATGTCCAAATCACAACCCAAAAGCAAAGTAAAAACAAACGTACTAATTCATATCCAAATTACAACCCTAAAGCAAAGTAAAAACAAACGTATTTTATTCATGTCCATATCACAACCCAAAAGCAAAGTAAAAACAAACGTACTAATTCATATCCAAATTACAACCCTAAAGCAAAGTAAAAACAAACGTATTTTATTCATGTCCATATCACAACCCAAAAGCAAAGTAAAAACAAACGTACTAATCCATGTCCAAATCACAATCCAAGAGCAAAATAAAAACAAACGTACTAATTCATGTCCAAAATACAATCTAAGAGCAAAGTAAAAACAAACTTACTAATTCATGTCCAAATCACAACCCAAAAGCAAAGTAAAAACAAACGTACTAATTCATGTCCAAATTACAACGCTAAAGCAAAGTAAAAACAAACGTATTTTATTCATGTCCATATCACAACCCAAAAGCAAAGTGAAAACAAACGTACTAATTCATGTCCATATCACAACCCAAAAGCAAAGTAAAAACAAACGTACTAATTCATGTCCAAATCACAATTCAAAAGCAAAGTAAAAACAAACGTACTAATTCATATACAAATCACAACCCAAAAGCAAAGTAAAAACAAACGTACTAATCCATGTCCAAATCACAATCCAAGAGCAAAATAAAAACAAACGTACTAATTCATGTCCAAAATACAATCTAAGAGCAAAGTAAAAACAAACTTACTAATTCATGTCCAAATCACAACCCAAAAGCAAAGTAAAAACAGACGTACTAATTCATGTACAAATCACAACCCAAAAGCAAAGTAAGAACAAACGTACTAATTTATGTACAAATCACAACCCAAAAGCAAAGTAAAAACAAACGTACTAATTCATGTCCAAATCACAACCCTAAAGCAAAATAAAAACAAACGTACTAATTCATGTCCATATCACAACGCAAAAGCAAAGTAAAAACAAACGTAGTAATTCATGTCCAAATTACAATCTAAAAGCGAAGTAAAAACAAACGTACTAATTCATGTCCAAATTACAACCCTAAAGCAAAGTAAAAACAAACGTATTTTATTCATGTCCATATCA
The DNA here is from genome assembly GCA_021292105.1 of Anadara kagoshimensis. NCBI lineage: Eukaryota > Metazoa > Mollusca > Bivalvia > Arcoida > Arcidae > Anadara > Anadara kagoshimensis. The sequence continues at coordinate 65,889,150 of CM037859.1, forward strand.
CAACCCAAAAGCAAAGTAAAAACAAACGTACTAATCCATGTCCAAATCACAATCCAAGAGCAAAATAAAAACAAACGTACTAATTCATGTCCAAAATACAATCTAAGAGCAAAGTAAAAACAAACTTACTAATTCATGTCCAAATCACAACCCAAAAGCAAAGTAAAAACAAACGTACTAATTCATGTCCAAATTACAACGCTAAAGCAAAGTAAAAACAAACGTATTTTATTCATGTCCATATCACAACCCAAAAGCAAAGTGAAAACAAACGTACTAATTCATGTCCATATCACAACCCAAAAGCAAAGTAAAAACAAACGTACTAATTCATGTCCAAATCACAATTCAAAAGCAAAGTAAAAACAAACGTACTAATTCATATACAAATCACAACCCAAAAGCAAAGTAAAAACAAACGTACTAATCCATGTCCAAATCACAATCCAAGAGCAAAATAAAAACAAACGTACTAATTCATGTCCAAAATACAATCTAAGAGCAAAGTAAAAACAAACTTACTAATTCATGTCCAAATCACAACCCAAAAGCAAAGTAAAAACAGACGTACTAATTCATGTACAAATCACAACCCAAAAGCAAAGTAAGAACAAACGTACTAATTTATGTACAAATCACAACCCAAAAGCAAAGTAAAAACAAACGTACTAATTCATGTCCAAATCACAACCCTAAAGCAAAATAAAAACAAACGTACTAATTCATGTCCATATCACAACGCAAAAGCAAAGTAAAAACAAACGTACTAATTCATGTCCAAATTACAATCTAAAAGCGAAGTAAAAACAAACGTACTAATTCATGTCCAAATGACAATTTAAAAGCAAAGTAAAAAAAACAAAAACAAACGTACTTATTCATGTCCAAATCACAATTCAAAAGCAAAGTAAAAACAAACGTACTAATTCATGTACAAATCACAACCCAAACGCAAAGTAAAAACAAACGTACTAATCCATGTCCAAATCACAATTCAAGAGCAAAGTAAAAACAAACGTACTAAATTATATCCAAATCACAATCCAAGAGCAAAGTAAAAACAAACGTACTAATTCATATCCAAATCACAATCCAAGAGCAAAGTAAAAACAAACGTACTAATTCATGTTCAAATCACAACCCAAAAGCAAAGTAAACACAAACGTACTAATTCATGTCCAAATTACAATTCAAAAGAAAAGTAAAAACTTTGAAACTGGTAAATAAAGTTAAAACGTGAACTTCCACTAGGAAAGTGAGACCGGGTACTTAGAAAGGTAATGTAATTCCTTCTTACCGTTAGCTAAATGTTGCATTGCCTATAAATGTATTATATAGCTAATCTTTTCTGGGAAGTGAAATGCCATATACCCGATTGATAGTTACCTAGACCCTTTTACTTCAATTTATTTACTTCTCTCAACTGGGCTTTTTTTCGTGTACAAAAAAGGGATGGGATCAATGTCCCTGGTCTCCATAGTTAACATAGAGCTGTTTAATGAATTAGTCACGACAGGATGTTAATTTCACTTCGTTTGTTAAATGGCGCAGAAAAATACCAACAGATATATGAGGCGATCATTGATCACACAAATATAACGACTGATCATAAGAATATTGAGATACAAACAATTATCCATGACGCATTACAAATTAGTTTTAATAAAAATCAATTAAAAAGAATTACGTCAGCCTATTAACATATTCTGGCGCAGAGTATATATACATACATAAAAATTTATGAATTTAGTTCTGCTGATATTTAAAGAATTGAAGATAACTCTAAATTCCAAGGTAAGTTTTACTGGTCAATAATCCACCAAAATGCAGGTTTACAAGGTCAGAAGTTGCATTTTTTATTTCGTTATCGATGCAAGTGTGAATAGCGTTCATGTATGATTTGGAATGGTTATTGTTATTCATAATTGCACCAATAATGCAAAAATAATTGTCATTTCTTATATTTAAACATTTTAATTAAAAAAATGCAAAATACGCAATACAAAAATCTATTTTTGTGTATTTAGAAACGTAATATTTTAATTCTGCCTTGACAACCTCCGTCGAAAAATGGCAACGTCCACATTGATAAACGATAGCAGAAAATACGATGATGAGTCCATAAATAACCAGCCTAACCTTTTTCCGGTTAAAATCCACCTCATTCTTCGATGTAATTGTCCTCTAATGCGATGCACTTAGACCAGCGGTGTTCAAGTCAAGTGTCAACAGCCCAGAATAAGGTCCTTTCCATTTGGCAAATCCTCAACTGTCTTCACGACGTTTTTGTTAAACCGTAAATGCCGTCAGACGAATAGGTAAGATGTGGTATTAATCATACCCGTTTCGCTCTACAGCATCTATTGCAACTTAACAAGTGTGGACTCTCGCTGTTGCTGTTGCATCAAAACACCATAAGAGAGTTCACCCGAAAGTTTGTTTTTACAGATGGCAGCTTTCAGTCGGTCTAGCAATTTTACATGGTATCCTCCAGTTTTTGAACTTCTCTTGGATAAAGTCCTTTGCATCCAAAATACCGTAGCCATCACCTTGACAGCAGATGGCTGCGTCTTTAACATCTTTGGACTAATTACCTATGCCTTAACTATTGACGACTTAAAGCTTTGTTTTCTGGATAAAAATGAAAAGTCCCATCACAACAGAAAATTATTTTTTCAACATTACTGATAATTTCATTGTCATTTGCTCATCGCTAAAAGATTTGGGGACCCAACGGGCTGTTAGCTTTCGCATATGTAAACGATCCTGTGTGAGTTTTAAAATGCTATTACCGCGTTTGAATTCCCCTCTCAGAATTAAACCTGAACACGACGTGTTTGTCCCAAAAACATTGGATAACACGCTCTGTATTTCCTTGCCTTTTAAATACAATTACCGAGTTACAGTGCCGTACTCAATTTTAGATTAGAAACATACCTCGTATTACTAGACATACTCGACACAAAGAAGTACCCATTACGTGTGTAATTTTGTATCAATGTGTAAAACATATATTGAAAAAGGCACGGAAACCATTACCGTGTCGGATAATCGGAAATGGAACATTGACTTAGCCGACCTGTCGAAAATAAACACTATGCTAACGAAAAGTTTACTTTTCGACTGACCAAAATGTGGATAGATTTTCTGAAAAGCTGCTGCGATATAGCGAACAAGGCACCCAAATGAACTGCCGAATATTGGTTGTACAATAGCAACGTATTTCACTTTTGACTGGACTGTGCTGTACTTGACAATAGTATAAACAGCATGAAGCACAATACGACACATGGACAATGTGCAGGCAAGTAATTAACAGCCCTGACTATGTTCCTAATCATCTTTATTGCAAACACTGTTTGGCGGACAAACAGGGTAAGAACTAAAAAGTTACGGGAAATAACAAATAAATCATATATAGTATCAATATAATACACAAATTCGACATCAGCTGAAACAGAGTATCAATTAGGCATTTAAAATTATCGCACATTATACATAAATAACTTATATTAACAACTGCATAAATGACAGCGCAAAAGTAAACATGAAATATACTGACTGAAAATTAAGTACAAATTAAACAACAGATAATTCAAATCAAGGAATAAACAAGCGTCAAAGCATATAATAACATAATAACACATTAAAACATACCCTATGCGCACTTGTAATGTTCTATAATTCAAAGTTTCTGTGTATAAAATCTGTGCGATGAAAATTATAACTTCCGCGTTCAATAAACTTTTTTCTGACAAGAAAACACCCGGATAAAAAAAACTAAGTCACGAAGTTAGAAAACGGAACATCCCGGAAATTCAAGACGAGACACATGACAGACAACACAGAATAAGACAAAATGACCGCCAGTAAAACGTGCTCGGGGAAACTTCTTGAAACGTTAGAAGTTTTGGCAAATCATTGGACAAATTATCATACAATCAAAAGCATACATACTTATCCATGTCCGAATCAAAATCCAGAAGCAAATTATAAAGTAGGAAACCGACAAGTTAGACGTATGAACTTCCACCAGGGAAGTGAGGCCTGGTGCTCCGGGAGGGTAAGCACCTCCTTTTTAGCTAGCTTTACTCGCCACGTGTGTAATCAAAGTTGGATAAAAGGAACATGGAACTATCATACGTCAAATATATATCCAGGGCAATCCTGGATACAGAGACATCAAATTATCATTTAATTAAGTAACAAATTGGTGTAGATCGCTATGAAGTGTTGTTATATATGACGTTTTTAAGCCCTTCGGATCCTGTTTTTTTTGCGTATTTGGTTGTATGTTTCAGCATCTATATTTTCTTTATTGCAGATGAAATTGTTAGTGACTATAACCATTTGTCTAGTTTTGATGACAATGCTAGTTCAGACATCAGGTAATGATTTTTGTAATACTGTCACCGTAAGGTAATACCTATACTAAAAATACCGAGATAGGTGGACTTAACGATACCTAATAATTAACAGTACACTATAAACTGTTTAATATAGTTCTCAAAATTAAACTGTCAATTGTGTATTTGTTTAGTGACACAGAAAGAGATGGGTTATCATATGGGCTTGTACAATTGATATGGTTACATCTCTTAAGATCCATTTGTGTACGACATAATCACGTGACGCTTTATTTACTTGGGGTTGTTCGGCACAGTCACTGCGACCTTTTAAATACTTCTGCACTGGATTGAATGGGGTTTTACGCCAGTGAAGAATATGTTGCTAATATAGAGACGTAACCATCCATAGGTCAACTGGCTGAAAGTTTGACCTCTGCATTGTGTTTATGGAATGTACAGGGAGGGTTATTAAACGTGACAAATCGGGGTTTTAAGGTCTCTTCTAAAGGACCCCTTGTGTTTTATTTCTACACGATTTCTTTTCTACTTGGCTAAAGAACAGTCACTACTTTTTCATGTCTTAGTTACACTTCAGTCGGGGCTCGACCACACGACCTACCGTAAACGAAGCGAGCACACTACTAACTGAACCACCGTAGCGTAGCTTCTGTATTTGAAATATGTTGCTAAATATGTGATTGATTTTGTTTTTAGAGGCTAAATACCGCTCTGAGGAAGAGGCCGAAGAGGCTGCTGTCAACTTTGAAAAAAGGTAGGTTTGTTGAAATTCATGTCGATCTGTGTCGCATCAAAAATCTTCGGCAAAAGGTACGTTTAATCGATTTCTAGTCGTATCGGCAATTTTTTACTTTAAAGCATGTTGGTTTGATTTCACGCCGATTGGTGTCGCATGAACAATTGTCGACCAAAGGTAGGCTGGCTCGATCCCACGCTGATCCGTGTCGAATCAACAATTACCGCTCGATTCGTGTCGGCCAAAGATAGGTTGATTTGATACGCGTCGAATCAACAAGGTAGGTTGATTTGATTTTATACTGCCAATCCCTATCGCATCGACAATTTTCGACCGAAAGTAGGTTTCGCGTATTAGCTTCACGACTTTCAAAAATCTGGCAAGCTTTCTCTGCGAAAAGCATTTGGCAAGGGTTGAAATACAATGCGAAAAACGTTTGACAAGGGTTGAAATACACTACAAAAAACATTTGGCAAGGGTTGAAATACACTGCGAAAAGTATTTGGCAAGGGTTGAAATACATATTATCCATATCTCTATAAAAATATCATAATCACTAACCTTTGGCAAGCTAACTGAGAAATAATCTAACAACTGGATTCACGTGATTAAAGTTGGAACATGGATAGAGAGAGATAACGTGTTCCTCAGAAATGAATTAGCCATCATAACCAGCATAATGGAAATGTACACATCTGGTATCCTTATCTGACAAACAATAATTTTTATTTGTAAAAATGCATTGTTAATTGGCTCAACCTGATCATGAGCACAAGATACGTAAGTAATCTACCTTCGTCGTTCACGTTCGTTGATAACACTCGTTAATTTCACAAATTTTTCCAAAATGTCAAATTTCAGTGAAAAATGATCTCAACAAACACTAGTCTAAATTCTGTCCGGAGTTGGGATTCGAACCTATTCCGCGAGAGACGCGCTGTGGGCAGTACTCTAGTCAATCTATGAAAAAATATAGGGTCAAACCTCAAAGTAATTGCAACAGGGTGGATATATTTTATGTGATTGTTTTTAGGGAAAGGTGTTAATTTTTATCATAAAAATCGACTTCTATTAATTCAGTTGAATGTGTAGATGTTTTACCATAACATTTTATGTATATTAAGTAACAAAATCTAGCCTGTTGCAGTCAGTTTGAGATCAAACTGCAGATTGACTGGAATACAGGTCACTAGTGGGAAATTGTTTAAAATGACCATGACAAACACTAGGTCGAGATCTATTCTGAGTGAGTTTCATTGTGTCAACTGTAAACCTTCTGTGGGTTACACTATTCGCCAATCCACACATTTGTCTCGGGTTAAGCCTCCTGAGCTTTTGTCAAAGGTAAAAGTTTAAGACAACCATTGACTAGTATTTAGTATATATTGTAAAAAAATAATTTTTCTGACTATAATATTAATGCCAGTCGAAAATACGTGGTTAAGGTACCCGTATGTCATTTATTAATTTACTGACCATGGAATCGGTGGCCAACTTGTCAATGGATCACAGACTCGATTTCCAATCACGCTGATCTTAAACATGAGAATGTTTGTCACTCACTTGCAGAGGGTCGATAATTTTAACTTTCGTGTTTCCAGAACTGACGCCTCGATCAAAGTTTGGGTTGTGCGGTGGGGGTGTTAAAACACCATTATTTCACGTCACTCTTTTAACTGACAGATATATATATATAATAGTATATTGTTTTTTTCATTTTCAGAACGTGCCTACCTAATGGTTCTGCATGCACATCACTTACGCAATGTTGTAGTCAAAAATGCAAACAGAACACATGTCGCTAAAGAGCGAGGAAATATCTACTGATTGTAACAGATATAATAAAGTACAAGGATTCACATGTTATGTTGGGTTGTTCTTATTCTGTTAGTTGTGTCATGTTGTGTTTATTTTTCATTTCACTGTAGCTAAAATGAGTTATTTATTTGCATCTTCATTAAATATCAAATGCAAACATACCAATCCATCTCCAAATCACAATCCCAAAAGTATAAGTAAAAGTTTTGAAAACCGACAAATTGAGTATGATCTTCCATCAGGGAATGAGGTCAGGGTGGGGGTTGTGTACGCACCTCTAATTTTTAATAAGATTTTCCTCTTTACGCTCTTAAGCAATACACGAGTGTGGGTTGTAACAATTAAAACGCCCGTCGACAAACCATGTCGAAGAAACAGTTCGCTCCTCATTAATATTCATATCCCTTTTTGGTCACGTGATCGCAAAGCTTTGTTCCCGGGAAGATATGAAAAACAGAGGTGTAAAACACCTCTATCGCCTAATAAGTCAGTTTGACAGTCTAGCCCCTTCTTTGATCCCCCTATACAATTGATAACCGGTGTCTTTATGAATGTTGCTATCGAGTTTATTTTATTCCGAAAGTTTAAGTGTTGGTTTCAACGTTTTCCCCTAAAGTTTCAAAATTCTTCACTTTTTGGATTTTTGTTATATTTGATATTAGAAGGAACCCTTAAATTGAAAGCTACGATGAAAAGGTTGGCATGTGACGGATAAAATTTACCAGGTCTCCATGATCAAAGCGATTAATCGATAGGGATCATGTAGTTATGGTTTGAAAAATAGGGCCAAAGTTAGCAGAATTTGCAATTTTGTCAAAACTTAATATCTATTACATAGCTATATATAGAATGACGTCGCTTCGTAAGTTTAAAGTTAAAAGGAACCTTGAAAATTTAAAATATTTTTATAAAAACAAGACTATGGTTTTTGTTTCGGTGTAGGGTTAAATAACATAGCAGAAATTTGTTCTGCAACTTGGAGCAAGATCTGTATGGCGCCAAATTTAAATCATATACTAGTACTATAACAAGTCATTAAGAAAAATGGTTAATCAACATCAAATATGGCGGATATGCAAATTGATAAGTGAACTCTTTCTTCGGTATGCATCATCTCGCCTTGGTTCTAATTTCTTGACGCCAACTTTTGCGTTTTCTTTTTTTCCTTCCCCTCGAATAGTGATGGGAATCGGTTGGGTTTTCATAATCGATAATCGGAACTACTCAAGTAACTAATTATCGGAAATAATCGATTATGTAATAAATACATAGAAAATAAACATTTGCTCATTGTTCAGTACAAAACATAGAATTTAAGTATTGTTTAGTAATTGCAATTGTTATAAAAATGTATATATACTAATAAATGCCACTAAATAAACTAAATAACTGTGTTTGTTGTGATTATGAGTTGATTTGTAGAGTTTGAATGATGTTTAATGTTCCAGTTAAGATAGAATATTTCACTTATATGGTGAGATTTTAACCTAAATATTGATATATCTACGTGCATGTCAGCCATGTGTTGTTTTTTTTCTTGTTCTCTATCCGTAGTTTCTTCCCGCCAAAAAGAGAACCGATCATCGATTATTCAACAACATAATCGAGCGCTTAAAATCAGGCCACAATCGATCGATTTTCGATTATAATCGATCATCGGCACATCACTACCCTCGAATGACAAATACACTCGATTTAAGCCCGTCGACACCACAACACTTCTCGCTGAGGTTCGAATTTCATTCAAGCTAGCTAATTGTTCTCCTTTCTTCCTCTCGTATGAACTGATCGCCTCTATGTAAGCCCGTCGACATCACAACACTTCTCGCCAAAGTTCTAATTTCATTCTGCCTAAATAGATAAGCGTTGTTCTCATTCCTCTCGCCTCGATGTATCAAATGAATGAATTACGATTGGACGGGTTGTTAAAATACTAGCCTTACACTTTGTTCATAACTCAACGGCTATGTAAATACGGTATTTATTTTAACTATATAAAATACAAAATAAAATTCTCCTGGAGAAAAATGAAAAATTTGGGAAAACAAAAATTAACCACCGAATATACAATTGTATACTTGTAGAGCGCAAAGACTAATTGCTAAGATTAGCCTTTTCAATAGATGTTAGTATTTTACTAACAAAACACACCTCTTACTTGCAGGTCAAACGATCCGGTAATAGTGTTTGCTATACAGGAAAACGACACGTATTACTTATAATTTACCAGTGAAGTAGAGTGTTATTTAACATGTAATCATGTTATTTTCTGCATATCGTATTAATAAAAATGAAAATAACGAACATAAACGTTTCTTCAACGTCCTCTATTCTTTAATGAAAAGCGAGTTGATGAAAATAAGGGTTTGTTGTTCATTGTTTAATTAAAGAAATAACGAGAACTGTCTCTTAAGAGCTAACTAACCCTGCCCCCAACATCTACAAAGGTTTAATGTGATATGACCTTGGATCAAGGTCATGACACATCTTTAAACCATGAAGATTATACATGTGAAGTTTTATAACAGTCGACTAAAGCTGCTGAGATATGGCCCAGGCACAATTTTCAACCATACTTTTCAAGCGACCTTTACCTTTCCAATGAAATTGGTTCAAGGTCATGACACACATTTGGACTATGAAGATTATTCATGTGAAGTTTTATGATAGCCTTTTAAAGCAGCTATGAGATATGGCCTGGAAACGATTTCACACGGACAAACAGACATGGTGACCTCCTCAAACTAGTTTACCGGGGTATAAAAAACCGGGTATTTAAATATACATCACACATCAGTTAAGCATAGGGTAATGTAGTAAAAATCGCCTATCAAACCCACCATTCCGCTTTCTAAACATTATCTCGTAAACTATAAACTGTTTGTATAGGCATGTTTGTTATAAATATTATATACACTGTAGTTATATCATAAGTTTAATTTGCAAACCGTTCACGATACCAATTTCACATTCATTGGAAAAAATATCATTACAGTTTGTATGTGTGTGTAATAATAACGGTAGCTTAAAGTGCCTAGCAACAAAACATACAGTCGCCTGTTTAAAAAGCCGGTAACAAAAAACTCCAATGCACATCTTATAGCAACTATTGTCTGGCAATACAGAAAAATACATAAATCACAAACAATCCATACGTATTTAATACTAGATCTATATTTAAAGTCACACCTGTCTAAAAGGGCTACCAAAAAGAACCAGTAAAAGTGTTTTTGCATGGTAATATACGACAGGCACTATATATTCTTGTTAAAAGTTAAGTGTTGAGTTGTCAACATTTGTCAATTTATGCTGCAAAACTAGCTAATAATAGAAAAGACGAAATGCATTTATCAAATTGATAGTTTCTCTCTTGTTTATAGTTGATTACATGAATGTACATGTGTTTTAAAACAATATGACTCACTAAAAACGATTAATGCCCATACACCCCATTTAAGATTATTTCTATTGAGATCATCAGGTATGATATACTGAAAGAAACAGAGTACAAAGAGAAAACTACCGATTTTCGGCATTCAACTGACAAAACAACCGTACTGGGATCTGATGAAGTAGGATTCGAATCTTAGCAATGTTCTCAGGCCGCTTTGAACCATTCAGTCGCCAAGACCCCGATTGACTAGAGGAGGGTCTCCAATAAAATCATATATGGTAATCAAAAACAAACATACTAATCCATGTCCGAATCACAATCCAGAAGCAAAGTAAAAACTTTGGAACTGACAAGTTAGGTTAGACACATGGACTTCCACCAGGAAGTGAGGCCGGGTGCTCCGGAAGGGTAAGCACCTACTGTTTAGCTAACTACACCCGCCACGTGTGTAATCAAAATTGTGTAAAAGGAACATGGAACTATGAGACGTCTAATATATCCAGAGCAATCCTGGACACAGAGACATCAAACTTATCAACAATACTGTGATGATAGCCAACGACTTGTTTTCCATAAATTGTGGTTCTGGTATATCAACCCGTTTTCAGATGCTTCATTTAATTATTTGTGTACATGTTTTGAAACACGACGACTATACAGTCCAGTCAATCTACTGTTTGACTTCAAAATATACAATAGAATGTATTTTGCTACTAATATATGCTCTTAAGTGCATAAAATGTTTATGGCTGAAAATCTTCAAAAATCTGATGATAAAGGGAAAGTAATTTTTGAGGTTTAATCTCTGATAGGGTTTTATATAGACAAGAGACATAACTCTTGTAAAACAGGTGGGATTTTAGTTCCATTATCAGGGTTTTTGCTATTTTAAAAAAATGTAAAAACAAAGACAACTTAATTAATCAATCAATAATATTTACAATTTAATTCTGACAACTTCGATCACAGTTAAATTTTCATTATATGTTATTCGCTGTTAATAACAATTAGAAAGTAGTTCCAGCTTTGTTGACAATCTGTGTGTGTCAATGCGTTTCCAGATCCCGACTTTAATGTTGCGCGTAACATTGAAAACTGGAAAAGCAGGGTATAAACGTAGGTACACAGCTCATTCATTAGTGCCACTGCCATACAAGCATTAAGTGACTCGGGTATGGTGACAAGACAGATTATGTTCATGTCTGGACATCAAAATGAAAGTTCCGTTCGGAATTAAAAGATTACTCAACACACCAAAAACAACTGAGCTGTTTCTTTCCTTAGTAGTCCAACCCGTCCAAACTGAAATCAAAAGCACATCAGATTCAAACTCATTGCAATGTTCCCCTAACAACAATTATTACTAACCCCCGTAAGCGCCATAGAGGGCCAACCGGATTTTCAGGCAGTGTGTTGTACATATTTTGATGTAAAAATCGTAAATATTGACGGATCGACATAACTTGGTTTCATAGGAAACTACAGAACATTATCTACAAATAATATTCTTCAGGTTTTTTTGATAGAAAGATATTTCATTTCGAATTTTTTATTTGAAATTTGTGGAACGGTTTCATTTTTTACGTGATTAAAATTTGGAGTTGTTTTTCCTCCGTTTTTTCTAGAAAAAAAGTAACTCGTTCAAACTTTTGAAATAGTTTATTAATTTCGTTAAAAATCAGAGTTTTATGAAAAGCAGGAAAAGGTTGTTTGTTTATGTAAAGAAATCAGTTATAAAGACATAAATAGTATAAAATTAATCACACTAAACAATTACAACTTTTTGTGTTCATAACATTTCACGTTGACGTTTTACTTTCATGCGGGAAAACGTGTATTCTTTTTTAATTTTACACACTGTCGAGTTTGAAGCATTCAAAATTCTACAACAGTCATTATATAATTCACAAAATCTATGCCGTTAGAAAGCTTTTTTCCTCCGGTTTTTACACATATAAAATACTTATATTCTAGGCATGATATCAATTTAACGATTCGAAATCTTCAACAGGTGCATCCGATGTAAAATTTTAACCAATTTTTATATGTCAACATCTACAAGGTGCAACTCGATCGATTTTTTGTATTGACGTTTACGGGGTCTTTTCAAAATCAATTTTTCAATTTCGAAAACTTTTTATTTTCACAATCAAATATTGGATATTGAAGTTGATGCATCTAAGAATTTAATTCATTATACATGGTTGACTAAAAAAGATCTTGTCAGTTTATTATTCATCACGTTTTGCATCGACAGGCAGGTCTGTGTAAACAGCAAAGAAGTAAACGTCATGGGTCATTGCTAGTTTTTGTGGTTCATTGTGCATCTGTAAGCATATACAGAAATATTGAGTGAGTTTGGAAGATTTGTGTTTAAATATGATATCTTTTTCTTAAAAACTTTTATCAGTGAACTCTGGGCATAGATTTATGTACTCTACACGTCCTGCGCACAAACTTTGTCGCGTCTAAGAACTGTCTTCTACTACGTCCGTACAGTGTATCTAAAAATATAGGGGCACGGCGCGGGCTTGCATCGGGTTTTATTTTATATTTGTATCAGCTATATTTTAAATTTATATTTATTATTTCTGTATTCATCATGAGTGTAAGTATAATGTAAATATTCTAGATAAATATAGACTGTGAAATGATTGCTGGTCTCGGCACACTTTTTTATAAACAGAAGTCGAGAAATAAACGTAAAGTGCAATATTTACAGTTCAAAAAACAAATCTGTGAGGTACAATTCTACGAACGATTCAGTTCAAAACAAAATAAGTTACTGATCAATAAGCCCTCTAAAGCTAACGGAGAAATAAAAATAATAAAGATAATATTCAATTATTCAAAATATAAGAAATTACAAAAAATGATTTCTAAAGAAATTCAGTTACAAAGACCGTATGCATCAGATTTGTTTTGATTTTTTTGCAAAGATTGCATTGTATTACACTTATTCATGATGGTGATGGTACGCTTTTTGCTGTCAATATAGTAAAAAAAATATGCTTTTAAAATTCCACAACATATCCAGTATTGTAATATATATATATTTTAAAATCCTTCTTGGAAGATTGAAGCTTATTAAATTGTTCCTTCCACTTCATGTGGAAGTCCCGGTACCTTGAATAGAACTGCACTCACACAGAACTGCATGAGAAAGTTCGTCAGTTCACAAAGTGGTTTCCAGGGCTTCGGTTTTCTCCACCATACCAGAAAGAAATAACCACCTTGATATAATATCTCTCCTCTCTCCCTCTCTCTCTCTCTCATGCTGCTACGGTAAGTAAAAGTGCAGAGCTAGAATTTTCGAAATAGCTCTATCCTTTAGATTGGGACACAAATAATGAAGTCTTATTCAAGACTAAGGAAAAAATCCATAAATGCTTTGAAAGTAGAGATATATAACAGGTGATGCATCGATATAAGTGAGACAATATGACACAAATGAGTAAAACAATGATTTCCAACCAGTAGTATAGAAGTGTGTATTGACAATCTGTTACAAAGATCACATATATTTTAAACGTATGCAATGCAAATAGGTTTCTCAGTGTTGTTTCTGTCTTATATTGATGACAATATACATGAAATATTGTTCAGCTGACTGAATACTGTCTACTGTCGTGTACTAAGGAACACAAAGATTAACACCTGAAATGCCTGAATTTGTTTTGTTGATAAAGAGTTCTATAGTTCTATTCCCTGATGTGTGATGATACGTTAGAAGAATGAACATTCCCCGTAGTCATTAAGTTTTATAGCTTGATAGAATATGTAAGGCTAGATGGCGGTGCCTTGTACTATGGCTTGATGGTATCGGTCGTCCGCTCTTATTAACTATTAATTAATTATTGACAATCATACAAAAAAAACATTGTCAGTATTGGATCTGTACTGTGTTTTTCCAGTGATCTCCAGTCCCGATGAAATTAACTACTTTTCAAATATTTCCAAAGTTCCCTTTGAAACTGTAACGGGTATTTTTCGACATATATTTCAGTCTTGATTCTTATATTATCAGTTTACTGGAGAAAAAAGTGTTGTCACAAACAGCCGATTTATGGCCAGCGACCTGGCAAACTAGGATCTGTCTCAGTTGCAATTCAAACCTTGGGTGACGACTTGCAATGTGCTGTATAAGTCAGGCGCGATAGATGATTCTCTTTTGAAAGATCATTGTGTCACTTCTGCTCCTAATGCACCTTCAATTTGTCGTCAAATACAAATTGTATATAGTGTTCACTTATTCTCTATTACCCGACCTAGTCTAAAATTTTACCACTGTGGTAGCTCAGTTGGTAGAGTGCTTGCTCCGTAAGTGAGAGGTCGTGGGTTCGTGGGGTCTGACCCAAGACTTGAAAGATGGTAGTGACTGGGTTTTTTTTGGCCAAGCACTCGCCATTACGGTTCTTTTGGATGGGAACTTAAAATAAACGAGGTCCCGTGTCACGGTGGGCTTGACACGCTAAAGAACCCTGCTGTACAATGCCTTCAGCGTAACGCACAGGCAAAATTTCTGTACCTTTGTCTATAGCTGGCGAGGTCTCGATATAAGTGAAAAATTCTTGACTCGGATGTTAAACACCATTACTCAACTCAACTCATTAGTCTGAAAATAGGCTGCTACATAACCGATATTTCGTCAAGCATTCGGTAATTTTAATTACTAGTAGAATGACATTCCAATAGAATTTTCAAATAGCGATCTTAACTTTTTCCTAATTAAGAAATCGGACAAAACCCGCTGTAGCAAAGTGTTTCATGTATTCTGTGTTCATCAAAACTTTCATATTTCTGTATTTTTATGTGCGCATTTTATGTTTGAATATAACAAAAGTACACGTTTTACAC
Source organism: Anadara kagoshimensis (assembly GCA_021292105.1). Classification (NCBI taxonomy): domain Eukaryota; kingdom Metazoa; phylum Mollusca; class Bivalvia; order Arcoida; family Arcidae; genus Anadara; species Anadara kagoshimensis. The sequence goes on from CM037859.1 coordinate 65,904,322, forward strand.
TCAATTTTTCACCTATACTGTAGCTTGGTCGGTAGAGTGTACTAGTGTTGTATATGGGGAGTTTGGGTCCGAACACCGACTGGGTCTGACCACGACATGGGAATAAAATAGTGACTTTATTTTACTCAAGAACTTGACATTTAAACTACAGGTTTTCGGAGGGGGTGTGAAACGATGACCATGTCATTGTAAGGAACCTAGCAGATTGCACTGCAATGATAAACAATTCTGCCGCTTCATCTTTATCCAGATATAAATAAAATATACTTGACTTGGAGGTAAAATCCCAATCAATCAATCAATCAATCAATCAATCAATCAATCAATCAATCAATCAATCAATCAATCAAATTTAAGTTCCAATTTTAGCGAAAATGAGACAATTTTAAAAACCAGTTCCCTCTTAATATAAATATCATTAATACTAATCAAATTCGACAGAACCTATATTCTTCCCTCTAAAAAATGTGAGGATAGCAAATTTATACTACTTTCGGATTTTCGAAGTTTCCGTTGCCATGGTAACGGATATTTAATTAAATTTATGACAAAATTTAAATCAAGTGAAAATCATCATATAAGTGTTTACAATATATATTGCTGACCATTCCGTTTTAAATTGTGGAAAGTCAGAACCCTACATGTACGTTCTAGATCAACATTGAAACTAACAGAATATGGATGTTTTTGTTGAGAATTAAGCATGCCTATTTTAAGTGAAAATTTTCATATTTTAACAATTTGAAGACTACACGTCGTATAAATTGTTATTAGATGATCGAAACTGATTTTATTATTAAAATTCATATTTTTCATTTGCTGGTATAAATAAATAGGCGAAATGTTTTAAGTTTTTAACAGAAATTCCCGCTTTTTGTGGTTTTTAAGGGTATCCGGGTTCTGTTGCCATGGTAACCGATATTTGTCGAAAATATTTTCTATTCTTATTTAGTATAATACGGTAAAATATATTTAAGGTTTTGCCTTCTATTACATGTATCTCCATCGATAATTTTAAAAAATGTAGTCGAAACTGCGATCTATTTGGTTGTTCAAATATAAATTTAGCACATATATATATATATATAGTGTTTGTTTTCAGTATTTGATTGAAAATACGCAAAATTTGCTGCTTTATATTTTGGGAAAACATGAAAATTTGGATATAATTTTTAAATAGCATCCTTGCGTAATATTTAAATTTTATATGGACTCGAATAAATATTTTTCTAATGTTTCAAAATTAGGATATGAGCGATTTATTGAAACAAATGCAAAAATGTGCAAACTATTACTCATTTTCTTGGTAAAATCGATGGTTACGTTGCCATGGTAACTGATATTTAGATTTTAAGCACCTATAAGTGAAGTATAGTATATAGGGATACTAAATATATATGGGTTGGTATTTACAACTTTTAGTCTAAATGCCCGAAATATTGCGTTGAAAATCAGGTACTGGTTTTGTAAAAAGCCACAAAAAATAGCGGGGGTTAAGGGGTTAAGTTAAAATTAAAAGCAAATAGTATTATGACTTCGTTATTGATGATATACCATTGGTTTTTGTATACAACACCAAAATTGGCTATGCAAAAATGCAGTTATTGATAGAATTTCATTATTCAGCTCAGAATCAAAACAAGAATTATTATTATTATTAAAACAACCAAAAACGTCATTTTTAAAATTTTAGGAAATTCAAATAAGATGATCATGTACCTTTTGTGTAATATCGTCTTTTTAATATCTATACAAAGCTTAACGCTTATTTCTGCAGACAACAAATGTGTTATCTGGTGTAAAACTAATATATACCAAATATTGGTGATAAAATATTAAGGTACATGCTTGAACAACTGAAATATCTGCTTCCTTGATTGTAACGGAATTAAGCGATAAACATCAGTTAAGTCATATAGAACATGATAATTTATACAGATAACGGTTATGCTATCACGCGTGTATGTAACGTGTGTGTGCAAGGTTGTTTTCAGTTTTCATTTCAAATGAAATATATTTTGCACACATGTTAAAAACGCGCGTGATAGAATAACCGTTATAATAATAATGTATAAAATCATGAAATTAAAGTTAAATATTAATGATATTGTAAAAATATTAAAATTATTAGTAAAGAGAAAAGATGAAATAAATTGTCTTTTAATGAACATCCTTATAACCATATAGTCAATTTGAAGTCTTGTTGGTCAAGTCGTCTAAACGCGCTTACAGATCGCATGACTCTCAAGCTTAGATTAAAAGCCCGCCCGGACAGACTCTTATCTGAGAAAGATTCATGTACAAATCACCCCAAAAGCTAAAAACAAACATACTAATTCATGTCCAAATCACAACCCAAAAGCAAAGTAAAAACAAACATACTACATTATGTAATTCATGTCCAAATTACAACTAAAGCAAAGTAAAAACAAACGTATTTATTCATGTCCAATCACAACCCAAAAGCAAAGTGAAAACAAACGTACTAATTCATGTCCATATCACAACCCAAAAGCAAAGTAAAAACAAACGTACTAATTCATGTCCAAATCACAATTCAAAAGCAAAGTAAAAACAAACGTACTAATTCATATACAAATCACAAAAAGCAAAGTAAAAAACAAACGTACTAATCCATGTCCAAATCACAATCCAAGAGCAAAATAAAACAAACGTACTAATTCATGTCCAAAATACAATCTAAGAGCAAAGTAAAAACAAACTTACTAATTCATGTCCAAATCACAACCCAAAAGCAAAGTAAAAACAGACGTACTAATTCATGTACAATCACAACCCAAAAGCAAAGTAAGAACAAACGTACTAATTTATGTACAAATTACAACGCAAAAGCAAAGTAAAAACAAACGTACTAATTCATGTCCAAATTACAACCCAAAAGCAAAGTAAAAACAAACGTACTAATTCATGTCCAAATCACAACCCAAAAGCAAAATAAAAACAAACGTACTAATTCATGTCCATATCACAACGCAAAAGCAAAGTAAAAACAAACTTACTAATTCATGTCCAAATCACAACCCAAAAGCAAAGTAAAAACAGACGTACTAATTCATGTACAAATCACAACCCAAAAGCAAAGTAAGAACAAACGTACTAATTTATGTACAAATCACAACCCAAAAGCAAAGTAAAAACAAACGTACTAATTCATGTCCAAATACAACAAAAAGCAAAGTAAAAACAAACTTACTAATTCATGTCCAAATCACAACCTAAAGCAAATAAAAACAAACGTACTAATTCATGTCCATATCACAACGAAAAGCAAAGTAAAAACAAACCTACTAATTCATGTCCATATCAAACCCAAAAGCAAAGTAAAAAAACGACTTACTAATTCATGTCCAAATCACAACCCAAAAGCAAAGTAAAAACAAACGTACTAATTCATGTACAAATCACAACCCAAAAGCAAAGTAAGAACAAACGTACTAATTCATGTCCATATCACAACAAAAGCAAAGTAAAAACAAACGTACTAATTCATGTCCAAATTACAATCTAAAAGCGAAGTAAAAACAAACGTACTAATTCATGTCCAAATGACAATTTAAAGCAAAGTAAAAAAAAAAAACAAACGTACTTATTCATGTCCAAATCACAATTCAAAAGCAAAGTAAAAACAAACGTAATAATTCATGTACAAATCACAACCCAAACGCAAAGTAAAAACAAACGTACTAATCCATGTCCAAATCACAATTCAAAGAGCAAAGTAAAAACAAACGTACTAATTATATCCAAATCACAATCCAAGAGCAAAGTAAAAAACAAACGTACTAATTCATATCCAAATCACAATCCAAGAGCAAAGTAAAAACAAACGTACTAATTCATGTTCAAATCACAACCCAAAAGCAATGTAAAAACAAACGTACTAATTCATGTCCAAATTACAATTCAAAAGAAAAGTAAAAAACTTTGAAACTGGTAAATAAAGTTAAAACGTGAACTTCCACTAGGAAAGTGAGACCGGGTACTTAGAAAGGTAATGTAATTCCTTCTTACCGTTAGCTAAATGTTGCATTGCCTATAAATGTATTATATAGCTAATCTTTTTGGGAAGTGAAATGCCATATACCCGATTGATAGTTACCTAGACCCTTTTACTTCAATTTATTTACTTCTCTCAACTGGGCTTTTTTCTGTGTACAAAAAAGGGATGGGATCAATGTCCCTGGTCTCCATAGTTAACATAGAGCTGTTTAATGAATTAGTCACGACAGGATGTTAATTTCACTTCGTTTGTTAAATGGCGCAGAAAAATACCAACAGATATATGAGGCGATCATTGATCACACAAATATAACGATGATCATAAGAATATTGAGATACAAACAATTATCCATGACGCATTACAAATTAGTTTTAATAAAAATCAATTAAAAAGAATTACGTCAGCCTATTAACATATTCTGGCGCAGAGTATATATACATACATAAAAATTTATGAATTTAGTTCTGCTGATATTTAAAGAATTGAAGATAACTCTAAATTCCAAGGTAAGTTTTACTGGTCAATAATCCACCAAAATGCAGGTTTACAAGGTCAGAAGTTGCATTTTTTATTTCGTTATCGATGCAAGTTTGGTGAAAAGCGTTCATGTATGATTTGGAATGGTTTATTGTTATTCATAATTGCACCACTAATGCAAAAATAATTTCATTTCTTATATTTAAACATTTTAAGTAAAAAAAATGCAAAATACGCAATAAAAAATCTATTTTTGTGTATTTAGAAACGTAATATTTTAATTCTGCCTTGACAACCTCCGTCGAAAAATGGCAACGTCCACATTGATAAACGATAGCAGAAAATACGATGATGAGTCCATAAATAACCAGCCTAACTTATTTCCGGTTAAAATCCACCTCATTCTTCGATGTAATTGTCCTCTAATGCGATGCACTTAGACCAGCGGTGTTCAAGTCAAGTGTCAACAGCCCAGAATAAGGTCCTTTCCATTTGGCAACTCCTCAACTGTCTTCACGACGTTTTTTGTTAAACCGTAAATGCCGTCAGACGAATAGGTAAGATGTGGTATTAATCATACCCGTTTCGCTCTACAGTATCTATTGCAACTTAACAAGTGTGGACTTTCGCTGTTGCTGTTGCATCAAAACACCATAAGAGAGTTCACCCGAAAGTTTGTTTTTACAGATGGCAGCTTTCAGTCGGTCTAGCAATTTTACATGGTATCCTCCAGTTTTTGAACTTCTCTTGGATAAAGTCCTTTGCATCCAAAATACCGTAGCCATCACCTTGACAGCAGATGGCTGCGTCTTTAACATCTTTGGACTAATTACCTATGCCTTAACTATTGACGACTTAAAGCTTTGTTTTCTGGATAAAAATGAAAAGTCCCATCACAACAGAAAATTATTTTTTCAACATTACTGATAATTTGATTGTCATTTGCTCATCGCTAAAAGATTTGGGGACCCAACGGGCTGTTAGCTTTCGCATATGTAAACGATCCTGTGTGAGTTTTAAAATGCTATTACCGCGTTTGAATTCCCCTCTCAGAATTAAACCTGAACACGACGTGTTTGTCCCAAAAACATTGGATAACACGCTCTGTATTTCCTTGCCTTTTAAATACAAGTACCGAGTTACAGCACCGTACTCAATTTTAGATTAGAAACATACCTCGTATTACTAGACATACTTGACACAAAGAAGTACCCATTACGTGTGTAATTTTGTATCAATGTGTAAAACATATATTGAAAAAGACACGGAAACCATTACCGTGTCGGATAATCGGAAATGGAACATTGACTTAGCCGACCTGTCGAAAATAAACACTATGCTAACGAAAAGTTTACTTTTCGACTGACCAAAATGTGGATAGATTTTCTGAAAAGCTGCTGCGATATAGCGAACAAGGCACCCAAATGAACTGCCGAATATTGGTTGTACAATAGCAACGTATTTCACTTTTGACTGGACTGTGCTGTACTTGACAATAGTATAAACAGCATGAAGCGCAATACGACACACGGACAATGTGCAGGCAAGTAATTAACAGCCCTGACTATGTTCCTAATCATCTTTATTGCAAACACTGTTTGGCGGACAAACAGGGTAAGAACTAAAAAGTTACGGGAAATAACAAATAAATCATATATAGTATCAATATAATACACAAATTCGACATCAGCTGAAACAGAGTATCAATTAGGCATTTAAAATTATCGCACATTATACATAAATAACTTATATTAACAACTGCATAAATGACAGCGCAAAAGTAAACATGAAATATACTGACTGAAAATTAAGTACAAATTAAACAACAGATAATTCAAATCAAGGAATAAACAAGCGTCAAAGCATATAATAACACAATAACACATTAAAACATACCCTATGCGCACTTGTAATGTTCTATAATTCAAAGTTTCTGTGTATAAAATCTGTGCGATGAAAATTATAACTTCCGCATTCAATAAACTTTTTCTGACAAGAAAACACCCGGATAAAAAAAAACTAAGTCACGAAGTTAGAAAACGGAACATCCCGGAAATTCAAGACGAGACACATGACAGACAACACAGAATAAGACAAAATGACCGCCAGTAAAACGTGCTCGGGGGAAACTTCTTGAAACGTTAGAAGTTTTGGCAAATCATTGGACAAATTATCATACAATCAAAAGCATACATACTTATCCATGTCCGAATCAAAATCCAGAAGCACATTATAAAGTAGGAAACCGACAAGTTAGACGTATGAACTTCCACCAGGGAAGTGAGGCCTGGTGCTCCGGGAGGGTAAGCACCTCCTTTTTAGCTAGCTTTACTCGCCACGTGTGTAATCAAAGTTGGATAAAAGGAACATGGAACTATCATACGTCAAATATATATCCAGGGCAATCCTGGATACAGAGTCATCAAATTATCATTTAATTAACTAACAAATTGGTGTAGATCGCTATGAAGTGTTGTTATATATGACGTTTTTAAGCCCTTCGGATCCTGTTTTCATTTTACGTATTTGGTTGTATGTTTCAGCATCTATATTTTCTTCATTGCAGATGAAATTGTTAGTCACTATAACCATTTGTCTAGTTTTGATGACAATGCTAGTTCAGACATCAGGTAATGATTTTTGTAATACTGTCACCGTAAGGTAATACCTATACTAAAATACTTTGGGATAGGTGGACCTAACGATACCTAATAATTTGTTTATTAAATTCGCTAGTTGGAAAACTAACTGTCAATTGTGTATTTGTTTAGTGACAGAGAAAGAGATGGGTTATGGGCTTGTACAATTGATATTGTTACATCTCTTAAGATCCATTTCTCATAAAATACTTAACCAGGCCTACGTGTACGACATAGTCATGTTACGCTTGATGTACTTGGGGTTGTTCGGCACAGGCACTGCGGTCTTTTTAATACTTCTGCACTGCATTGATTGATTGATTTATTGAATGGTGTTTTACGCCAGTAAAGAATATGTTGCTTATATAGAGACGTAACCATCCATAGGTCAACTGGCTGGAAGTTTGACCTCTGCATTGTGTTTATGGAATGTACAGGGAGGGTTATTTAACGTGACAAGGGACATCGGGGTTTTAAGGTCTCTTCTGAAGGACCCCTTGTTTTTTATTTCTACACGATTTCTTTTCTACTTGGCTAAAGAACAGTCACTACTTTTTCATGTCTTAGTCACACTTCAGTCGGGGATCGACCACACGACCTACCGTATACGAAGCGAGCACACTACTAACTGAACCACCGTAGCGTAGCTTCTGTATTTGAATTATGTTGCTAATTATGTGATTGATTTTGTTTTCAGAGGCTAAATACCGCTCTGGGGAAGAGGCCGAAGAGCTTGCTGTCAACTTTGAAAAAAGGTAGGTTTGTTGAAATTCATGTCGATCTGTGTCGCATCAAAAATCTTCGGCAAAAGGTAGGTTGAATTAATTTCTAGTCGCATCGGCAATTTTTGACCTTAAAGCATGTTGGTTTGATTTCACGCCGATTGGTGTCGCATCAACAATTGTCGACCAAAGGTAGGCTGGCTCGATCCCACGCTGATCCGTGTCGCATCAACAATTACCGGTCATATGTACATCCCGATTCGTGTCGGCCAAAGATAGGTTGATTTGATACGTGTCGAATCAACAATTTTTGCCCAAAGGTAGGTTGATTTGATTTCATACTGCCAATCCCTATCGCATCGGCAATTTTCGGCCGAAAGTAGGTTTCGCGTATTGGCTTCACGACTTTCCAAACAAATCGACCAAAATTCAAAAATGCTGACTTATTAGCGTTATTATTTACATCACTAAATTATTAAATTTGGACACTAACAGGTATGTTTGTATTTGATAATGCCATTTTAAGAGCAAAACATAGAATCCTTTATTGTGACGTTTATTAGCTCCATTTATACTGAAAATTGACATGAGTATGTGTCATCCTGCGATTTCATCACCTACTGATTCTTCATTGTTAATTGACTTGTCTTGCATGCAGCTTATTTTACTGCGATGTTCAGAAAACAAGAAACGTTTAATACCTTGGACTATACCTTATTTTATCTTTCATACTGGTTTAACTATTTACCTTGGGCGTCATGTCACTTCTAGTTAAGGACACTACGTACAATATGGTAAACTACATCATGACCGACTAGATGAACATTTCCAATCATTCCGTGGATGTTAAAGGTCTTAATTTTTATGTTTTCTTTAGTTTTTTATCCTTCTATTGCGTTCCAATTATAAATAAAACAGACGGGGTTTTTGGGCACCAAAAGGGTCTTGGCCTAAGCAAATAGCAAAACGTTATTAATTATTAATTTTATTAATTTTCTTCTCGAGTTTCAAAAATCTGGCAAGCTTTCTCTGCGAAAAGCATTTGGCAAGGGTTGAAATACAATGCGAAAAACGTTTGACAAGGCTTGAAATACACTACACTACAAAAAACATTTGGCAAGGGTTGAAATACACTGCGAAAAAAATGTCAAATTTCATTGAAAAATGATCTCGACAAACACTAGTCTAAATTCTGTCCGGAGTTGGGATTCGAACCTATTCCGCGAGAGACGCGCTGTGGGCAGTACTCTAGTCAATCTATGAAAAAATATAGGGTCAAACCTCAAAGCAATTGCAACAGGGTGGATATATTTTATGTGATTGTTTTCAGGGAAAGGTGTTAATTTTTTGTTAATTTTTAAAAATCGACTTCTATCAATTCAGTTGAATTTGTAGATGTTTTACCATAACATTTTATGTATATTAAGTAACAAAATATAGTCTGTTGCAGTCAGTTTGAGGTCAAACTGCAGATTGACTGGAATACAGGTCACTAGTGGGAAATTGTTTAAAATGACCATGACAAACACTAGGTCGAGATCTATTCTGAGTGAGTTTCATTGTGTCAACTGTAAACCTTCTGTGGGTTACACTATTCGCCAATCCACACATTTGTCTCGGGTTAAGCCTCCTGAGCTTTTGTCAAAGGTAAAAGTTTAAGACAACCATTGACTAGTATTTAGTATATATTGTAAAAAAATAATTTTTCTGACTATAATATTAATGCCAGTCGAAAATACGTGGTTAAGGTACCCGTATGTCATTTATTAATTTACTGACCATGGAATCGGTGGCCAACTTGTCAATGGATCACAGACTCGATTTCCAATCACGCTGATCTTAAACATGAGAATGTTTGTCACTCACTTGCAGAGGGTCGATAATTTTAACTTTCGTGTTTCCAGAACTGACGCCTCGATCAAAGTTTGGGTTGTGCGGTGGGGGTGTTAAAACACCATTATTTCACGTCACTCTTTTAACTGACAGTGATATATATATATAATAGTATATTGTTTTTTTCATTTTCAGAACGTGCCTACCTAATGGTTCTGCATGCACATCACTTACGCAATGTTGTAGTCAAAAATGCAAACAGAACACATGTCGCTAAAGAGCGAGGAAATATCTACTGATTGTAACAGATATAATAAAGTACAAGGATTCACATGTTATGTTGGGTTGTTCTTATTCTGTTAGTTGTGTCATGTTGTGTTTATTTTTCATTTCACTGTAGCTAAAATGAGTTATTTATTTGCATCTTCATTAAATATCAAATGCAAACATACCAATCCATCTCCAAATCACAATCCCAAAAGTATAAGTAAAAGTTTTGAAAACCGACAAATTGAGTATGATCTTCCATCAGGGAATGAGGTCAGGGTGGGGGTTGTGTACGCACCTCTAATTTTTAATAAGATTTTCCTCTTTACGCTCTTAAGCAATACACGAGTGTGGGTTGTAACAATTAAAACGCCCGTCGACAAACCATGTCGAAGAAACAGTTCGCTCCTCATTAATATTCATATCCCTTTTTGGTCACGTGATCGCAAAGCTTTGTTCCCGGGAAGATATGAAAAACAGAGGTGTAAAACACCTCTATCGCCTAATAAGTCAGTTTGACAGTCTAGCCCCTTCTTTGATCCCCCTATACAATTGATAACCGGTGTCTTTATGAATGTTGCTATCGAGTTTATTTTATTCCGAAAGTTTAAGTGTTGGTTTCAACGTTTTCCCCTAAAGTTTCAAAATTCTTCACTTTTTGGATTTTTGTTATTTTTGATATTAGAAGGAACCCTTAAATTGAAAGCTACGATGAAAAGGTTGGCATGTGACGGATAAAATTTACCAGGTCTCCATGATCAAAGCGATTAATCGATAGGGATCATGTAGTTATGGTTTGAAAAATAGGGCCAAAGTTAGCAGAATTTGCAATTTTGTCAAAACTTAATATCTATTACATAGCTATATATAGAATGACGTCGCTTCGTAAGTTTAAAGTTAAAAGGAACCTTGAAAATTTAAATATTTTTATAAAAACAAGACTATGGTTTTTGTATCGGTGTAGGGTTAAATAATATAGCAGAAATTTGTTCTGCAACTTGGAGCAAGATCTGTATGGCGCCAAATTTAAATCATATACTATAACAAGTCATTAAGAAAAATGGTTAATCAACATCAAATATGGCGGATATGCAAATTGGATAAGTGAACTCTTTCTTCGGTATGCATCATCTCGCCTTGGTTCTAATTTCTTGACGCCAACTTTTGCGTTTTCTTTTTTTCCTTCCCCTCGAATGACAAATACACTCGATTTAAGCCCGTCGACATCACAACACTTCTCGCTGAGGTTCGAATTTCATTCAAGCTAGCTAATTGTTCTCCTTTCTTCCTCTCGTATGAACTGATCGCCTCTATGTAAGCCCGTCGACATCACAACACTTCTCGCCAAAGTTCTAATTTCATTCTGCCTAAATAGATAAGCGTTGTTCTCATTCCTCTCGCCTCGATGTATCAAATGAATGAATTACGATTGGACGGGTTGTTAAAATACTAGCCTTACACTTTGTTCATAACTCAACGGCTATGTAAATACGGTATTTATTTTAACTATATAAAATACAAAATAAAATTCTCCTGGAGAAAAATGAAAAATTTGGGAAAACAAAAATTAACCACCGAATATACAATTGTATACTTGTAGAGCGCAAAGACTAATTGCTAAGATTAGCCTTTTCAATAGATGTTAGTATTTTACTTACAAAACACACCTCTTACTTGCAGGTCAAACGATCCGGTAATAGTGTTTGCTATACAGGAAAACGACACGTATTACTTATAATTTACCAGTGAAGTAGAGTGTTATTTAACATGTAATCATGTTATTTTCTGCATATCGTATTAATAAAAACATAAAAATGAAAATAACGAATATAAACGTTTCTTCAACGTCCTCTATTCTTCAATGAAAAGCGAGTTGATGAAAATAAGGGTTTGTTGTTCATTGTTTAATTAAAGAAATAACGAGAACTGTCTCTTAAGAGCTAACTAACCCTGCCCCCAACATCATCTACAAAGGTTTAATGTGATATGACCTTGGTTCAAGGTCATGACACATCTTTAAACCATGAAGATTATACATGTGAAGTTTTATAACAGTCGACTAAAGCTGCTGAGATATGGCCCAGGCACAATTTTCAACCATACTTTTCAAGCGACCTTTACCTTTCCAATGAACTTGGTTCAAGGTCATGACACACATTTGGACTATGAAGATTATTCATGTGAAGTTTTATGATAGTCTTTTAAAGCAGCTATGAGTATGGCCTGGAAACGATTTTACACGGACAAACAGACATGGTGACCTCTTCAAACTAGTTTACCGGGGTATAAAAACCGGGTATTTAAATATACATCACACATCAGTTAAGCATAGGGTAATGTAGTAAAAATCGCATATCAAACCCACCATTTCGCTTTCTAAACATTATCTCGTAAACTATAAACTGTTTGTATAGGCATGTTTGTTATAAATATTATATACACTGTAGTTATATCACAAGTGTAATTTGCAAACCGTTCACGATTCCAATTTCACATTCGTTGGAAAAAATATCATTACAGTTGTAATAATAACGGTAGCTTAAAGTGCCTAGCAACAAAACATACAGTCTCCTGTTTAAATAGCCGGTAACAAAAAACTCCAATGCACATCTTATAGCAACTATTGTCTGGCAATACAGAAAAATACGTAAATCACAAACAATCCATACGTATTTAATGCTAGACCAATATTTAAAGTCACACCTGTCTAAAAGGGCTACCAAAAAGAACCAGTAAAAGTTTTTTGCATGGTAATATACGGCAGGCACTATATATTCTTGTTAAAAGTTAAGTGTTGAGTTGTCAACATTTGTCAATTTATGCTGCAAAACTAGCTAATAATAGAAAAGACGAAATGCATTTATCAAATTGATAGTTTCTCTCTTGTTTATAGTTGATTACATGAATGTACATGTGTTTTAAAACAATATGACTCACTAAAAACGATTAATGCCCATACACCCCATTTAAGATTATTTCTATTGAGATCATCAGGTATGATATACTGAAAGAAACAGAGTACAAAGAGAAAACTACCGATTTTCGGCATTCAACTGACAAAACAACCGTACTGGGATCTGATGAAGTAGGATTCGAATCTTAGCAATGTTCTCAGGCCGCTTTGAACCATTCAGTCGCCAAGACCCCGATTGACTAGAGGAGGGTCTCCAATAAAATCATATATGGTAATCAAAAACAAACATACTAATCCATGTCCGAATCACAATCCAGAAGCAAAGTAAAAACTTTGGAACTGACAAGTTAGGTTAGACACATGGACTTCCACCAGGGAAGTGAGGCCGGGTGCTCCGGAAGGGTAAGCACCTACTGTTTAGCTAACTACACCCGCCACGTGTGTAATCAAAATTGTGTAAAAGGAACATGGAACTATGAGACGTCTAATATATCCAGAGCAATCCTGGACACAGAGACATCAAACTTATCAACAATACTGTGATGATAGCCAACGACTTGTTTTCCATAAATTGTGGTTCTGGTATATCAACCCGTTTTCAGATGCTTCATTTAATTATTTGTGTACATGTTTTGTAAACACGACGACTATACAGTCCAGTCAATCTAGTTTGACTTCAAAATATACAATAGAATGTATTTTGCTACTAATATATGCTCTTAAGTGCATAAAATGTTTATGGCTGAAAATCTTCAAAAATCTGATGATAAAGGGAAAGTAATTTTTGAGGTTTAATCTCTGATAGGGTTTTATATAGACAAGAGACATAACTCTTGTAAAACAGGTGGGATTTTAGTTCCATTATCAGGGTTTTTGCTATTTTAAAAAAATGTAAAAACAAAGACAACTTAATTAATCAATCAATAATATTTACAATTTAATTCTGACAACTTCGATCACAGTTAAATTTTCATTATATGTTATTCGCTGTTAATAACAATTAGAAAGTAGTTCCAGCTTTGTTGACAATCTGTGTGTGTCAATGCGTTTCCAGATCCCGACTTTAATGTTGCGCGTAACATTGAAAACTGGAAAAGCAGGGTATAAACGTAGGTACACAGCTCATTCACTTAGTGCCACTGCCATACAAGCATTAAGTGACTCGGGTATGGTGACAAGACAGATTATGTTCATGTCTGGACATCAAAATGAAAGTTCCGTTCGGAATTAAAAGATTACTCAACACACCAAAAACAACTGAGCTGTGTTCTTTCCTTAGTAGTATCCACACCCGTCCAAACTGAAATCAAAAGTACATCAGATTCAAACTCATTGCAATGTTCCCCTAACAACAATATTACTAACCCCCGTAAGCGCCATAGAGGGCCAACCGGATTTTCAGGCAGTGTGTTGTACATATTTTGATGTAAAAATCGTAAATATTGACGGATCGACATAAACTTGGTTTCATAGGAAACTACAGAACATTATCTACAAATAATATTCTTCAGGTTTTTTGATAGAAAGAATATTTCAGTTCGAATTTTTTATTTGAAATTTGTGGAACGGTTTCATTTTTTACGTGATTAAAATTTGGAGTTGTTTTTCCTCCGTTTTTTCTAGAAAAAAAGTAACTCGTTCAAACTTTTGAAATAGTTTATTAATTTCGTTAAAAATCAGAGTTTTATGAAAAGCAGGAAAAGGTTGTTTGTTTTATGTAAAGAAATCAGTTATAAAGACATAAATAGTATAAAATTAATCACACTAAACAATTACAACTTTTTGTGTTCATAACATTTCACGTTGACGTTTTTACTTTCATGCGGGAAAACGTGTATTCTTTTTTAATTTTACACACTGTCGAGTTTGAAGCATTCAAAATTCTACAACAGTCACTATATAATTCACAAAATCTATGCCGTTAGAAAGCTTTTTTCCTCCGGTTTTTACACATATAAAATACTTATATTCTAGGCATGATATCAATTTAACGATTCGAAATCTTCAACAGGTGCATCCGATGTAAAATTTTAACCAATTTTTATATGTCAACATCTACAAGGTGCAACTCGATCGATTTTTTGTATTGACGTTTACGGGGTCTTTTCAAAATCAATTTTTCAATTTCGAAAACATTTTTATTTTCACAATCAAATATTGGATATTGAAGTTGATGCATCTAAGAATTTAAGTTCATTATACATGGTTGACTAAAAAAGATCTTGTCAGTTTATTATTCATCACGTTTTGCATCGACAGGCAGGTCTGTGTAAACAGCAAAGAAGTAAACGTCATGGGTCATTGCTAGTTTTTGTGGTTCATTGTGCATCTGTAAGCATATACAGAAATATTGAGTGAGTTTGGAAGATTTGTGTTTAAATATGCTACATATCTATTTCTTAAAAACTTTTATCAGTGAACTCTGGGCATAGATTTATGTACTCTACACGTCCTGCGCACAAACTTTGTCGCGTCTAAGAACTGTCTTCTACTACGTCCGTACAGTGTATCTAAAAATATAGGGGCACGGCGCGGCTTGCATCGGGTTTTATTTTATATTTGTATCAGCTATATTTTAAATTTATATTTATATATTTCTGTATTCATCATGAGTGTAAGTATAATGTAAATATTCTAGATAAATATAGACTGTGAAATGATTGCTGGTCTCGGCACACTTTTTTATAAACAGAAGTCGAGAAATAAACGTAAAGTGCAATATTTACAGTTCAAAAAACAAATCTGTGAGGTACAATTCTACGAACGATTCAGTTCAAAACAAAATAAGTTACTGATCAATAAGCCCTCTAAAGCTAACGGAGAAATAAAAATAATAAAGATAATATTCAATTATTCAAAATATAAGAAATTACAAAAAATGATTTCTAAAGAAATTCAGTTACAAAGACCGTATGCATCAGATTTGTTTTGATTTTTTTGCAAAGATTGCATTGTATTACACTTATTCATGATGGTGATGGTACGCTTTTTGCTGTCAATATAGTAAAAAAAATATGCTTTTAAAATTCCACAACATATCCAGTATTGTAATATATATTTTTTAAAATCCTTCTTGGAAGATTGAAGCTTATTAAATTGTTCCTTCCACTTCATGTGGAAGTCCCGGTACCTTGAATAGAACTGCACTCACACAGAACTGCATGAGAAAGTTCGTCAGTTCACAAAGTGGTTTCCAGGGCTTCGGTTTTCTCCACCATACCAGAAAGAAATAACCACCTTGATATAATATCTCTCCTCTCTCCCTCTCTCTCTCTCTCATGCTGCTACGGTAAGTAAAAGTGCAGAGCTAGAATTTTCGAAATAGCTCTATCCTTTAGATTGGGACACAAATAATGAAGTCTTATTCAAGACTAAGGAAAAAATCCATAAATGCTTTGAAAGTAGAGATATATAACAGGTGATGCATCGATATAAGTGAGACAATATGACACAAATGAGTAAAACAATGATTTCCAACCAGTAGTATAGAAGTGTGTATTGACAATCTGTTACAAAGATCACATATATTTTAAACGTATGCAATGCAAATAAGTTTCTCAGTGTTGTTTCTGTCTTATATTGATGACAATATACATGAAATATTGTTCAGCTGACTGAATACTGTCTACTGTCGTGTACTAAGGAACACAAAGATTAACACCTGAAATGCCTGAATTTGTTTTGTTGATAAAGAGTTCTATAGTTCTATTCCCTGATGTGTGATGATACGTTAGAAGAATGAACATTCCCCGTAGTCATTAAGTTTTATAGCTTGATAGAATATGTAAGGCTAGATGGCGGTGCCTTGTACTATGGCTTGATGGTATCGGTCGTCCGCTCTTATTAACTATTAATTAATTATTGACAATCATACAAAAAAAAACATTGTCAGTATTGGATCTGTACTGTGTTTTTCCAGTGATCTCCAGTCCCGATGAAATTAACTACTTTTCAAATATTTCCAAAGTTCCCTTTGAAACTGTAACGGGTATTTTTCGACATATATTTCAGTCTTGATTCTTATATTATCAGTTTTACTGGAGAAAAAAGTGTTGTCACAAACAGCCGATTTATGGCCAGCGACCTGGCAAACTAGGATCTGTCTCAGTTGCAATTCAAACCTTGGGTGACGACTTGCAATGTGCTGTATAAGTCAGGCGCGATAGATGATTCTCTTTTGAAAGATCATTGTGTCACTTCTGCTCCTAATGCACCTTCAATTTGTCGTCAAATACAAATTGTATATAGTGTTCACTTATTCTCTATTACCCGACCTAGTCTAAAATTTTACCACTGTGGTAGCTCAGTTGGTAGAGTGCTTGCTCCGTAAGTGAGAGGTCGTGGGTTCGTGGGGTCTGACCCAAGACTTGAAAGATGGTAGTGACTGGGGTTTTTTTTGGCCAAGCACTCGCCATTACGGTTCTTTTGGATGGGAACTTAAAATAAACGAGGTCCCGTGTCACGGTGGGCTTGACACGCTAAAGAACCCTGCTGTACAATGCCTTCAGCGTAAAGCACAGGCAAAATTTCTGTACCTTTGTCTATAGCTGGCGAGGTCTCGATATAAGTGAAAAATTCTTGACTCGGATGTTAAACACCATTACTCAATTCAACTCATTAGTCTGAAAATAGGCTGCTACATAACCGATATTTCGTCAAGCATTCGGTAATTTTAATTACTAGTAGAATGACATTCCAATAGAATTTTCAAATAGCGATCTTAACTTTTTCCTAATTAAGAAATCGGACAAAACCCGCTGTAGCAAAGTGTTTCATGTATTCTGTGTTCATCAAAACTTTCATATTTCTGTTATTTTTATGTGCGCATTTTATGTTTGAATATAACAAAAGTACACGTTTTACACTCAATTTTTCACCTATACTGTAGCTTAGTCGGTAGAGTGTACTAGTGTTGTATATGGGGAGTTTGGGTCCGAACACCGACTGGGTCTGACCACGACATGGGAATAAAATAGTGACTTTATTTTACTCAAGAACTTGACATTTAAACTACAGGTTTTCGGAGGGGGTGTGAAACGATGACCATGTCATTGTAAGGAACCTAGCAGATTGCACTGCAATGATAAACGATTCTGCCGCTTCATCTTTATCCAGATATAAATAAAATATACTTGACTTGGAGGTAAAATCCCAATTAATCAATCAATCAATCAATCAATCAATCAATCAATCAAATTTAAGTTCCAATTTTAGCGAAAATGAGACAATTTTAAAAACCAGTTCCCTCTTAATATAAATATCATTAATACTAATCAAATTCGACAGAACCTATATTCTTCCCTCTAAAAAATGTGAGGATAGCAAATTTATACTACTTTTCGGATTTTCGAAGTTTCCGTTGCCATGGTAACGGATATTTAATTAAATTTATGACAAAATTTAAATCAAGTGAAAATCATCATATAAGTGTTTACAATATATATTGCTGACCATTCCGTTTTAAATTGTGGAAAGTCAGAACCCTACATGTACGTTCTAGATCAACATTGAAACTAACAGAATATGGATGTTTTTGTTGAGAATTAAGCATGCCTATTTTAAGTGAAATTTGTCATATTTTAACAATTTGAAGACTACACGTCGTATAAATTGTTATTAGATGATTGAAACTGATTTTATTTATTAAAATTCATATTTTTCATTTGCTGGTATAAATAAATAGGCGAAATGTTTTATGTTTTTAACAGAAATTCCCGCTTTTTGTGGTTTTTAAGGGTATCTGGGTTCTGTTGCCATGGTAACCGATATTTGTCGAAAATATTTTCTATTCTTATTTAGTATAATAAGGTAAAAATATATTTAAGGTTTTGCCTTGTATTACATGTATCTCCATCGATAATTTTAAAAAATGTAGTCGAAACTGCGATCTATTTGGTTGTTCAAATATAAATTTAGCACATATATATATATAGTGTTTGTTTTCAGTATTTGATTGAAAATACGCAAAATTTGCTGCTTTATATTTTGGGAAAACATGAAAATTTGGATATAATTTTTAAATAGCATCCTTGCGTAATATTTAAATTTTATATGGACTCGAATAAATATTTTTCTAATGTTTCAAAATTAGGATATGAGCGATTTATTGAAACAAATGCAAAAATGTGCAAACTATTACTCATTTTCTTGGTAAAATCGATGGTTACGTTGCCATGGTAACTGATATTTAGATTTTAAGCACCTATAAGTGAAGTATAGTATATAGGGATACTAAATATATATGGGTTGGTATTTACAACTTTTAGTCTAAATGCCCGAAATATTGCGTTGAAAATCAGGTACTGGTTTTGTAAAAAGCCAGAAAAAATAGCGGGGGTTAAGGGGTTAAGTTAAAATTAAAAGCAAATAGTATTATGACTTCGTTATTGATGATATACCATTGGTTTTTGTATACAACACCAAAATTGGCTATGCAAAAATGCAGTTATTGATAGAATTTCATTATTCAGCTCAGAATCAAAACAAGAATTATTATCATTATTAAAACAACCAAAAACGTCATTTTTAAAATTTTAGGAAATTCAAATAAGATGATCATGTACCTTTTGTGTAATATCGTCTTTTTAATATCTATACAAAGCTTAACGCTTATTCTGCAGACAACAAATGTGTTATCTGGTGTAAAACTAATATATACCAAATATTGGTGATAAAATATTAAGGTACATGCTTGAACAACTGAAATATCTGCTTCCTTGATTGTAACGGAATTAAGCGATAAACATCAGTTGAAGTCATATAGAACATGATAATTTATACAGATAACGGTTATGCTATCACGCGTGTATGTAACGTGTGTGTGCAAGGTTGTTTTTTCAGTTTTCATTTCAAATGAAATATATTTTGCAAACATGTTAAAAACGCGCGTGATAGAATAACCGTTATAATAATAATGTATAAAATCATGAAATTAAAGTTAAATATTAATGATATTGTAAAAATATTAAAATTATCAGTAAAGAGAAAAGATGAAATAAATTGTCTTTTAATGAACATCCTTATAACCATATAGTCAATTTGAAGTCTTGTTGGTCAAGTCGTCTAAACGCGCTTACAGATCGCATGACTCTCAAGCTTAGATTAAAAGCCCGCCCGGACAGACTCTTATCTGAGAAAGATTCATGTACAAATCACAACCCAAAAGCTAAGTAAAAACAAACATACTAATTCATGTCCAAATCACAACCCAAAAGCAAAGTAAAAACAAACGTACTAATTCATGTCCAAATCACAACCCAAAAGCAAAGTAAAAACAAACGTACTAATTCATATCCAAATTACAACCCTAAAGCAAAGTAAAAACAAACGTATTTTATTCATGTCCATATCACAACCCAAAAGCAAAGTAAAAACAAACGTACTAATTCATATCCAAATTACAACCCTAAAGCAAAGTAAAAACAAACGTATTTTATTCATGTCCATATCACAACCCAAAAGCAAAGTAAAAACAAACGTACTAATCCATGTCCAAATCACAATCCAAGAGCAAAATAAAAACAAACGTACTAATTCATGTCCAAAATACAATCTAAGAGCAAAGTAAAAACAAACTTACTAATTCATGTCCAAATCACAACCCAAAAGCAAAGTAAAAACAAACGTACTAATTCATGTCCAAATTACAACGCTAAAGCAAAGTAAAAACAAACGTATTTTATTCATGTCCATATCACAACCCAAAAGCAAAGTGAAAACAAACGTACTAATTCATGTCCATATCACAACCCAAAAGCAAAGTAAAAACAAACGTACTAATTCATGTCCAAATCACAATTCAAAAGCAAAGTAAAAACAAACGTACTAATTCATATACAAATCACAACCCAAAAGCAAAGTAAAAACAAACGTACTAATCCATGTCCAAATCACAATCCAAGAGCAAAATAAAAACAAACGTACTAATTCATGTCCAAAATACAATCTAAGAGCAAAGTAAAAACAAACTTACTAATTCATGTCCAAATCACAACCCAAAAGCAAAGTAAAAACAGACGTACTAATTCATGTACAAATCACAACCCAAAAGCAAAGTAAGAACAAACGTACTAATTTATGTACAAATCACAACCCAAAAGCAAAGTAAAAACAAACGTACTAATTCATGTCCAAATCACAACCCTAAAGCAAAATAAAAACAAACGTACTAATTCATGTCCATATCACAACGCAAAAGCAAAGTAAAAACAAACGTAGTAATTCATGTCCAAATTACAATCTAAAAGCGAAGTAAAAACAAACGTACTAATTCATGTCCAAATTACAACCCTAAAGCAAAGTAAAAACAAACGTATTTTATTCATGTCCATATCACAACCCAAAAGCAAAGTAAAAACAAACGTACTAATCCATGTCCAAATCACAATCCAAGAGCAAAATAAAAACAAACGTACTAATTCATGTCCAAAATACAATCTAAGAGCAAAGTAAAAACAAACTTACTAATTCATGTCCAAATCACAACCCAAAAGCAAAGTAAAAACAAACGTACTAATTCATGTCCAAATTACAACGCTAAAGCAAAGTAAAAACAAACGTATTTTATTCATGTCCATATCACAACCCAAAAGCAAAGTGAAAACAAACGTACTAATTCATGTCCATATCACAACCCAAAAGCAAAGTAAAAACAAACGTACTAATTCATGTCCAAATCACAATTCAAAAGCAAAGTAAAAACAAACGTACTAATTCATATACAAATCACAACCCAAAAGCAAAGTAAAAACAAACGTACTAATCCATGTCCAAATCACAATCCAAGAGCAAAATAAAAACAAACGTACTAATTCATGTCCAAAATACAATCTAAGAGCAAAGTAAAAACAAACTTACTAATTCATGTCCAAATCACAACCCAAAAGCAAAGTAAAAACAGACGTACTAATTCATGTACAAATCACAACCCAAAAGCAAAGTAAGAACAAACGTACTAATTTATGTACAAATCACAACCCAAAAGCAAAGTAAAAACAAACGTACTAATTCATGTCCAAATCACAACCCTAAAGCAAAATAAAAACAAACGTACTAATTCATGTCCATATCACAACGCAAAAGCAAAGTAAAAACAAACGTACTAATTCATGTCCAAATTACAATCTAAAAGCGAAGTAAAAACAAACGTACTAATTCATGTCCAAATGACAATTTAAAAGCAAAGTAAAAAAAACAAAAACAAACGTACTTATTCATGTCCAAATCACAATTCAAAAGCAAAGTAAAAACAAACGTACTAATTCATGTACAAATCACAACCCAAACGCAAAGTAAAAACAAACGTACTAATCCATGTCCAAATCACAATTCAAGAGCAAAGTAAAAACAAACGTACTAAATTATATCCAAATCACAATCCAAGAGCAAAGTAAAAACAAACGTACTAATTCATATCCAAATCACAATCCAAGAGCAAAGTAAAAACAAACGTACTAATTCATGTTCAAATCACAACCCAAAAGCAAAGTAAACACAAACGTACTAATTCATGTCCAAATTACAATTCAAAAGAAAAGTAAAAACTTTGAAACTGGTAAATAAAGTTAAAACGTGAACTTCCACTAGGAAAGTGAGACCGGGTACTTAGAAAGGTAATGTAATTCCTTCTTACCGTTAGCTAAATGTTGCATTGCCTATAAATGTATTATATAGCTAATCTTTTCTGGGAAGTGAAATGCCATATACCCGATTGATAGTTACCTAGACCCTTTTACTTCAATTTATTTACTTCTCTCAACTGGGCTTTTTTCTGTGTACAAAAAAGGGATGGGATCAATGTCCCTGGTCTCCATAGTTAACATAGAGCTGTTTAATGAATTAGTCACGACAGGATGTTAATTTCACTTCGTTTGTTAAATGGCGCAGAAAAATACCAACAGATATATGAGGCGATCATTGATCACACAAATATAACGACTGATCATAAGAATATTGAGATACAAACAATTATCCATGACGCATTACAAATTAGTTTTAATAAAAATCAATTAAAAAGAATTACGTCAGCCTATTAACATATTCTGGCGCAGAGTATATATACATACATAAAAATTTATGAATTTAGTTCTGCTGATATTTAAAGAATTGAAGATAACTCTAAATTCCAAGGTAAGTTTTACTGGTCAATAATCCACCAAAATGCAGGTTTACAAGGTCAGAAGTTGCATTTTTTATTTCGTTATCGATGCAAGTGTGAATAGCGTTCATGTATGATTTGGAATGGTTATTGTTATTCATAATTGCACCAATAATGCAAAAATAATTGTCATTTCTTATATTTAAACATTTTAATTAAAAAAATGCAAAATACGCAATACAAAAATCTATTTTTGTGTATTTAGAAACGTAATATTTTAATTCTGCCTTGACAACCTCCGTCGAAAAATGGCAACGTCCACATTGATAAACGATAGCAGAAAATACGATGATGAGTCCATAAATAACCAGCCTAACCTTTTTCCGGTTAAAATCCACCTCATTCTTCGATGTAATTGTCCTCTAATGCGATGCACTTAGACCAGCGGTGTTCAAGTCAAGTGTCAACAGCCCAGAATAAGGTCCTTTCCATTTGGCAAATCCTCAACTGTCTTCACGACGTTTTTTGTTAAACCGTAAATGCCGTCAGACGAATAGGTAAGATGTGGTATTAATCATACCCGTTTCGCTCTACAGCATCTATTGCAACTTAACAAGTGTGGACTCTCGCTGTTGCTGTTGCATCAAAACACCATAAGAGAGTTCACCCGAAAGTTTGTTTTTACAGATGGCAGCTTTCAGTCGGTCTAGCAATTTTACATGGTATCCTCCAGTTTTTGAACTTCTCTTGGATAAAGTCCTTTGCATCCAAAATACCGTAGCCATCACCTTGACAGCAGATGGCTGCGTCTTTAACATCTTTGGACTAATTACCTATGCCTTAACTATTGACGACTTAAAGCTTTGTTTTCTGGATAAAAATGAAAAGTCCCATCACAACAGAAAATTATTTTTTCAACATTACTGATAATTTCATTGTCATTTGCTCATCGCTAAAAGATTTGGGGACCCAACGGGCTGTTAGCTTTCGCATATGTAAACGATCCTGTGTGAGTTTTAAAATGCTATTACCGCGTTTGAATTCCCCTCTCAGAATTAAACCTGAACACGACGTGTTTGTCCCAAAAACATTGGATAACACGCTCTGTATTTCCTTGCCTTTTAAATAAATTACCGAGTTACAGTGCCGTACTCAATTTTAGATTAGAAACATACCTCGTATTACTAGACATACTCGACACAAAGAAGTACCCATTACGTGTGTAATTTTGTATCAATGTGTAAAACATATATTGAAAAAGGCACGGAAACCATTACCGTGTCGGATAATCGGAAATGGAACATTGACTTAGCCGACCTGTCGAAAATAAACACTATGCTAACGAAAAGTTTACTTTTCGACTGACCAAAATGTGGATAGATTTTCTGAAAAGCTGCTGCGATATAGCGAACAAGGCACCCAAATGAACTGCCGAATATTGGTTGTACAATAGCAACGTATTTCACTTTTGACTGGACTGTGCTGTACTTGACAATAGTATAAACAGCATGAAGCACAATACGACACATGGACAATGTGCAGGCAAGTAATTAACAGCCCTGACTATGTTCCTAATCATCTTTATTGCAAAACTGTTTGGCGGACAAACAGGGTAAGAACTAAAAAGTTACGGGAAATAACAAATAAATCATATATAGTATCAATATAATACACAAATTCGACATCAGCTGAAACAGAGTATCAATTAGGCATTTAAAATTATCGCACATTATACATAAATAACTTATATTAACAACTGCATAAATGACAGCGCAAAAGTAAACATGAAATATACTGACTGAAAATTAAGTACAAATTAAACAACAGATAATTCAAATCAAGGAATAAACAAGCGTCAAAGCATATAATAACATAATAACACATTAAAACATACCCTATGCGCACTTGTAATGTTCTATAATTCAAAGTTTCTGTGTATAAAATCTGTGCGATGAAAATTATAACTTCCGCGTTCAATAAACTTTTTTCTGACAAGAAAACACCCGGATAAAAAAAACTAAGTCACGAAGTTAGAAAACGGAACATCCCGGAAATTCAAGACGAGACACATGACAGACAACACAGAATAAGACAAAATGACCGCCAGTAAAACGTGCTCGGGGGAAACTTCTTGAAACGTTAGAAGTTTTGGCAAATCATTGGACAAATTATCATACAATCAAAAGCATACATACTTATCCATGTCCGAATCAAAATCCAGAAGCAAATTATAAAGTAGGAAACCGACAAGTTAGACGTATGAACTTCCACCAGGGAAGTGAGGCCTGGTGCTCCGGGAGGGTAAGCACCTCCTTTTTAGCTAGCTTTACTCGCACGTGTGTAATCAAAGTTGGATAAAAGGAACATGGAACTATCATACGTCAAATATATATCCAGGGCAATCCTGGATACAGAGACATCAAATTATCATTTAATTAAGTAACAAATTGGTGTAGATCGCTATGAAGTGTTGTTATATATGACGTTTTTAAGCCCTTCGGATCCTGTTTTCTTTTGCGTATTTGGTTGTATGTTTCAGCATCTATATTTTCTTTATTGCAGATGAAATTGTTAGTGACTATAACCATTTGTCTAGTTTTGATGACAATGCTAGTTCAGACATCAGGTAATGATTTTTGTAATACTGTCACCGTAAGGTAATACCTATACTAAAAATACCGAGATAGGTGGACTTAACGATACCTAATAATTAACAGTACACTATAAACTGTTTAATATAGTTCTCAAAATTAAACTGTCAATTGTGTATTTGTTTAGTGACACAGAAAGAGATGGGTTATCATATGGGCTTGTACAATTGATATGGTTACATCTCTTAAGATCCATTTGTGTACGACATAATCACGTGACGCTTTATTTACTTGGGGTTGTTCGGCACAGTCACTGCGACCTTTTAAATACTTCTGCACTGGATTGAATGGGGTTTTACGCCAGTGAAGAATATGTTGCTAATATAGAGACGTAACCATCCATAGGTCAACTGGCTGAAAGTTTGACCTCTGCATTGTGTTTATGGAATGTACAGGGAGGGTTATTAAACGTGACAAATCGGGGTTTTAAGGTCTCTTCTAAAGGACCCCTTGTGTTTTATTTCTACACGATTTCTTTTCTACTTGGCTAAAGAACAGTCACTACTTTTTCATGTCTTAGTTACACTTCAGTCGGGGCTCGACCACACGACCTACCGTAAACGAAGCGAGCACACTACTAACTGAACCACCGTAGCGTAGCTTCTGTATTTGAAATATGTTGCTAAATATGTGATTGATTTTGTTTTTAGAGGCTAAATACCGCTCTGAGGAAGAGGCCGAAGAGGCTGCTGTCAACTTTGAAAAAAGGTAGGTTTGTTGAAATTCATGTCGATCTGTGTCGCATCAAAAATCTTCGGCAAAAGGTACGTTTAATCGATTTCTAGTCGTATCGGCAATTTTTTACTTTAAAGCATGTTGGTTTGATTTCACGCCGATTGGTGTCGCATGAACAATTGTCGACCAAAGGTAGGCTGGCTCGATCCCACGCTGATCCGTGTCGAATCAACAATTACCGCTCGATTCGTGTCGGCCAAAGATAGGTTGATTTGATACGCGTCGAATCAACAAGGTAGGTTGATTTGATTTTATACTGCCAATCCCTATCGCATCGACAATTTTCGACCGAAAGTAGGTTTCGCGTATTAGCTTCACGACTTTCAAAAATCTGGCAAGCTTTCTCTGCGAAAAGCATTTGGCAAGGGTTGAAATACAATGCGAAAAACGTTTGACAAGGGTTGAAATACACTACAAAAAACATTTGGCAAGGGTTGAAATACACTGCGAAAAGTATTTGGCAAGGGTTGAAATACATATTATCCATATCTCTATAAAAATATCATAATCACTAACCTTTGGCAAGCTAACTGAGAAATAATCTAACAACTGGATTCACGTGATTAAAGTTGGAACATGGATAGAGAGAGATAACGTGTTCCTCAGAAATGAATTAGCCATCATAACCAGCATAATGGAAATGTACACATCTGGTATCCTTATCTGACAAACAATAATTTTTATTTGTAAAAATGCATTGTTAATTGGCTCAACCTGATCATGAGCACAAGATACGTAAGTAATCTACCTTCGTCGTTCACGTTCGTTGATAACACTCGTTAATTTCACAAATTTTTCCAAAATGTCAAATTTCAGTGAAAAATGATCTCAACAAACACTAGTCTAAATTCTGTCCGGAGTTGGGATTCGAACCTATTCCGCGAGAGACGCGCTGTGGGCAGTACTCTAGTCAATCTATGAAAAAATATAGGGTCAAACCTCAAAGTAATTGCAACAGGGTGGATATATTTTATGTGATTGTTTTTAGGGAAAGGTGTTAATTTTTATCATAAAAATCGACTTCTATTAATTCAGTTGAATGTGTAGATGTTTTACCATAACATTTTATGTATATTAAGTAACAAAATCTAGCCTGTTGCAGTCAGTTTGAGATCAAACTGCAGATTGACTGGAATACAGGTCACTAGTGGGAAATTGTTTAAAATGACCATGACAAACACTAGGTCGAGATCTATTCTGAGTGAGTTTCATTGTGTCAACTGTAAACCTTCTGTGGGTTACACTATTCGCCAATCCACACATTTGTCTCGGGTTAAGCCTCCTGAGCTTTTGTCAAAGGTAAAAGTTTAAGACAACCATTGACTAGTATTTAGTATATATTGTAAAAAAAATAATTTTTCTGACTATAATATTAATGCCAGTCGAAAATACGTGGTTAAGGTACCCGTATGTCATTTATTAATTTACTGACCATGGAATCGGTGGCCAACTTGTCAATGGATCACAGACTCGATTTCCAATCACGCTGATCTTAAACATGAGAATGTTTGTCACTCACTTGCAGAGGGTCGATAATTTTAACTTTCGTGTTTCCAGAACTGACGCCTCGATCAAAGTTTGGGTTGTGCGGTGGGGGTGTTAAAACACCATTATTTCACGTCACTCTTTTAACTGACAGTGATATATATATAATAGTATATTGTTTTTTTCATTTTCAGAACGTGCCTACCTAATGGTTCTGCATGCACATCACTTACGCAATGTTGTAGTCAAAAATGCAAACAGAACACATGTCGCTAAAGAGCGAGGAAATATCTACTGATTGTAACAGATATAATAAAGTACAAGGATTCACATGTTATGTTGGGTTGTTCTTATTCTGTTAGTTGTGTCATGTTGTGTTTATTTTTCATTTCACTGTAGCTAAAATGAGTTATTTATTTGCATCTTCATTAAATATCAAATGCAAACATACCAATCCATCTCCAAATCACAATCCCAAAAGTATAAGTAAAAGTTTTGAAAACCGACAAATTGAGTATGATCTTCCATCAGGGAATGAGGTCAGGGTGGGGGTTGTGTACGCACCTCTAATTTTTAATAAGATTTTCCTCTTTACGCTCTTAAGCAATACACGAGTGTGGGTTGTAACAATTAAAACGCCCGTCGACAAACCATGTCGAAGAAACAGTTCGCTCCTCATTAATATTCATATCCCTTTTTGGTCACGTGATCGCAAAGCTTTGTTCCCGGGAAGATATGAAAAACAGAGGTGTAAAACACCTCTATCGCCTAATAAGTCAGTTTGACAGTCTAGCCCCTTCTTTGATCCCCCTATACAATTGATAACCGGTGTCTTTATGAATGTTGCTATCGAGTTTATTTTATTCCGAAAGTTTAAGTGTTGGTTTCAACGTTTTCCCCTAAAGTTTCAAAATTCTTCACTTTTTGGATTTTTGTTATATTTGATATTAGAAGGAACCCTTAAATTGAAAGCTACGATGAAAAGGTTGGCATGTGACGGATAAAATTTACCAGGTCTCCATGATCAAAGCGATTAATCGATAGGGATCATGTAGTTATGGTTTGAAAAATAGGGCCAAAGTTAGCAGAATTTGCAATTTTGTCAAAACTTAATATCTATTACATAGCTATATATAGAATGACGTCGCTTCGTAAGTTTAAAGTTAAAAGGAACCTTGAAAATTTAAAATATTTTTATAAAAACAAGACTATGGTTTTTGTTTCGGTGTAGGGTTAAATAACATAGCAGAAATTTGTTCTGCAACTTGGAGCAAGATCTGTATGGCGCC
This sequence comes from Anadara kagoshimensis, assembly GCA_021292105.1. Taxonomy (NCBI): domain Eukaryota; kingdom Metazoa; phylum Mollusca; class Bivalvia; order Arcoida; family Arcidae; genus Anadara; species Anadara kagoshimensis. The sequence continues at coordinate 65,933,451 of CM037859.1, forward strand.
AAATTTAAATCATATACTAGTACTATAACAAGTCATTAAGAAAAATGGTTAATCAACATCAAATATGGCGGATATGCAAATTGAATAAGTGAACTCTTTCTTCGGTATGCATCATCTCGCCTTGGTTCTAATTTCTTGACGCCAACTTTTGCGTTTTCTTTTTTTCCTTCCCCTCGAATAGTGATGGGAATCGGTTGGGTTTTCATAATCGATAATCGGAACTACTCAAGTAACTAATTATCGGAAATAATCGATTATGTAATAAATACATAGAAAATAAACATTTGCTCATTGTTCAGTACAAAACATAGAATTTAAGTATTGTTTAGTAATTGCAATTGTTATAAAAATGTATATATACTAATAAATGCCACTAAATAAACTAAATAACTGTGTTTGTTGTGATTATGAGTTGATTTGTAGAGTTTGAATGATGTTTAATGTTCCAGTTAAGATAGAATATTTCACTTATATGGTGAGATTTTAACCTAAATATTGATATATCTACGTGCATGTCAGCCATGTGTTGTTTTTTTTCTTGTTCTCTATCCGTAGTTTCTTCCCGCCAAAAAGAGAACCGATCATCGATTATTCAACAACATAATCGAGCGCTTAAAATCAGGCCACAATCGATCGATTTTCGATTATAATCGATCATCGGCACATCACTACCCTCGAATGACAAATACACTCGATTTAAGCCCGTCGACACCACAACACTTCTCGCTGAGGTTCGAATTTCATTCAAGCTAGCTAATTGTTCTCCTTTCTTCCTCTCGTATGAACTGATCGCCTCTATGTAAGCCCGTCGACATCACAACACTTCTCGCCAAAGTTCTAATTTCATTCTGCCTAAATAGATAAGCGTTGTTCTCATTCCTCTCGCCTCGATGTATCAAATGAATGAATTACGATTGGACGGGTTGTTAAAATACTAGCCTTACACTTTGTTCATAACTCAACGGCTATGTAAATACGGTATTTATTTTAACTATATAAAATACAAAATAAAATTCTCCTGGAGAAAAATGAAAAATTTGGGAAAACAAAAATTAACCACCGAATATACAATTGTATACTTGTAGAGCGCAAAGACTAATTGCTAAGATTAGCCTTTTCAATAGATGTTAGTATTTTACTAACAAAACACACCTCTTACTTGCAGGTCAAACGATCCGGTAATAGTGTTTGCTATACAGGAAAACGACACGTATTACTTATAATTTACCAGTGAAGTAGAGTGTTATTTAACATGTAATCATGTTATTTTCTGCATATCGTATTAATAAAAATGAAAATAACGAACATAAACGTTTCTTCAACGTCCTCTATTCTTTAATGAAAAGCGAGTTGATGAAAATAAGGGTTTGTTGTTCATTGTTTAATTAAAGAAATAACGAGAACTGTCTCTTAAGAGCTAACTAACCCTGCCCCCAACATCTACAAAGGTTTAATGTGATATGACCTTGGATCAAGGTCATGACACATCTTTAAACCATGAAGATTATACATGTGAAGTTTTATAACAGTCGACTAAAGCTGCTGAGATATGGCCCAGGCACAATTTTCAACCATACTTTTCAAGCGACCTTTACCTTTCCAATGAAATTGGTTCAAGGTCATGACACACATTTGGACTATGAAGATTATTCATGTGAAGTTTTATGATAGCCTTTTAAAGCAGCTATGAGATATGGCCTGGAAACGATTTCACACGGACAAACAGACATGGTGACCTCCTCAAACTAGTTTACCGGGGTATAAAAAACCGGGTATTTAAATATACATCACACATCAGTTAAGCATAGGGTAATGTAGTAAAAATCGCCTATCAAACCCACCATTCCGCTTTCTAAACATTATCTCGTAAACTATAAACTGTTTGTATAGGCATGTTTGTTATAAATATTATATACACTGTAGTTATATCATAAGTTTAATTTGCAAACCGTTCACGATACCAATTTCACATTCATTGGAAAAAATATCATTACAGTTTGTATGTGTGTGTAATAATAACGGTAGCTTAAAGTGCCTAGCAACAAAACATACAGTCGCCTGTTTAAAAAGCCGGTAACAAAAAACTCCAATGCACATCTTATAGCAACTATTGTCTGGCAATACAGAAAAATACATAAATCACAAACAATCCATACGTATTTAATACTAGATCTATATTTAAAGTCACACCTGTCTAAAAGGGCTACCAAAAAGAACCAGTAAAAGTGTTTTTGCATGGTAATATACGACAGGCACTATATATTCTTGTTAAAAGTTAAGTGTTGAGTTGTCAACATTTGTCAATTTATGCTGCAAAACTAGCTAATAATAGAAAAGACGAAATGCATTTATCAAATTGATAGTTTCTCTCTTGTTTATAGTTGATTACATGAATGTACATGTGTTTTAAAACAATATGACTCACTAAAAACGATTAATGCCCATACACCCCATTTAAGATTATTTCTATTGAGATCATCAGGTATGATATACTGAAAGAAACAGAGTACAAAGAGAAAACTACCGATTTTCGGCATTCAACTGACAAAACAACCGTACTGGGATCTGATGAAGTAGGATTCGAATCTTAGCAATGTTCTCAGGCCGCTTTGAACCATTCAGTCGCCAAGACCCCGATTGACTAGAGGAGGGTCTCCAATAAAATCATATATGGTAATCAAAAACAAACATACTAATCCATGTCCGAATCACAATCCAGAAGCAAAGTAAAAACTTTGGAACTGACAAGTTAGGTTAGACACATGGACTTCCACCAGGGAAGTGAGGCCGGGTGCTCCGGAAGGGTAAGCACCTACTGTTTAGCTAACTACACCCGCCACGTGTGTAATCAAAATTGTGTAAAAGGAACATGGAACTATGAGACGTCTAATATATCCAGAGCAATCCTGGACACAGAGACATCAAACTTATCAACAATACTGTGATGATAGCCAACGACTTGTTTTCCATAAATTGTGGTTCTGGTATATCAACCCGTTTTCAGATGCTTCATTTAATTATTTGTGTACATGTTTTGTAAACACGACGACTATACAGTCCAGTCAATCTACTGTTTGACTTCAAAATATACAATAGAATGTATTTTGCTACTAATATATGCTCTTAAGTGCATAAAATGTTTATGGCTGAAAATCTTCAAAAATCTGATGATAAAGGGAAAGTAATTTTTGAGGTTTAATCTCTGATAGGGTTTTATATAGACAAGAGACATAACTCTTGTAAAACAGGTGGGATTTTAGTTCCATTATCAGGGTTTTTGCTATTTTAAAAAAATGTAAAAACAAAGACAACTTAATTAATCAATCAATAATATTTACAATTTAATTCTGACAACTTCGATCACAGTTAAATTTTCATTATATGTTATTCGCTGTTAATAACAATTAGAAAGTAGTTCCAGCTTTGTTGACAATCTGTGTGTGTCAATGCGTTTCCAGATCCCGACTTTAATGTTGCGCGTAACATTGAAAACTGGAAAAGCAGGGTATAAACGTAGGTACACAGCTCATTCACTTAGTGCCACTGCCATACAAGCATTAAGTGACTCGGGTATGGTGACAAGACAGATTATGTTCATGTCTGGACATCAAAATGAAAGTTCCGTTCGGAATTAAAAGATTACTCAACACACCAAAAACAACTGAGCTGTGTTCTTTCCTTAGTAGTATCCACACCCGTCCAAACTGAAATCAAAAGCACATCAGATTCAAACTCATTGCAATGTTCCCCTAACAACAATATTACTAACCCCCGTAAGCGCCATAGAGGGCCAACCGGATTTTCAGGCAGTGTGTTGTACATATTTTGATGTAAAAATCGTAAATATTGACGGATCGACATAAACTTGGTTTCATAGGAAACTACAGAACATTATCTACAAATAATATTCTTCAGGTTTTTTGATAGAAAGAATATTTCATTTCGAATTTTTTATTTGAAATTTGTGGAACGGTTTCATTTTTTACGTGATTAAAATTTGGAGTTGTTTTTCCTCCGTTTTTTCTAGAAAAAAAGTAACTCGTTCAAACTTTTGAAATAGTTTATTAATTTCGTTAAAAATCAGAGTTTTATGAAAAGCAGGAAAAGGTTGTTTGTTTTATGTAAAGAAATCAGTTATAAAGACATAAATAGTATAAAATTAATCACACTAAACAATTACAACTTTTTGTGTTCATAACATTTCACGTTGACGTTTTTACTTTCATGCGGGAAAACGTGTATTCTTTTTTAATTTTACACACTGTCGAGTTTGAAGCATTCAAAATTCTACAACAGTCATTATATAATTCACAAAATCTATGCCGTTAGAAAGCTTTTTTCCTCCGGTTTTTACACATATAAAATACTTATATTCTAGGCATGATATCAATTTAACGATTCGAAATCTTCAACAGGTGCATCCGATGTAAAATTTTTAACCAATTTTTATATGTCAACATCTACAAGGTGCAACTCGATCGATTTTTTGTATTGACGTTTACGGGGTCTTTTCAAAATCAATTTTTCAATTTCGAAAACTTTTTTATTTTCACAATCAAATATTGGATATTGAAGTTGATGCATCTAAGAATTTAAATTCATTATACATGGTTGACTAAAAAAGATCTTGTCAGTTTATTATTCATCACGTTTTGCATCGACAGGCAGGTCTGTGTAAACAGCAAAGAAGTAAACGTCATGGGTCATTGCTAGTTTTTGTGGTTCATTGTGCATCTGTAAGCATATACAGAAATATTGAGTGAGTTTGGAAGATTTGTGTTTAAATATGCTACATATCTTTTCTTAAAAACTTTTATCAGTGAACTCTGGGCATAGATTTATGTACTCTACACGTCCTGCGCACAAACTTTGTCGCGTCTAAGAACTGTCTTCTACTACGTCCGTACAGTGTATCTAAAAATATAGGGGCACGGCGCGGGCTTGCATCGGGTTTTATTTTATATTTGTATCAGCTATATTTTAAATTTATATTTATATATTTCTGTATTCATCATGAGTGTAAGTATAATGTAAATATTCTAGATAAATATAGACTGTGAAATGATTGCTGGTCTCGGCACACTTTTTTATAAACAGAAGTCGAGAAATAAACGTAAAGTGCAATATTTACAGTTCAAAAAACAAATCTGTGAGGTACAATTCTACGAACGATTCAGTTCAAAACAAAATAAGTTACTGATCAATAAGCCCTCTAAAGCTAACGGAGAAATAAAAATAATAAAGATAATATTCAATTATTCAAAATATAAGAAATTACAAAAATGATTTCTAAAGAAATTCAGTTACAAAGACCGTATGCATCAGATTTGTTTTGATTTTTTTTGCAAAGATTGCATTGTATTACACTTATTCATGATGGTGATGGTACGCTTTTTGCTGTCAATATAGTAAAAAAAATATGCTTTTAAAATTCCACAACATATCCAGTATTGTAATATATATATATATTTTAAAATCCTTCTTGGAAGATTGAAGCTTATTAAATTGTTCCTTCCACTTCATGTGGAAGTCCCGGTACCTTGAATAGAACTGCACTCACACAGAACTGCATGAGAAAGTTCGTCAGTTCACAAAGTGGTTTCCAGGGCTTCGGTTTTCTCCACCATACCAGAAAGAAATAACCACCTTGATATAATATCTCTCCTCTCTCCCTCTCTCTCTCTCTCATGCTGCTACGGTAAGTAAAAGTGCAGAGCTAGAATTTTCGAAATAGCTCTATCCTTTAGATTGGGACACAAATAATGAAGTCTTATTCAAGACTAAGGAAAAAATCCATAAATGCTTTGAAAGTAGAGATATATAACAGGTGATGCATCGATATAAGTGAGACAATATGACACAAATGAGTAAAACAATGATTTCCAACCAGTAGTATAGAAGTGTGTATTGACAATCTGTTACAAAGATCACATATATTTTAAACGTATGCAATGCAAATAGGTTTCTCAGTGTTGTTTCTGTCTTATATTGATGACAATATACATGAAATATTGTTCAGCTGACTGAATACTGTCTACTGTCGTGTACTAAGGAACACAAAGATTAACACCTGAAATGCCTGAATTTGTTTTGTTGATAAAGAGTTCTATAGTTCTATTCCCTGATGTGTGATGATACGTTAGAAGAATGAACATTCCCCGTAGTCATTAAGTTTTATAGCTTGATAGAATATGTAAGGCTAGATGGCGGTGCCTTGTACTATGGCTTGATGGTATCGGTCGTCCGCTCTTATTAACTATTAATTAATTATTGACAATCATACAAAAAAAACATTGTCAGTATTGGATCTGTACTGTGTTTTTCCAGTGATCTCCAGTCCCGATGAAATTAACTACTTTTCAAATATTTCCAAAGTTCCCTTTGAAACTGTAACGGGTATTTTTCGACATATATTTCAGTCTTGATTCTTATATTATCAGTTTTACTGGAGAAAAAAGTGTTGTCACAAACAGCCGATTTATGGCCAGCGACCTGGCAAACTAGGATCTGTCTCAGTTGCAATTCAAACCTTGGGTGACGACTTGCAATGTGCTGTATAAGTCAGGCGCGATAGATGATTCTCTTTTGAAAGATCATTGTGTCACTTCTGCTCCTAATGCACCTTCAATTTGTCGTCAAATACAAATTGTATATAGTGTTCACTTATTCTCTATTACCCGACCTAGTCTAAAATTTTACCACTGTGGTAGCTCAGTTGGTAGAGTGCTTGCTCCGTAAGTGAGAGGTCGTGGGTTCGTGGGGTCTGACCCAAGACTTGAAAGATGGTAGTGACTGGGTTTTTTTTGGCCAAGCACTCGCCATTACGGTTCTTTTGGATGGGAACTTAAAATAAACGAGGTCCCGTGTCACGGTGGGCTTGACACGCTAAAGAACCCTGCTGTACAATGCCTTCAGCGTAACGCACAGGCAAAATTTCTGTACCTTTGTCTATAGCTGGCGAGGTCTCGATATAAGTGAAAAATTCTTGACTCGGATGTTAAACACCATTACTCAACTCAACTCATTAGTCTGAAAATAGGCTGCTACATAACCGATATTTCGTCAAGCATTCGGTAATTTTAATTACTAGTAGAATGACATTCCAATAGAATTTTCAAATAGCGATCTTAACTTTTTCCTAATTAAGAAATCGGACAAAACCCGCTGTAGCAAAGTGTTTCATGTATTCTGTGTTCATCAAAACTTTCATATTTCTGTTATTTTTATGTGCGCATTTTATGTTTGAATATAACAAAAGTACACGTTTTACACTCAATTTTTCACCTATACTGTAGCTTGGTCGGTAGAGTGTACTAGTGTTGTATATGGGGAGTTTGGGTCCGAACACCGACTGGGTCTGACCACGACATGGGAATAAAATAGTGACTTTATTTTACTCAAGAACTTGACATTTAAACTACAGGTTTTCGGAGGGGGTGTGAAACGATGACCATGTCATTGTAAGGAACCTAGCAGATTGCACTGCAATGATAAACAATTCTGCCGCTTCATCTTTATCCAGATATAAATAAAATATACTTGACTTGGAGGTAAAATCCCAATCAATCAATCAATCAATCAATCAATCAATCAATCAATCAATCAATCAATCAATCAATCAAATTTAAGTTCCAATTTTAGCGAAAATGAGACAATTTTAAAAACCAGTTCCCTCTTAATATAAATATCATTAATACTAATCAAATTCGACAGAACCTATATTCTTCCCTCTAAAAAATGTGAGGATAGCAAATTTATACTACTTTCGGATTTTCGAAGTTTCCGTTGCCATGGTAACGGATATTTAATTAAATTTATGACAAAATTTAAATCAAGTGAAAATCATCATATAAGTGTTTACAATATATATTGCTGACCATTCCGTTTTAAATTGTGGAAAGTCAGAACCCTACATGTACGTTCTAGATCAACATTGAAACTAACAGAATATGGATGTTTTTGTTGAGAATTAAGCATGCCTATTTTAAGTGAAATTTGTCATATTTTAACAATTTGAAGACTACACGTCGTATAAATTGTTATTAGATGATCGAAACTGATTTTATTATTAAAATTCATATTTTTCATTTGCTGGTATAAATAAATAGGCGAAATGTTTTAAGTTTTTAACAGAAATTCCCGCTTTTTGTGGTTTTTAAGGGTATCCGGGTTCTGTTGCCATGGTAACCGATATTTGTCGAAAATATTTTCTATTCTTATTTAGTATAATACGGTAAAAATATATTTAAGGTTTTGCCTTCTATTACATGTATCTCCATCGATAATTTTAAAAAATGTAGTCGAAACTGCGATCTATTTGGTTGTTCAAATATAAATTTAGCACATATATATATATATATAGTGTTTGTTTTCAGTATTTGATTGAAAATACGCAAAATTTGCTGCTTTATATTTTGGGAAAACATGAAAATTTGGATATAATTTTTAAATAGCATCCTTGCGTAATATTTAAATTTTATATGGACTCGAATAAATATTTTTCTAATGTTTCAAAATTAGGATATGAGCGATTTATTGAAACAAATGCAAAAATGTGCAAACTATTACTCATTTTCTTGGTAAAATCGATGGTTACGTTGCCATGGTAACTGATATTTAGATTTTAAGCACCTATAAGTGAAGTATAGTATATAGGGATACTAAATATATATGGGTTGGTATTTACAACTTTTAGTCTAAATGCCCGAAATATTGCGTTGAAAATCAGGTACTGGTTTTGTAAAAAGCCACAAAAAATAGCGGGGGTTAAGGGGTTAAGTTAAAATTAAAAGCAAATAGTATTATGACTTCGTTATTGATGATATACCATTGGTTTTTGTATACAACACCAAAATTGGCTATGCAAAAATGCAGTTATTGATAGAATTTCATTATTCAGCTCAGAATCAAAACAAGAATTATTATTATTATTAAAACAACCAAAAACGTCATTTTTAAAATTTTAGGAAATTCAAATAAGATGATCATGTACCTTTTGTGTAATATCGTCTTTTTAATATCTATACAAAGCTTAACGCTTATTTCTGCAGACAACAAATGTGTTATCTGGTGTAAAACTAATATATACCAAATATTGGTGATAAAATATTAAGGTACATGCTTGAACAACTGAAATATCTGCTTCCTTGATTGTAACGGAATTAAGCGATAAACATCAGTTTAAGTCATATAGAACATGATAATTTATACAGATAACGGTTATGCTATCACGCGTGTATGTAACGTGTGTGTGCAAGGTTGTGTTTTCAGTTTTCATTTCAAATGAAATATATTTTGCACACATGTTAAAAACGCGCGTGATAGAATAACCGTTATAATAATAATGTATAAAATCATGAAATTAAAGTTAAATATTAATGATATTGTAAAAATATTAAAATTATTAGTAAAGAGAAAAGATGAAATAAATTGTCTTTTAATGAACATCCTTATAACCATATAGTCAATTTGAAGTCTTGTTGGTCAAGTCGTCTAAACGCGCTTACAGATCGCATGACTCTCAAGCTTAGATTAAAAGCCCGCCCGGACAGACTCTTATCTGAGAAAGATTCATGTACAAATCACAACCCAAAAGCTAAGTAAAAACAAACATACTAATTCATGTCCAAATCACAACCCAAAAGCAAAGTAAAAACAAACATACTACATTATGTAATTCATGTCCAAATTACAACTAAAGCAAAGTAAAAACAAACGTATTTTATTCATGTCCATATCACAACCCAAAAGCAAAGTGAAAACAAACGTACTAATTCATGTCCATATCACAACCCAAAAGCAAAGTAAAAACAAACGTACTAATTCATGTCCAAATCACAATTCAAAAGCAAAGTAAAAACAAACGTACTAATTCATATACAAATCACAACCCAAAAGCAAAGTAAAAACAAACGTACTAATCCATGTCCAAATCACAATCCAAGAGCAAAATAAAAACAAACGTACTAATTCATGTCCAAAATACAATCTAAGAGCAAAGTAAAAACAAACTTACTAATTCATGTCCAAATCACAACCCAAAAGCAAAGTAAAAACAGACGTACTAATTCATGTACAAATCACAACCCAAAAGCAAAGTAAGAACAAACGTACTAATTTATGTACAAATTACAACGCAAAAGCAAAGTAAAAACAAACGTACTAATTCATGTCCAAATTACAACCCAAAAGCAAAGTAAAAACAAACTTACTAATTCATGTCCAAATCACAACCCAAAAGCAAAATAAAAACAAACGTACTAATTCATGTCCATATCACAACGCAAAAGCAAAGTAAAAACAAACTTACTAATTCATGTCCAAATCACAACCCAAAAGCAAAGTAAAAACAGACGTACTAATTCATGTACAAATCACAACCCAAAAGCAAAGTAAGAACAAACGTACTAATTTATGTACAAATCACAACCCAAAAGCAAAGTAAAAACAAACGTACTAATTCATGTCCAAATTACAACCCAAAAGCAAAGTAAAAACAAACTTACTAATTCATGTCCAAATCACAACCCTAAAGCAAAATAAAAACAAACGTACTAATTCATGTCCATATCACAACGCAAAAGCAAAGTAAAAACAAACCTACTAATTCATGTCCATATCACAACCCAAAAGCAAAGTAAAAACAGACTTACTAATTCATGTCCAAATCACAACCCAAAAGCAAAGTAAAAAACAAACGTACTAATTCATGTACAAATCACAACCCAAAAGCAAAGTAAGAACAAACGTACTAATTCATGTCCATATCACAACGCAAAAGCAAAGTAAAAACAAACGTACTAATTCATGTCCAAATTACAATCTAAAAGCGAAGTAAAAACAAACGTACTAATTCATGTCCAAATGACAATTTAAAAGCAAAGTAAAAAAAAAAAAACAAACGTACTTATTCATGTCCAAATCACAATTCAAAAGCAAAGTAAAAACAAACGTAATAATTCATGTACAAATCACAACCCAAACGCAAAGTAAAAACAAACGTACTAATCCATGTCCAAATCACAATTCAAGAGCAAAGTAAAAACAAACGTACTAAATTATATCCAAATCACAATCCAAGAGCAAAGTAAAAACAAACGTACTAATTCATATCCAAATCACAATCCAAGAGCAAAGTAAAAACAAACGTACTAATTCATGTTCAAATCACAACCCAAAAGCAATGTAAAAACAAACGTACTAATTCATGTCCAAATTACAATTCAAAAGAAAAGTAAAAACTTTGAAACTGGTAAATAAAGTTAAAACGTGAACTTCCACTAGGAAAGTGAGACCGGGTACTTAGAAAGGTAATGTAATTCCTTCTTACCGTTAGCTAAATGTTGCATTGCCTATAAATGTATTATATAGCTAATCTTTTCTGGGAAGTGAAATGCCATATACCCGATTGATAGTTACCTAGACCCTTTTACTTCAATTTATTTACTTCTCTCAACTGGGCTTTTTTCTGTGTACAAAAAAGGATGGGATCAATGTCCCTGGTCTCCATAGTTAACATAGAGCTGTTTAATGAATTAGTCACGACAGGATGTTAATTTCACTTCGTTTGTTAAATGGCGCAGAAAAATACCAACAGATATATGAGGCGATCATTGATCACACAAATATAACGACTGATCATAAGAATATTGAGATACAAACAATTATCCATGACGCATTACAAATTAGTTTTAATAAAAATCAATTAAAAAGAATTACGTCAGCCTATTAACATATTCTGGCGCAGAGTATATATACATACATAAAAATTTATGAATTTAGTTCTGCTGATATTTAAAGAATTGAAGATAACTCTAAATTCCAAGGTAAGTTTTACTGGTCAATAATCCACCAAAATGCAGGTTTACAAGGTCAGAAGTTGCATTTTTTATTTCGTTATCGATGCAAGTGTGAATAGCGTTCATGTATGATTTGGAATGGTTATTGTTATTCATAATTGCACCAATAATGCAAAAATAATTGTCATTTCTTATATTTAAACATTTTAATTAAAAAAATGCAAAATACGCAATACAAAAATCTATTTTTGTGTATTTAGAAACGTAATATTTTAATTCTGCCTTGACAACCTCCGTCGAAAAATGGCAACGTCCACATTGATAAACGATAGCAGAAAATACGATGATGAGTCCATAAATAACCAGCCTAACTTATTTCCGGTTAAAATCCACCTCATTCTTCGATGTAATTGTCCTCTAATGCGATGCACTTAGACCAGCGGTGTTCAAGTCAAGTGTCAACAGCCCAGAATAAGGTCCTTTCCATTTGGCAACTCCTCAACTGTCTTCACGACGTTTTTTGTTAAACCGTAAATGCCGTCAGACGAATAGGTAAGATGTGGTATTAATCATACCCGTTTCGCTCTACAGTATCTATTGCAACTTAACAAGTGTGGACTTTCGCTGTTGCTGTTGCATCAAAACACCATAAGAGAGTTCACCCGAAAGTTTGTTTTTACAGATGGCAGCTTTCAGTCGGTCTAGCAATTTTACATGGTATCCTCCAGTTTTTGAACTTCTCTTGGATAAAGTCCTTTGCATCCAAAATACCGTAGCCATCACCTTGACAGCAGATGGCTGCGTCTTTAACATCTTTGGACTAATTACCTATGCCTTAACTATTGACGACTTAAAGCTTTGTTTTCTGGATAAAAATGAAAAGTCCCATCACAACAGAAAATTATTTTTTCAACATTACTGATAATTTGATTGTCATTTGCTCATCGCTAAAAGATTTGGGGACCCAACGGGCTGTTAGCTTTCGCATATGTAAACGATCCTGTGTGAGTTTTAAAATGCTATTACCGCGTTTGAATTCCCCTCTCAGAATTAAACCTGAACACGACGTGTTTGTCCCAAAAACATTGGATAACACGCTCTGTATTTCCTTGCCTTTTAAATACAAGTACCGAGTTACAGCACCGTACTCAATTTTAGATTAGAAACATACCTCGTATTACTAGACATACTTGACACAAAGAAGTACCCATTACGTGTGTAATTTTGTATCAATGTGTAAAACATATATTGAAAAAGACACGGAAACCATTACCGTGTCGGATAATCGGAAATGGAACATTGACTTAGCCGACCTGTCGAAAATAAACACTATGCTAACGAAAAGTTTACTTTTCGACTGACCAAAATGTGGATAGATTTTCTGAAAAGCTGCTGCGATATAGCGAACAAGGCACCCAAATGAACTGCCGAATATTGGTTGTACAATAGCAACGTATTTCACTTTTGACTGGACTGTGCTGTACTTGACAATAGTATAAACAGCATGAAGCGCAATACGACACACGGACAATGTGCAGGCAAGTAATTAACAGCCCTGACTATGTTCCTAATCATCTTTATTGCAAACACTGTTTGGCGGACAAACAGGGTAAGAACTAAAAAGTTACGGGAAATAACAAATAAATCATATATAGTATCAATATAATACACAAATTCGACATCAGCTGAAACAGAGTATCAATTAGGCATTTAAAATTATCGCACATTATACATAAATAACTTATATTAACAACTGCATAAATGACAGCGCAAAAGTAAACATGAAATATACTGACTGAAAATTAAGTACAAATTAAACAACAGATAATTCAAATCAAGGAATAAACAAGCGTCAAAGCATATAATAACACAATAACACATTAAAACATACCCTATGCGCACTTGTAATGTTCTATAATTCAAAGTTTCTGTGTATAAAATCTGTGCGATGAAAATTATAACTTCCGCATTCAATAAACTTTTTCTGACAAGAAAACACCCGGATAAAAAAAAACTAAGTCACGAAGTTAGAAAACGGAACATCCCGGAAATTCAAGACGAGACACATGACAGACAACACAGAATAAGACAAAATGACCGCCAGTAAAACGTGCTCGGGGGAAACTTCTTGAAACGTTAGAAGTTTTGGCAAATCATTGGACAAATTATCATACAATCAAAAGCATACATACTTATCCATGTCCGAATCAAAATCCAGAAGCACATTATAAAGTAGGAAACCGACAAGTTAGACGTATGAACTTCCACCAGGGAAGTGAGGCCTGGTGCTCCGGGAGGGTAAGCACCTCCTTTTTAGCTAGCTTTACTCGCCACGTGTGTAATCAAAGTTGGATAAAAGGAACATGGAACTATCATACGTCAAATATATATCCAGGGCAATCCTGGATACAGAGTCATCAAATTATCATTTAATTAACTAACAAATTGGTGTAGATCGCTATGAAGTGTTGTTATATATGACGTTTTTAAGCCCTTCGGATCCTGTTTTCATTTTACGTATTTGGTTGTATGTTTCAGCATCTATATTTTCTTCATTGCAGATGAAATTGTTAGTCACTATAACCATTTGTCTAGTTTTGATGACAATGCTAGTTCAGACATCAGGTAATGATTTTTGTAATACTGTCACCGTAAGGTAATACCTATACTAAAATACTTTGGGATAGGTGGACCTAACGATACCTAATAATTTGTTTATTAAATTCGCTAGTTGGAAAACTAACTGTCAATTGTGTATTTGTTTAGTGACAGAGAAAGAGATGGGTTATGGGCTTGTACAATTGATATTGTTACATCTCTTAAGATCCATTTCTCATAAAATACTTAACCAGGCCTACGTGTACGACATAGTCATGTTACGCTTGATGTACTTGGGGTTGTTCGGCACAGGCACTGCGGTCTTTTTAATACTTCTGCACTGCATTGATTGATTGATTTATTGAATGGTGTTTTACGCCAGTAAAGAATATGTTGCTTATATAGAGACGTAACCATCCATAGGTCAACTGGCTGGAAGTTTGACCTCTGCATTGTGTTTATGGAATGTACAGGGAGGGTTATTTAACGTGACAAGGGACATCGGGGTTTTAAGGTCTCTTCTGAAGGACCCCTTGTTTTTTATTTCTACACGATTTCTTTTCTACTTGGCTAAAGAACAGTCACTACTTTTTCATGTCTTAGTCACACTTCAGTCGGGGATCGACCACACGACCTACCGTATACGAAGCGAGCACACTACTAACTGAACCACCGTAGCGTAGCTTCTGTATTTGAATTATGTTGCTAATTATGTGATTGATTTTGTTTTCAGAGGCTAAATACCGCTCTGGGGAAGAGGCCGAAGAGCTTGCTGTCAACTTTGAAAAAAGGTAGGTTTGTTGAAATTCATGTCGATCTGTGTCGCATCAAAAATCTTCGGCAAAAGGTAGGTTGAATTAATTTCTAGTCGCATCGGCAATTTTTGACCTTAAAGCATGTTGGTTTGATTTCACGCCGATTGGTGTCGCATCAACAATTGTCGACCAAAGGTAGGCTGGCTCGATCCCACGCTGATCCGTGTCGCATCAACAATTACCGGTCATATGTACATCCCGATTCGTGTCGGCCAAAGATAGGTTGATTTGATACGTGTCGAATCAACAATTTTTGCCCAAAGGTAGGTTGATTTGATTTCATACTGCCAATCCCTATCGCATCGGCAATTTTCGGCCGAAAGTAGGTTTCGCGTATTGGCTTCACGACTTTCCAAACAAATCGACCAAAATTCAAAAATGCTGACTTATTAGCGTTATTATTTACATCACTAAATTATTAAATTTGGACACTAACAGGTATGTTTGTATTTGATAATGCCATTTTAAGAGCAAAACATAGAATCCTTTATTGTGACGTTTATTAGCTCCATTTATACTGAAAATTGACATGAGTATGTGTCAT
Organism: Anadara kagoshimensis; assembly: GCA_021292105.1. Classification (NCBI taxonomy): domain Eukaryota; kingdom Metazoa; phylum Mollusca; class Bivalvia; order Arcoida; family Arcidae; genus Anadara; species Anadara kagoshimensis. Next base: position 65,949,206 of record CM037859.1, read on the forward strand.
CCTGCGATTTCATCACCTACTGATTCTTCATTGTTAATTGACTTGTCTTGCATGCAGCTTATTTTACTGCGATGTTCAGAAAACAAGAAACGTTTAATACCTTGGACTATACCTTATTTTATCTTTCATACTGGTTTAACTATTTTACCTTGGGCGTCATGTCACTTCTAGTTAAGGACACTACGTACAATATGGTAAACTACATCATGACCGACTAGATGAACATTTCCAATCATTCCGTGGATGTTAAAGGTCTTAATTTTTATGTTTTCTTTAGTTTTTTATCCTTCTATTGCGTTCCAATTATAAATAAAACAGACGGGGTTTTTGGGCACCAAAAGGGTCTTGGCCTAAGCAAATAGCAAAACGTTATTAATTATTAATTTTATTAATTTTCTTCTCGAGTTTCAAAAATCTGGCAAGCTTTCTCTGCGAAAAGCATTTGGCAAGGGTTGAAATACAATGCGAAAAACGTTTGACAAGGCTTGAAATACACTACACTACAAAAAACATTTGGCAAGGGTTGAAATACACTGCGAAAAAAATGTCAAATTTCATTGAAAAATGATCTCGACAAACACTAGTCTAAATTCTGTCCGGAGTTGGGATTCGAACCTATTCCGCGAGAGACGCGCTGTGGGCAGTACTCTAGTCAATCTATGAAAAATATAGGGTCAAACCTCAAAGCAATTGCAACAGGGTGGATATATTTTATGTGATTGTTTTCAGGGAAAGGTGTTAATTTTTTGTTAATTTTTAAAAATCGACTTCTATCAATTCAGTTGAATTTGTAGATGTTTTACCATAACATTTTATGTATATTAAGTAACAAAATATAGTCTGTTGCAGTCAGTTTGAGGTCAAACTGCAGATTGACTGGAATACAGGTCACTAGTGGGAAATTGTTTAAAATGACCATGACAAACACTAGGTCGAGATCTATTCTGAGTGAGTTTCATTGTGTCAACTGTAAACCTTCTGTGGGTTACACTATTCGCCAATCCACACATTTGTCTCGGGTTAAGCCTCCTGAGCTTTTGTCAAAGGTAAAAGTTTAAGACAACCATTGACTAGTATTTAGTATATATTGTAAAAAAATAATTTTTCTGACTATAATATTAATGCCAGTCGAAAATACGTGGTTAAGGTACCCGTATGTCATTTATTAATTTACTGACCATGGAATCGGTGGCCAACTTGTCAATGGATCACAGACTCGATTTCCAATCACGCTGATCTTAAACATGAGAATGTTTGTCACTCACTTGCAGAGGGTCGATAATTTTAACTTTCGTGTTTCCAGAACTGACGCCTCGATCAAAGTTTGGGTTGTGCGGTGGGGGTGTTAAAACACCATTATTTCACGTCACTCTTTTAACTGACAGTGATATATATATTAATAGTATATTGTTTTTTTCATTTTCAGAACGTGCCTACCTAATGGTTCTGCATGCACATCACTTACGCAATGTTGTAGTCAAAAATGCAAACAGAACACATGTCGCTAAAGAGCGAGGAAATATCTACTGATTGTAACAGATATAATAAAGTACAAGGATTCACATGTTATGTTGGGTTGTTCTTATTCTGTTAGTTGTGTCATGTTGTGTTTATTTTTCATTTCACTGTAGCTAAAATGAGTTATTTATTTGCATCTTCATTAAATATCAAATGCAAACATACCAATCCATCTCCAAATCACAATCCCAAAAGTATAAGTAAAAGTTTTGAAAACCGACAAATTGAGTATGATCTTCCATCAGGGAATGAGGTCAGGGTGGGGGTTGTGTACGCACCTCTAATTTTTAATAAGATTTTCCTCTTTACGCTCTTAAGCAATACACGAGTGTGGGTTGTAACAATTAAAACGCCCGTCGACAAACCATGTCGAAGAAACAGTTCGCTCCTCACTAATATTCATATCCCTTTTTGGTCACGTGATCGCAAAGCTTTGTTCCCGGGAAGATATGAAAAACAGAGGTGTAAAACACCTCTATCGCCTAATAAGTCAGTTTGACAGTCTAGCCCCTTCTTTGATCCCCCTATACAATTGATAACCGGTGTCTTTATGAATGTTGCTATCGAGTTTATTTTATTCCGAAAGTTTAAGTGTTGGTTTCAATGTTTTGCCCTAAAGTTTCAAAATTCTTCACTTTTTGGATTTTTGTTATTTTTGATATTAGAAGGAACCCTTAAATTGAAAGCTACGATGAAAAGGTTGGCATGTGACGGATAAAATTTACCAGGTCTCCATGATCAAAGCGATTAATCGATAGGGATCATGTAGTTATGGTTTGAAAAATAGGGCCAAAGTTAGCAGAATTTGCAATTTTGTCAAAACTTAATATCTATTACATAGCTATATATAGAATGACGTCGCTTCGTAAGTTTAAAGTTAAAAGGAACCTTGAAAATTTTAAATATTTTTATAAAAACAAGACTATGGTTTTTGTATCGGTGTAGGGTTAAATAATATAGCAGAAATTTGTTCTGCAACTTGGAGCAAGATCTGTATGGCGCCAAATTTAAATCATATACTATAACAAGTCATTAAGAAAAATGGTTAATCAACATCAAATATGGCGGATATGCAAATTGGATAAGTGAACTCTTTCTTCGGTATGCATCATCTCGCCTTGGTTCTAATTTCTTGACGCCAACTTTTACGTTTTCTTTTTTTCCTTCCCCTCGAATGACAAATACACTCGATTTAAGCCCGTCGACATCACAACACTTCTCGCTGAGGTTCGAATTTCATTCAAGCTAGCTAATTGTTCTCCTTTCTTCCTCTCGTATGAACTGATCGCCTCTATGTAAGCCCGTCGACATCACAACACTTCTCGCCAAAGTTCTAATTTCATTCTGCCTAAATAGATAAGCGTTGTTCTCATTCCTCTCGCCTCGATGTATCAAATGAATGAATTACGATTGGACGGGTTGTTAAAATACTAGCCTTACACTTTGTTCATAACTCAACGGCTATGTAAATACGGTATTTATTTTAACTATATAAAATACAAAATAAAATTCTCCTGGAGAAAAATGAAAAATTTGGGAAAACAAAAATTAACCACCGAATATACAATTGTATACTTGTAGAGCGCAAAGACTAATTGCTAAGATTAGCCTTTTCAATAGATGTTAGTATTTTACTTACAAAACACACCTCTTACTTGCAGGTCAAACGATCCGGTAATAGTGTTTGCTATACAGGAAAACGACACGTATTACTTATAATTTACCAGTGAAGTAGAGTGTTATTTAACATGTAATCATGTTATTTTCTGCATATCGTATTAATAAAAACATAAAAATGAAAATAACGAATATAAACGTTTCTTCAACGTCCTCTATTCTTCAATGAAAAGCGAGTTGATGAAAATAAGGGTTTGTTGTTCATTGTTTAATTAAAGAAATAACGAGAACTGTCTCTTAAGAGCTAACTAACCCTGCCCCCAACATCATCTACAAAGGTTTAATGTGATATGACCTTGGTTCAAGGTCATGACACATCTTTAAACCATGAAGACTATACATGTGAAGTTTTATAACAGTCGACTAAAGCTGCTGAGATATGGCCCAGGCACAATTTTCAACCATACTTTTCAAGCGACCTTTACCTTTCCAATGAACTTGGTTCAAGGTCATGACACACATTTGGACTATGAAGATTATTCATGTGAAGTTTTATGATAGTCTTTTAAAGCAGCTATGAGGTATGGCCTGGAAACGATTTTACACGGACAAACAGACATGGTGACCTCTTCAAACTAGTTTACCGGGGTATAAAAACCGGGTATTTAAATATACATCACACATCAGTTAAGCATAGGGTAATGTAGTAAAAATCGCATATCAAACCCACCATTTCGCTTTCTAAACATTATCTCGTAAACTATAAACTGTTTGTATAGGCATGTTTGTTATAAATATTATATACACTGTAGTTATATCACAAGTGTAATTTGCAAACCGTTCACGATTCCAATTTCACATTCGTTGGAAAAAATATCATTACAGTTTGTAATAATAACGGTAGCTTAAAGTGCCTAGCAACAAAACATACAGTCTCCTGTTTAAATAGCCGTAACAAAAAACTCCAATGCACATCTTATAGCAACTATTGTCTGGCAATACAGAAAAATACGTAAATCACAAACAATCCATACGTATTTAATGCTAGACCAATATTTAAAGTCACACCTGTCTAAAAGGGCTACCAAAAAGAACCAGTAAAAGTGTTTTTTGCATGGTAATATACGGCAGGCACTATATATTCTTGTTAAAAGTTAAGTGTTGAGCTGTCAACATTTGTCAATTTATGCTGCAAAACTAGCTGATAATAGAAAAGACGAAATGCATTTATCAAATTGATAGTTTCTCTCTTGTTTATAGTTGATTACATGAATGTACATGTGTTTTAAAACAATATGACTCACTAAAAACGATTAATGCCCATACACCCCATTTAAGATTATTTCTATTGAGATCATCAGGTATGATATACTGAAAGAAACAGAGTACAAAGAGAAAACTACCGATTTTCGGCATTCAACTGACAAAACAACCGTACTGGGATCTGATGAAGTAGGATTCGAATCTTAGCAATGTTCTCAGGCCGCTTTGAACCATTCAGTCGCCAAGACCCCGATTGACTAGAGGAGGGTCTCCAATAAAATCATATATGGTAATCAAAAACAAACATACTAATCCATGTCCGAATCACAATCCAGAAGCAAAGTAAAAACTTTGGAACTGACAAGTTAGGTTAGACACATGGACTTCCACCAGGGAAGTGAGGCCGGGTGCTCCGGAAGGGTAAGCACCTACTGTTTAGCTAACTACACCCGCCACGTGTGTAATCAAAATTGTGTAAAAGGAACATGGAACTATGAGACGTCTAATATATCCAGAGCAATCCTGGACACAGAGACATCAAACTTATCAACAATACTGTGATGATAGCCAACGACTTGTTTTCCATAAATTGTGGTTCTGGTATATCAACCCGTTTTCAGATGCTTCATTTAATTATTTGTGTACATGTTTTGTAAACACGACGACTATACAGTCCAGTCAATCTACTGTTTGACTTCAAAATATACAATAGAATGTATTTTGCTACTAATATATGCTCTTAAGTGCATAAAATGTTTATGGCTGAAAATCTTCAAAAATCTGATGATAAAGGGAAAGTAATTTTTGAGGTTTAATCTCTGATAGGGTTTTATATAGACAAGAGACATAACTCTTGTAAAACAGGTGGGATTTTAGTTCCATTATCAGGGTTTTTGCTATTTTAAAAAAATGTAAAAACAAAGACAACTTAATTAATCAATCAATAATATTTACAATTTAATTCTGACAACTTCGATCACAGTTAAATTTTCATTATATGTTATTCGCTGTTAATAACAATTAGAAAGTAGTTCCAGCTTTGTTGACAATCTGTGTGTGTCAATGCGTTTCCAGATCCCGACTTTAATGTTGCGCGTAACATTGAAAACTGGAAAAGCAGGGTATAAACGTAGGTACACAGCTCATTCACTTAGTGCCACTGCCATACAAGCATTAAGTGACTCGGGTATGGTGACAAGACAGATTATGTTCATGTCTGGACATCAAAATGAAAGTTCCGTTCGGAATTAAAAGATTACTCAACACACCAAAAACAACTGAGCTGTGTTCTTTCCTTAGTAGTATCCACACCCGTCCAAACTGAAATCAAAAGTACATCAGATTCAAACTCATTGCAATGTTCCCCTAACAACAATATTACTAACCCCCGTAAGCGCCATAGAGGGCCAACCGGATTTTCAGGCAGTGTGTTGTACATATTTTGATGTAAAAATCGTAAATATTGACGGATCGACATAAACTTGGTTTCATAGGAAACTACAGAACATTATCTACAAATAATATTCTTCAGGTTTTTTGATAGAAAGAATATTTCAGTTCGAATTTTTTATTTGAAATTTGTGGAACGGTTTCATTTTTTACGTGATTAAAATTTGGAGTTGTTTTTCCTCCGTTTTTTCTAGAAAAAAAGTAACTCGTTCAAACTTTTGAAATAGTTTATTAATTTCGTTAAAAATCAGAGTTTTATGAAAAGCAGGAAAAGGTTGTTTGTTTTATGTAAAGAAATCAGTTATAAAGACATAAATAGTATAAAATTAATCACACTAAACAATTACAACTTTTTGTGTTCATAACATTTCACGTTGACGTTTTTACTTTCATGCGGGAAAACGTGTATTCTTTTTTAATTTTACACACTGTCGAGTTTGAAGCATTCAAAATTCTACAACAGTCACTATATAATTCACAAAATCTATGCCGTTAGAAAGCTTTTTTCCTCCGGTTTTTACACATATAAAATACTTATATTCTAGGCATGATATCAATTTAACGATTCGAAATCTTCAACAGGTGCATCCGATGTAAAATTTTTAACCAATTTTTATATGTCAACATCTACAAGGTGCAACTCGATCGATTTTTTGTATTGACGTTTACGGGGTCTTTTCAAAATCAATTTTTCAATTTCGAAAACATTTTTATTTTCACAATCAAATATTGGATATTGAAGTTGATGCATCTAAGAATTTAAGTTCATTATACATGGTTGACTAAAAAAGATCTTGTCAGTTTATTATTCATCACGTTTTGCATCGACAGGCAGGTCTGTGTAAACAGCAAAGAAGTAAACGTCATGGGTCATTGCTAGTTTTTGTGGTTCATTGTGCATCTGTAAGCATATACAGAAATATTGAGTGAGTTTGGAAGATTTGTGTTTAAATATGCTACATATCTATTTCTTAAAAACTTTTATCAGTGAACTCTGGGCATAGATTTATGTACTCTACACGTCCTGCGCACAAACTTTGTCGCGTCTAAGAACTGTCTTCTACTACGTCCGTACAGTGTATCTAAAAATATAGGGGCACGGCGCGGGCTTGCATCGGGTTTTATTTTATATTTGTATCAGCTATATTTTAAATTTATATTTATATATTTCTGTATTCATCATGAGTGTAAGTATAATGTAAATATTCTAGATAAATATAGACTGTGAAATGATTGCTGGTCTCGGCACACTTTTTTATAAACAGAAGTCGAGAAATAAACGTAAAGTGCAATATTTACAGTTCAAAAAACAAATCTGTGAGGTACAATTCTACGAACGATTCAGTTCAAAACAAAATAAGTTACTGATCAATAAGCCCTCTAAAGCTAACGGAGAAATAAAAATAATAAAGATAATATTCAATTATTCAAAATATAAGAAATTACAAAAAATGATTTCTAAAGAAATTCAGTTACAAAGACCGTATGCATCAGATTTGTTTTGATTTTTTTTGCAAAGATTGCATTGTATTACACTTATTCATGATGGTGATGGTACGCTTTTTGCTGTCAATATAGTAAAAAAAATATGCTTTTAAAATTCCACAACATATCCAGTATTGTAATATATATTTTTTAAAATCCTTCTTGGAAGATTGAAGCTTATTAAATTGTTCCTTCCACTTCATGTGGAAGTCCCGGTACCTTGAATAGAACTGCACTCACACAGAACTGCATGAGAAAGTTCGTCAGTTCACAAAGTGGTTTCCAGGGCTTCGGTTTTCTCCACCATACCAGAAAGAAATAACCACCTTGATATAATATCTCTCTCTCTCTCCCTCTCTCTCTCTCTCATGCTGCTACGGTAAGTAAAAGTGCAGAGCTAGAATTTTCGAAATAGCTCTATCCTTTAGATTGGGACACAAATAATGAAGTCTTATTCAAGACTAAGGAAAAAATCCATAAATGCTTTGAAAGTAGAGATATATAACAGGTGATGCATCGATATAAGTGAGACAATATGACACAAATGAGTAAAACAATGATTTCCAACCAGTAGTATAGAAGTGTGTATTGACAATCTGTTACAAAGATCACATATATTTTAAACGTATGCAATGCAAATAAGTTTCTCAGTGTTGTTTCTGTCTTATATTGATGACAATATACATGAAATATTGTTCAGCTGACTGAATACTGTCTACTGTCGTGTACTAAGGAACACAAAGATTAACACCTGAAATGCCTGAATTTGTTTTGTTGATAAAGAGTTCTATAGTTCTATTCCCTGATGTGTGATGATACGTTAGAAGAATGAACATTCCCCGTAGTCATTAAGTTTTATAGCTTGATAGAATATGTAAGGCTAGATGGCGGTGCCTTGTACTATGGCTTGATGGTATCGGTCGTCCGCTCTTATTAACTATTAATTAATTATTGACAATCATACAAAAAAAAACATTGTCAGTATTGGATCTGTACTGTGTTTTTCCAGTGATCTCCAGTCCCGATGAAATTAACTACTTTTCAAATATTTCCAAAGTTCCCTTTGAAACTGTAACGGGTATTTTTCGACATATATTTCAGTCTTGATTCTTATATTATCAGTTTTACTGGAGAAAAAAGTGTTGTCACAAACAGCCGATTTATGGCCAGCGACCTGGCAAACTAGGATCTGTCTCAGTTGCAATTCAAACCTTGGGTGACGACTTGCAATGTGCTGTATAAGTCAGGCGCGATAGATGATTCTCTTTTGAAAGATCATTGTGTCACTTCTGCTCCTAATGCACCTTCAATTTGTCGTCAAATACAAATTGTATATAGTGTTCACTTATTCTCTATTACCCGACCTAGTCTAAAATTTTACCACTGTGGTAGCTCAGTTGGTAGAGTGCTTGCTCCGTAAGTGAGAGGTCGTGGGTTCGTGGGGTCTGACCCAAGACTTGAAAGATGGTAGTGACTGGGGTTTTTTTGGCCAAGCACTCGCCATTACGGTTCTTTTGGATGGGAACTTAAAATAAACGAGGTCCCGTGTCACGGTGGGCTTGACACGCTAAAGAACCCTGCTGTACAATGCCTTCAGCGTAAAGCACAGGCAAAATTTCTGTACCTTTGTCTATAGCTGGCGAGGTCTCGATATAAGTGAAAAATTCTTGACTCGGATGTTAAACACCATTACTCAATTCAACTCATTAGTCTGAAAATAGGCTGCTACATAACCGATATTTCGTCAAGCATTCGGTAATTTTAATTACTAGTAGAATGACATTCCAATAGAATTTTCAAATAGCGATCTTAACTTTTTCCTAATTAAGAAATCGGACAAAACCCGCTGTAGCAAAGTGTTTCATGTATTCTGTGTTCATCAAAACTTTCATATTTCTGTTATTTTTATGTGCGCATTTTATGTTTGAATATAACAAAAGTACACGTTTTACACTCAATTTTTCACCTATACTGTAGCTTAGTCGGTAGAGTGTACTAGTGTTGTATATGGGGAGTTTGGGTCCGAACACCGACTGGGTCTGACCACGACATGGGAATAAAATAGTGACTTTATTTTACTCAAGAACTTGACATTTAAACTACAGGTTTTCGGAGGGGGTGTGAAACGATGACCATGTCATTGTAAGGAACCTAGCAGATTGCACTGCAATGATAAACGATTCTGCCGCTTCATCTTTATCCAGATATAAATAAAATATACTTGACTTGGAGGTAAAATCCCAATTAATCAATCAATCAATCAATCAATCAATCAATCAATCAAATTTAAGTTCCAATTTTAGCGAAAATGAGACAATTTTAAAAACCAGTTCCCTCTTAATATAAATATCATTAATACTAATCAAATTCGACAGAACCTATATTCTTCCCTCTAAAAAATGTGAGGATAGCAAATTTATACTACTTTTCGGATTTTCGAAGTTTCCGTTGCCATGGTAACGGATATTTAATTAAATTTATGACAAAATTTAAATCAAGTGAAAATCATCATATAAGTGTTTACAATATATATTGCTGACCATTCCGTTTTAAATTGTGGAAAGTCAGAACCCTACATGTACGTTCTAGATCAACATTGAAACTAACAGAATATGGATGTTTTTGTTGAGAATTAAGCATGCCTATTTTAAGTGAAATTTGTCATATTTTAACAATTTGAAGACTACACGTCGTATAAATTGTTATTAGATGATTGAAACTGATTTTATTTATTAAAATTCATATTTTTCATTTGCTGGTATAAATAAATAGGCGAAATGTTTTATGTTTTTAACAGAAATTCCCGCTTTTTGTGGTTTTTAAGGGTATCTGGGTTCTGTTGCCATGGTAACCGATATTTGTCGAAAATATTTTCTATTCTTATTTAGTATAATAAGGTAAAAATATATTTAAGGTTTTGCCTTGTATTACATGTATCTCCATCGATAATTTTAAAAAATGTAGTCGAAACTGCGATCTATTTGGTTGTTCAAATATAAATTTAGCACATATATATATATAGTGTTTGTTTTCAGTATTTGATTGAAAATACGCAAAATTTGCTGCTTTATATTTTGGGAAAACATGAAAATTTGGATATAATTTTTAAATAGCATCCTTGCGTAATATTTAAATTTTATATGGACTCGAATAAATATTTTTCTAATGTTTCAAAATTAGGATATGAGCGATTTATTGAAACAAATGCAAAAATGTGCAAACTATTACTCATTTTCTTGGTAAAATCGATGGTTACGTTGCCATGGTAACTGATATTTAGATTTTAAGCACCTATAAGTGAAGTATAGTATATAGGGATACTAAATATATATGGGTTGGTATTTACAACTTTTAGTCTAAATGCCCGAAATATTGCGTTGAAAATCAGGTACTGGTTTTGTAAAAAGCCAGAAAAAATAGCGGGGGTTAAGGGGTTAAGTTAAAATTAAAAGCAAATAGTATTATGACTTCGTTATTGATGATATACCATTGGTTTTTGTATACAACACCAAAATTGGCTATGCAAAAATGCAGTTATTGATAGAATTTCATTATTCAGCTCAGAATCAAAACAAGAATTATTATCATTATTAAAACAACCAAAAACGTCATTTTTAAAATTTTAGGAAATTCAAATAAGATGATCATGTACCTTTTGTGTAATATCGTCTTTTTAATATCTATACAAAGCTTAACGCTTATTCTGCAGACAACAAATGTGTTATCTGGTGTAAAACTAATATATACCAAATATTGGTGATAAAATATTAAGGTACATGCTTGAACAACTGAAATATCTGCTTCCTTGATTGTAACGGAATTAAGCGATAAACATCAGTTGAAGTCATATAGAACATGATAATTTATACAGATAACGGTTATGCTATCACGCGTGTATGTAACGTGTGTGTGCAAGGTTGTTTTTTCAGTTTTCATTTCAAATGAAATATATTTTGCAAACATGTTAAAAACGCGCGTGATAGAATAACCGTTATAATAATAATGTATAAAATCATGAAATTAAAGTTAAATATTAATGATATTGTAAAAATATTAAAATTATCAGTAAAGAGAAAAGATGAAATAAATTGTCTTTTAATGAACATCCTTATAACCATATAGTCAATTTGAAGTCTTGTTGGTCAAGTCGTCTAAACGCGCTTACAGATCGCATGACTCTCAAGCTTAGATTAAAAGCCCGCCCGGACAGACTCTTATCTGAGAAAGATTCATGTACAAATCACAACCCAAAAGCTAAGTAAAAACAAACATACTAATTCATGTCCAAATCACAACCCAAAAGCAAAGTAAAAACAAACGTACTAATTCATGTCCAAATCACAACCCAAAAGCAAAGTAAAAACAAACGTACTAATTCATATCCAAATTACAACCCTAAAGCAAAGTAAAAACAAACGTATTTTATTCATGTCCATATCACAACCCAAAAGCAAAGTAAAAACAAACGTACTAATTCATATCCAAATTACAACCCTAAAGCAAAGTAAAAACAAACGTATTTTATTCATGTCCATATCACAACCCAAAAGCAAAGTAAAAACAAACGTACTAATCCATGTCCAAATCACAATCCAAGAGCAAAATAAAAACAAACGTACTAATTCATGTCCAAAATACAATCTAAGAGCAAAGTAAAAACAAACTTACTAATTCATGTCCAAATCACAACCCAAAAGCAAAGTAAAAACAAACGTACTAATTCATGTCCAAATTACAACGCTAAAGCAAAGTAAAAACAAACGTATTTTATTCATGTCCATATCACAACCCAAAAGCAAAGTGAAAACAAACGTACTAATTCATGTCCATATCACAACCCAAAAGCAAAGTAAAAACAAACGTACTAATTCATGTCCAAATCACAATTCAAAAGCAAAGTAAAAACAAACGTACTAATTCATATACAAATCACAACCCAAAAGCAAAGTAAAAACAAACGTACTAATCCATGTCCAAATCACAATCCAAGAGCAAAATAAAAAAAACGTACTAATTCATGTCCAAAATACAATCTAAGAGCAAAGTAAAAACAAACTTACTAATTCATGTCCAAATCACAACCCAAAAGCAAAGTAAAAACAGACGTACTAATTCATGTACAAATCACAACCCAAAAGCAAAGTAAGAACAAACGTACTAATTTATGTACAAATCACAACCCAAAAGCAAAGTAAAAACAAACGTACTAATTCATGTCCAAATCACAACCCTAAAGCAAAATAAAAACAAACGTACTAATTCATGTCCATATCACAACGCAAAAGCAAAGTAAAAACAAACGTAGTAATTCATGTCCAAATTACAATCTAAAAGCGAAGTAAAAACAAACGTACTAATTCATGTCCAAATTACAACCCTAAAGCAAAGTAAAACAAACGTATTTTATTCATGTCCATATCACAACCCAAAAGCAAAGTAAAAACAAACGTACTAATCCATGTCCAAATCACAATCCAAGAGCAAAATAAAAACAAACGTACTAATTCATGTCCAAAATACAATCTAAGAGCAAAGTAAAAACAAACTTACTAATTCATGTCCAAATCACAACCCAAAAGCAAAGTAAAAACAAACGTACTAATTCATGTCCAAATTACAACGCTAAAGCAAAGTAAAAACAAACGTATTTTATTCATGTCCATATCACAACCCAAAAGCAAAGTGAAAACAAACGTACTAATTCATGTCCATATCACAACCCAAAAGCAAAGTAAAAACAAACGTACTAATTCATGTCCAAATCACAATTCAAAAGCAAAGTAAAAACAAACGTACTAATTCATATACAAATCACAACCCAAAAGCAAAGTAAAAACAAACGTACTAATCCATGTCCAAATCACAATCCAAGAGCAAAATAAAAACAAACGTACTAATTCATGTCCAAAATACAATCTAAGAGCAAAGTAAAAACAAACTTACTAATTCATGTCCAAATCACAACCCAAAAGCAAAGTAAAAACAGACGTACTAATTCATGTACAAATCACAACCCAAAAGCAAAGTAAGAACAAACGTACTAATTTATGTACAAATCACAACCCAAAAGCAAAGTAAAAACAAACGTACTAATTCATGTCCAAATCACAACCCTAAAGCAAAATAAAAACAAACGTACTAATTCATGTCCATATCACAACGCAAAAGCAAAGTAAAAACAAACGTACTAATTCATGTCCAAATTACAATCTAAAAGCGAAGTAAAAACAAACGTACTAATTCATGTCCAAATGACAATTTAAAAGCAAAGTAAAAAAAACAAAAACAAACGTACTTATTCATGTCCAAATCACAATTCAAAAGCAAAGTAAAAACAAACGTACTAATTCATGTACAAATCACAACCCAAACGCAAAGTAAAAACAAACGTACTAATCCATGTCCAAATCACAATTCAAGAGCAAAGTAAAAACAAACGTACTAAATTATATCCAAATCACAATCCAAGAGCAAAGTAAAAACAAACGTACTAATTCATATCCAAATCACAATCCAAGAGCAAAGTAAAAACAAACGTACTAATTCATGTTCAAATCACAACCCAAAAGCAAAGTAAACACAAACGTACTAATTCATGTCCAAATTACAATTCAAAAGAAAAGTAAAACTTTGAAACTGGTAAATAAAGTTAAAACGTGAACTTCCACTAGGAAAGTGAGACCGGGTACTTAGAAAGGTAATGTAATTCCTTCTTACCGTTAGCTAATGTTGCATTGCCTATAAATGTATTATATAGCTAATCTTTTCTGGGAAGTGAAATGCCATATACCCGATTGATAGTACCTAGACCCTTTTACTTCAATTTATTTACTTCTCTCAACTGGGCTTTTTTCTGTGTACAAAAAGGGATGGGATCAATGTCCCTGGTCTCCATAGTTAACATAGAGCTGTTTAATGAATTAGTCACGACAGGATGTTAATTTCACTTCGTTTGTTAAATGGCGCAGAAAAATACCAACAGATATATGAGGCGATCATTGATCACACAAATATAACGACTGATCATAAGAATATTGAGATACAAACAATTATCCATGACGCATTACAAATTAGTTTTAATAAAAATCAATTAAAAAGAATTACGTCAGCCTATTAACATATTCTGGCGCAGAGTATAATACATACATAAAAATTTATGAATTTAGTTCTGCTGATATTTAAAGAATTGAAGATAACTCTAAATTCCAAGGTAAGTTTTACTGGTCAATAATCCACCAAAATGCAGGTTTACAAGGTCAGAAGTTGCATTTTTATTTCGTTATCGATGCAAGTGTGAATAGCGTTCATGTATGATTTGGAATGGTTATTGTTATTCATAATTGCACCAATAATGCAAAAATAATTGTCATTTCTTATATTTAAACATTTTAATTAAAAAAATGCAAAATACGCAATACAAAAATCTATTTTTGTGTATTTAGAAACGTAATATTTAATTCTGCCTTGACAACCTCCGTCGAAAAATGGCAACGTCACATTGATAAACGATAGCAGAAAATACGATGATGAGTCCATAAATAACCAGCCTAACCTTTTTCCGGTTAAAATCCACCTCATTCTTCGATGTAATTGTCCTCTAATGCGATGCACTTAGACAGCGGTGTTCAAGTCAAGTGTCAACAGCCCAGAATAAGGTCCTTTCCATTTGGCAAATCCTCAACTGTCTTCACGACGTTTTTTGTTAAACCGTAAATGCCGTCAGACGAATAGGTAAGATGTGGTATTAATCATACCCGTTTCGCTCTACAGCATCTATTGCAACTTAACAAGTGTGGACTCTCGCTGTTGCTGTTGCATCAAAACACCATAAGAGAGTTCACCCGAAAGTTTGTTTTTACAGATGGCAGCTTTCAGTCGGTCTAGCAATTTTACATGGTATCCTCCAGTTTTTGAACTTCTCTTGGATAAAGTCCTTTGCATCCAAAATACCGTAGCCATCACCTTGACAGCAGATGCTGCGTCTTAACATCTTTGGACTAATTACCTATGCCTTAACTATTGACGACTTAAAGCTTTGTTTTCTGGAAAAATGAAAAGTCCATCACAACAGAAATTATTTTTTCACATTACTGATAATTTCATTGTCATTTGCTCATCGCTAAAAGATTTGGGGACCCAACGGGCTGTTAGCTTTCGCATATGTAAACGATCCTGTGTGAGTTTTAAAATGCTATTACCGCGTTTGAATTCCCCTCTCAGAATTAAACCTGAACACGACGTGTTGTCCCAAAAACATTGGATAAACACTCTGTATTCCCCCGTACTCAATTTTAGATTTAGAACATACCTCGTATACTAGACATACTCGACACAAAGAAGTACCATTACGTGTGTAATTTTGTATCAAGTGTAAAACATATATTGAAAAAGGCACGGAAACCATTACCGTGTCGGATAATCGGAAATGGAACATTGACTTAGCCGACCTGTCGAAAATAAACACTATGCTAACGAAAAGTTTACTTTTCGACTGACCAAAATGTGATAGATTTTCTGAAAAGCTGCTGCGATATAGCGAACAAGGCACCCAAATGAACTGCCGAATATTGGTTGTACAATAGCAACGTATTTCACTTTTGACTGGACTGTGCTGTACTTGACAATAGTATAAAACAGCATGAAGCACAATACGACACATGGACAATGTGCAGGCAAGTAATTAACAGCCCTGACTATGTTCCTAATCATCTTTATTGCAAACACTGTTTGGCGGACAAACAGGGTAAGAACTAAAAAGTTACGGGAAATAACAAATAAAATCATATTATAGTATCAATATAATACACAAATTCGACATCAGCTGAAACAGAGTATCATTAGGCATTAAAATTATCGCACATATAATAAAATAACTTATATTAACAACTGCATAAATGACAGCGCAAAAGTAAACATGAAATATACTGACTGAAAATTAAAGTAAATTAAACACAGATAATTCAAATCAAGGAATAAACAAGCGTCAAAGCATATAATAACATAATAACACATTAAACATACCCTATGCGCACTTGTAATGTTCTATAATTCAAAGTTTCTGTGTATAAAATCTGTGCGATGAAAATTATAACTTCCGCGTTCAAAAACTTTTTTCTGACAAGAAAACACCCGGATAAAAAAAAAACTAAGTCACGAGTTAGAAAACGGAACATCCCGGAAAATTCAAGACGAGACACATGACAGACAACACAGAATAAGACAAAATGACCGCCAGTAAAACGTTCTCGGGGGAAACTTCTGAAACGTTAGAAGTTTTGGCAAATCATTGGACAAATTATCATACAATCAACAAGCATACATACTTATCCATGTCCGAATCAAAATCCAGAAGCAAATTATAAGTAGGAAACCGACAGTTGACGTATGAACTTCCACCAGGGAAGTGAGGCCTGGTGCTCCGGGAGGGTAAGCACCTCCTTTTTAGCTAGCTTTACTCGCCACGTGGTGTAATCAAAGTTGGATAAAAGGAACATGGACTATCATACGTCAAATATATATCCAGGGCAATCTGGATACAGAGACATCAAATTATCATTTAATTAAGTAACAAATTGGTGTAGATCGCTATGAAGTGTTGTTATATATGACGTTTTTAAGCCCTTCGGATCCTGTTTTCTTTTGCGTATTTGGTTGTATGTTTCAGCATCTATATTTTCTTTATTGCAGATGAAATTGTTAGTGACTATAACCATTTGTCTAGTTTTGATGACAATGCTAGTTCAGACATCAGGTAATGATTTTTGTAATACTGTCACCGTAAGGTAATACCTATACTAAAAATTCCGAGATAGGTGGACTTAACGATACCTAATAATTAACAGTACACTATAAACTGTTTAATATAGTTCTCAAAATTAAACTGTCAATTGTGTATTTGTTTAGTGACACAGAAAGAGATGGGTTATCATATGGGCTTGTACAATTGATATGGTTACATCTCTTAAGATCCATTTGTGTACGACATAATCACGTGACGCTTTATTTACTTGGGGTTGTTCGGCACAGTCACTGCGACCTTTTAAATACTTCTGCACTGGATTGAATGGGGTTTTACGCCAGTGAAGAATATGTTGCTAATATAGAGACGTAACCATACATAGGTCAACTGGCTGAAAGTTTGACCTCTGCATTGTGTTTATGGAATGTACAGGGAGGGTTATTAAACGTGACAAATCGGGGTTTTGAGGTCTCTTCAAAAGGACCCCTTGTGTTTTATTTCTACACGATTTCTTTTCTACTTGGCTAAAGAACAGTCACTACTTTTTCATGTCTTAGTTACACTTCAGTCGGGGCTCGACCACACGACCTACCGTAAACGAAGCGAGCACACTACTAACTGAACCACCGTAGCGTAGCTTCTGTATTTGAAATATGTTGCTAAATATGTGATTGATTTTGTTTTTAGAGGCTAAATACCGCTCTGAGGAAGAGGCCGAAGAGGCTGCTGTCAACTTTGAAAAAAGGTAGGTTTGTTGAAATTCATGTCGATCTGTGTCGCATCAAAAATCTTCGGCAAAAGGTACGTTTAATCGATTTCTAGTCGTATCGGCAATTTTTTACTTTAAAGCATGTTGGTTTGATTTCACGCCGATTGGTGTCGCATGAACAATTGTCGACCAAAGGTAGGCTGGCTCGATCCCACGCTGATCCGTGTCGAATCAACAATTACCGCTCGATTCGTGTCGGCCAAAGATAGGTTGATTTGATACGCGTCGAATCAACAAGGTAGGTTGATTTGATTTTATACTGCCAATCCCTATCGCATCGACAATTTTCGACCGAAAGTAGGTTTCGCGTATTAGCTTCACGACTTTCAAAAATCTGGCAAGCTTTCTCTGCGAAAAGCATTTGGCAAGGGTTGAAATACAATGCGAAAAACGTTTGACAAGGGTTGAAATACACTACAAAAAACATTTGGCAAGGGTTGAAATACACTGCGAAAAGTATTTGGCAAGGGTTGAAATACATATTATCCATATCTCTATAAAAATATCATAATCACTAACCTTTGGCAAGCTAACTGAGAAATAATCTAACAACTGGATTCACGTGATTAAAGTTGGAACATGGATAGAGAGAGATAACGTGTTCCTCAGAAATGAATTAGCCATCATAACCAGCTTAATGGAAATGTACACATCTGGTATCCTTATCTGACAAACAATAATTTTTATTTGTAAAAATGCATTGTTAATTGGCTCAACCTGATCATGAGCACAAGATACGTAAGTAATCTACCTTCGTCGTTCACGTTCGTTGATAACACTCGTTAATTTCACAAATTTTTCCAAAATGTCAAATTTCAGTGAAAAATGATCTCAACAAACACTAGTCTAAATTCTGTCCGGAGTTGGGATTCGAACCTATTCCGCGAGAGACGCGCTGTGGGCAGTACTCTAGTCAATCTATGAAAAATATAGGGTCAAACCTCAAAGTAATTGCAACAGGGTGGATATATTTTATGTGATTGTTTTTAGGGAAAGGTGTTAATTTTTATCATAAAAATCGACTTCTATTAATTCAGTTGAATGTGTAGATGTTTTACCATAACATTTTATGTATATTAAGTAACAAAATCTAGCCTGTTGCAGTCAGTTTGAGATCAAACTGCAGATTGACTGGAATACAGGTCACTAGTGGGAAATTGTTTAAAATGACCATGACAAACACTAGGTCGAGATCTATTCTGAGTGAGTTTCATTGTGTCAACTGTAAACCTTCTGTGGGTTACACTATTCGCCAATCCACACATTTGTCTCGGGTTAAGCCTCCTGAGCTTTTGTCAAAGGTAAAAGTTTAAGACAACCATTGACTAGTATTTAGTATATATTGTAAAAAAATAATTTTTCTGACTATAATATTAATGCCAGTCGAAAATACGTGGTTAAGGTACCCGTATGTCATTTATTAATTTACTGACCATGGAATCGGTGGCCAACTTGTCAATGGATCACAGACTCGATTTCCAATCACGCTGATCTTAAACATGAGAATGTTTGTCACTCACTTGCAGAGGGTCGATAATTTTAACTTTCGTGTTTCCAGAACTGACGCCTCGATCAAAGTTTGGGTTGTGCGGTGGGGGTGTTAAAACACCATTATTTCACGTCACTCTTTTAACTGACAGTGATATATATATAATAGTATATTGTTTTTTCATTTTCAGAACGTGCCTACCTAATGGTTCTGCATGCACATCACTTACGCAATGTTGTAGTCAAAAATGCAAACAGAACACATGTCGCTAAAGAGCGAGGAAATATCTACTGATTGTAACAGATATAATAAAGTACAAGGATTCACATGTTATGTTGGGTTGTTCTTATTCTGTTAGTTGTGTCATGTTGTGTTTATTTTTCATTTCACTGTAGCTAAAATGAGTTATTTATTTGCATCTTCATTAAATATCAAATGCAAACATACCAATCCATCTCCAAATCACAATCCCAAAAGTATAAGTAAAAGTTTTGAAAACCGACAAATTGAGTATGATCTTCCATCAGGGAATGAGGTCAGGGTGGGGGTTGTGTACGCACCTCTAATTTTTAATAAGATTTTCCTCTTTACGCTCTTAAGCAATACACGAGTGTGGGTTGTAACAATTAAAACGCCCGTCGACAAACCATGTCGAAGAAACAGTTCGCTCCTCATTAATATTCATATCCCTTTTTGGTCACGTGATCGCAAAGCTTTGTTCCCGGGAAGATATGAAAACAGAGGTGTAAAACACCTCTATCGCCTAATAAGTCAGTTTGACAGTCTAGCCCCTTCTTTGATCCCCCTATACAATTGATAACCGGTGTCTTTATGAATGTTGCTATCGAGTTTATTTTATTCCGAAAGTTTCAGTGTTGGTTTCAACGTTTTCCCTAAAGTTTCAAAATTCTTCACTTTTTGGATTTTTGTTATATTTGATATTAGAAGGAACCCTTAAATTGAAAGCTACGATGAAAAGGTTGGCATGTGACGGATAAAATTTACCAGGTCTCCATGATCAAAGCGATTAATCGATAGGGATCATGTAGTTATGGTTTGAAAAATAGGGCCAAAGTTAGCAGAATTTGCAATTTTGTCAAAACTTAATATCTATTACATAGCTATATATAGAATGACGTCGCTTCGTAAGTTTAAAGTTAAAAGGAACCTTGAAAATTTAAAATATTTTATAAAAACAAGACTATGGTTTTTGTTTCGGTGTAGGGTTAAATAACATAGCAGAAATTTGTTCTGCAACTTGGAGCAAGATCTGTATGGCGCCAAATTTAAATCATATACTAGTACTATAACAAGTCATTAAGAAAATGGTTAATCAACATCAAATATGGCGGATATGCAAATTGGATAAGTGAACTCTTTCTTCGGTATGCATCATCTCGCCTTGGTTCTAATTTCTTGACGCCAACTTTTGCGTTTTCTTTTTTTCCTTCCCTCGAATGACAAATACACTCGATTTAAGCCCGTCGACACCACAACACTTCTCGCTGAGGTTCGAATTTCATTCAAGCTAGCTAATTGTTCTCCTTTCTTCCTCTCGTATGAACTGATCGCCTCTATGTAAGCCCGTCGACATCACAACACTTCTCGCCAAAGTTCTAATTTCATTCTGCCTAAATAGATAAGCGTTATTCTCATTCCTCTCGCCTCGATGTATCAAATGAATGAATTACGATTGGACGGGTTGTTAAAATACTAGCCTTACACTTTGTTCATAACTCAACGGCTATGTAAATACGGTATTTATTTTAACTATATAAAATACAAAATAAAATTCTCCTGGAGAAAAATGAAAAATTTGGGAAAACAAAAATTAACCACCGAATATACAATTGTATACTTGTAGAGCGCAAAGACTAATTGCTAAGATTAGCCTTTTCAATAGATGTTAGTATTTTACTAACAAAACACACCTCTTACTTGCAGGTCAAAC
The DNA here is from genome assembly GCA_021292105.1 of Anadara kagoshimensis. NCBI lineage: Eukaryota > Metazoa > Mollusca > Bivalvia > Arcoida > Arcidae > Anadara > Anadara kagoshimensis. The sequence continues at coordinate 65,970,486 of CM037859.1, forward strand.
GATCCGGTAATAGTGTTTGCTATACAGGAAAACGACACGTATTACTTATAATTTACCAGTGAAGTAGAGTGTTATTTAACATGTAATCATGTTATTTTCTGCATATCGTATTAATAAAAATGAAAATAACGAACATAAACGTTTCTTCAACGTCCTCTATTCTTTAATGAAAAGCGAGTTGATGAAAATAAGGGTTTGTTGTTCATTGTTTAATTAAAGAAATAACGAGAACTGTCTCTTAAGAGCTAACTAACCCTGCCCCCAACATCTACAAAGGTTTAATGTGATATGACCTTGGATCAAGGTCATGACACATCTTTAAACCATGAAGATTATACATGTGAAGTTTTATAACAGTCGACTAAAGCTGCTGAGATATGGCCCAGGCACAATTTTCAACCATACTTTTCAAGCGACCTTTACCTTTCCAATGAAATTGGTTCAAGGTCATGACACACATTTGGACTATGAAGATTATTCATGTGAAGTTTTATGATAGCCTTTTAAAGCAGCTATGAGATATGGCCTGGAAACGATTTCACACGGACAAACAGACATGGTGACCTCCTCAAACTAGTTTACCGGGGTATAAAAAACCGGGTATTTAAATATACATCACACATCAGTTAAGCATAGGGTAATGTAGTAAAAATCGCCTATCAAACCCACCATTCCGCTTTCTAAACATTATCTCGTAAACTATAAACTGTTTGTATAGGCATGTTTGTTATAAATATTATATACACTGTAGTTATATCATAAGTTTAATTTGCAAACCGTTCACGATACTAATTTCACATTCATTGGAAAAAATATCATTACAGTTTGTATGTGTGTGTAATAATAACGGTAGCTTAAAGTGCCTAGCAACAAAACATACAGTCGCCTGTTTAAAAAGCCGGTAACAAAAAACTCCAATGCACATCTTATAGCAACTATTGTCTGGCAATACAGAAAAATACATAAATCACAAACAATCCATACGTATTTAATACTAGACCTATATTTAAAGTCACACCTGTCTAAAAGGGCTACCAAAAAGAACCAGTAAAAGTGTTTTTGCATGGTAATATACGACAGGCACTATATATTCTTGTTAAAAGTTAAGTGTTGAGCTGTCAACATTTGTCAATTTATGCTGCAAAACTAGCTGATAATAGAAAAGAGGAAATGCATTTATCAAATTGATAGTTTCTCTCTTCTTTATAGTTGATTACATGAATGTACATGTGTTTTAAAACAATGTGACTCACTAAAAACGATTAATGCCCATACACCCCATTTAAGATTATTTCTATTGAGATCATCAGGTATGATATACTGAAAGAAACAGAGTACAAAGAGAAAACTACCGATTTTCGGCATTCAACTGACAAAACAACCGTACTGGGATCTGATGAAGTAGGATTCGAATCTTAGCAATGTTGTCAGGCCGCTTTGAACCATTCAGTCGCCAAGACCCCGATTGACTAGGGGAGGGTCTCCAATAAAATCATATATGGTAATCAAACACAAACTTACTTATCCATTTCCAAATCACAATCTAGAAGCAAAGTAAAAACTTTGGAACTGACAAGTTAGGTTAGACACGTGAACTTCCACCAGGAAAGTGAGGCCGGGCTCCGGAAGGGTAAGCACCTCCTGTTTAGCTAGCTACACCCGCCACGTGTGTAATCAAATTTGTGTAAAAGGAACATGGAACTATGAGACGTCAAATATATCCAGGGCAATCCTGCACACAGAGACATCAAACTTATCAACAATACTGTGATGATAGCCAACGACTTGTTTTCCATAAATTGTGGTTCTGGTATATCAACCCGTTTTCAGATGTTTCATTTAATTACTTGTGTACATGTTTTTTAAACACGACGACTATATAGTCCAGTCAATCTACAGTTTGACTTCAAAATATACAATAGAATGTATTTTGTTACTAATATGCTCTTATGTGTATAAAATGTTTATGGCTGAAAATCTTCAAAAATCTGATGATAAGGGGAGAGTTTTTGAGGTTTAATCTCTGATAGTGTTTTATATAGACAAGAGACATAACTCTTGTAAAACAGGTGGCATTTTAGTTCCATTATCTTGATTTTGCTATTTCAACAAAATGTAAAACAAAAACAACTGAATTACCGGTAATCAATCAAAATATTTACAATCTAATTCTGACAACTTCGATCACAGTTAAATTTTCATTAGATGTTATTCGCTGATAATAACAAATAGAAAGTAGTTCCAGCTTTGTTGAGAATCTGTGTGTGTCTACGCGTTTCCAGATCCCGACTTTGGTGCGCGTAACATTGAAAACTGGAAAAGCAGAATATAAACGTCGGTAAACAGCTCATTTACTTAGAGCCACTGCCATACAAGCATTAAGTGACTCGGATATGGAGACAAGACATATCATGTTCATGTCTGGGCATCAAAATGAAAATTCCGTTCGGAGTTAAAAGATTACTCAACACACTAAAAAACAACAGAAATGAGCTTTGTTCTTTCCTCAGCAGTATCCAAACCCGTCCAAACTGAAATCAAAAGCACATCAGATTCAAACTCATTGCAATGTTCCCCTAACAACAATATTACTACGCCCAATAACATCGACGTCACCAACACTCTCTCATCAGTTCAGTGGGGTATACATCCAATTATAACATGAGAATAAAACCTAATTTGTAATCATTCAATAAAAATAATAAAGACGGAAAAGTTCATTGGTAAGTAGTAGTTTTTCACGTGGGTGGTATCATCAACATTTTTCTCCGCCATTTTCGCTGTGAAGTGCCATCAAAATATTTAAACATTATTATGTTTTCCTGAGGGACTTGTGCAACTATAGTATTGTCTTGGGGAATATAGTTTCTGAGCCGAAGGCGAAATCACTATATTCGCCAAGACAATACTATAGTAGCATTGGCCATGAAGGAAAACATAATACTGTATTTAGTAGATCACATGACCCTATAAAGCACTGTGCATCCTAACCGTTCTTTGACCTTTACATTTACGGACCGATATTAAGACACAAGGCAATTCAAATTGTGAAGTGTGCAATCTGGTCCGAAATGAATCCGTCTCGGTCTTTGTCGCCGAATCTTGACGCCATGTTTGTTTACATAGTTGCGTTCTCGTTCCCAAAGGTGACACGAAAAAAAATAAAGTACCTGTCAGGAAAAACAACAGTACTTTGCTGTCAACGTTACTATACTCGTTGCTTGGGACAGACAGAAACTATACTATACAAAAATAGAGTACATGTACATATCCAATCAATTTCCTACAAGTTATCATGTGATGTACTAAACATTGTATATGATGGTTAAAGTTACCGTGGGAAATATTGAAAATACAAGAAATATAGACAATTAGTACAATTAGTTATTTGAGTTGAATTCTGTTGCAATTGCTTTGATGTTTGGCCCGGCCTCACTTCCCCGGTGGAAGTTCACTTGTCTAACCTGATCTGTCACAACCAAAGTTTTTACTTTGCTTCTGGATTGTGCTTCGGACATGGATTAGTATGTTTGTTTTTGACTTCAAAGATTGACTGGACTAATGTACCATGAAGTATATAAACTAGATACTTTTTAATGGCTTTCGTCACCACACCTTTTAAAAGCTTGAAAAGTTTTATATTCCTAGGCTAGGACGTTAATAGCTTGCAAAAATGTTCTAAAAGAAAACTTCAATATCCCATAATTTAATTACAGTTGGTCACTTAGCTCTTATATCTAAAATAAACCTTTTATTATATTTAAAAATACATACCTTCATCAAAATGTTTCAAGAACATATCTTATTTTACCTCGAAATAGCTGGGAATAACTATTACTTTAAACAAACAGGTCTGTCTTAGCGCGCTAAAATTTCGATCAATGATATTAACTTGGTAAAATAAAAAGAAATTTTAAAGGTAATAGAAATAAACACATCCATCATTAATAAAAATGTGTAACGCACACCTCAAACTGGCACAATTAAAAAAAAACCACTTTGAGTACTTGGAAGTTAAGTTAAACACGTGATCTATCTCAAAGAAAATGATGCTTGGTGCTCCGGGAGAAGAAGCCATGAAATTACTTCTTGTGGAATTGCGATTCTTTTTTCTTCTTTTTTTCTCTCTTTTTGAACAGCTTTTCAGCTTTTTAACAAGAAGAATATTTCGTCTTAGATCGAGTTTCGAAGATCATTACCTACCTTCGGCAACTCACCGGAAGGACCTTAGACATATGAGTGAATGAATTAATGTTTGAAGCCGCATCAGCCGCATCAGCATCATTGCAGCTATAAAATGCAAAAGATACAATAGCGTAAACACAATAGACTTAAGACGTTAAATGAATGTAAAAGATACAATAGCGTAAACAAAAAAGACTATTAAGGCATTAAATGAATGTAAAAGATACAATAGCGTAAACAAAATAGACTATTAAGGCGTTAAATGAATGTAAAAGATACAATAGCGTAAACAAAATAGAATATTAAGGCGTTAAATGAATGTAAAAGATACAATAGCGTAAACAAAATAGACTATTAAGGCGTTAAATGAATGTAAAAGATACAATAGCGTAAACAAAATAGAATATTAAGGCGTTAAATGAATGTAAAAGATACAATAGCGTAAACAAAATAGACTATTAAGGCGTTAAAGGAATGTAAAAGATACAATAGCGTAAACAAATAGACTATTAAGGCGTTAAATGAATGTAAAAGATACAATAGCGTAAACAAAATAGAATATTAAGGCGTTAAATGAATGTAAAAGATACAATAGCGTAAACAAAATAGACTACTAAGGCGTTAAAGGAATGTAAAAGATACAATAGCGTAAACAAAATAGACTACTAAGGCGTTAAATGAATGTAAAAGATACAATAGCGTAAACAAAATAGACTATTAAGGCGTTAAATGAATGTAAAAGATACAATAGCGTAAACAAAATAGACTATTAAGGCGTTAAATGAATGTAAAAGATACAATAGCGTAAACAAAATAGACTATTAAGGCGTTAAAGGAATGTAAAAGATACAATAGCGTAAACAAAATAGAATATTAAGGCATTAAATGAATGTAAAAGATACAATAGCGTAAACAAAATAGACTACTAAGGCGTTAAATGAATGTAAAAGATACAATAGCGTAAACAAAATAGACTATTAAGGCGTTAAATGAATGTAAAAGATACAATAGCGTAAACAAAATAGACTATTAAGGCGTTAAATGAATGTAAAAGATACAATAGCGTAAACAAAATAGACTTAAGGCGTTAAATGAATGTAAAAGATACAATAGCGTAAACAAAATAGACTTAAGGCGTTAAATGAATGTAAAAGATACAATAGCGTAAACAAAATAGACTATTAAGGCGTTAAATGAATGTAAAAGATACAATAGCGTAAACAAAATAGACTATTAAGGCGTTAAAGAATGTAAAAGATACAATAGCGTAAACAAAATAGACTATTAAGGCGTTAAATGAATGTAAAAGATACAATAGCGTAAACAAAATAGAATATTAAGGCGTTAAATGAATGTAAAAGATACAATAGCGTAAACAAAATAGACTTAAGGCGTTAAATGAATGTAAAAGATACAAAAGCGTAAACAAAATAGACTATTAAGGCGTTAAAGGAATGTAAAAGATACAATAGCGTAAACAAAATAGACTATTAAGGCGTTAAAGGAATGTAAAAGATACAATAGCGTAAACAAAATAGACTATTAAGGCGTTAAATGAATGTAAAAGATACAATAGCGTAAACAAAATAGAATATTAAGGCGTTAAATGAATGTAAAAGATACAATAGCGTAAACAAAATAGACTATTAAGGCGTTAAAGGAATTTAAAAGATACAATAGCGTAAACAAAATAGACTATTAAGGCGTTAAATGAATGTAAAAGATACAATAGCGTAAACAAAATAGACTTAAGGCGTTAAATGAATGTAAAAGATACAATAGCGTAAACAAATAGACTATTAAGGCGTTAAATGAATGTAAAAGATACAATAGCGTAAACAAAATAGAATATTAAGGCGTTAAATGAATGTAAAAGATACAATAGCGTAAACAAAATTGAATATTAAGGCGTTAAATGAATGTAAAAGATACAATAGCGTAAACAAAATAGACTATTAAGGCGTTAAAGGAATGTAAAAGATACAATAGCGTAAACAAAATAGACTATTAAGGCGTTAAATGAATGTAAAAGATACAATAGCGTAAACAAAATAGACTATTAAGGCGTTAAATGAATGTAAAAGATACAATAGCGTAAACAAATAGACTATTAAGGCGTTAAATGAATGTAAAAGATACAATAGCGTAAACAAAATAGACTTAAGGCGTTAAATGAATGTAAAAGATACAATAGCGTAAACAAAATAGACTTAAGGCGTTAAATGAATGTAAAAGATACAATAGCGTAAACAAAATAGACTTAAGGCGTTAAATGAATGTAAAAGATACAATAGCGTAAACAAAATAGACTACTAAGGCGTTAAATGAATGTAAAAGATACAATAGCGTAAACAAAATAGACTTAAGGCGTTAAATGAATGTAAAAGATACAATAGCGTAAACAAAATAGACTATTAAGGCGTTAAATGAATGTAAAAGATACAATAGCGTAAACAAAATAGACTTAAGGCGTTAAATGAATGTAAAAGATACAATAGCGTAAACAAAATAGACTATTAAGGCGTTAAATGAATGTAAAAGATACAATAGCGTAAACAAAATAGACTTAAGGCGTTAAATGAATGTAAAAGATACAATAGCGTAAACAAAATAGACTATTAAGGCGTTAAATGAATGTAAAAGATACAATAGCGTAAACAAAATAGACTATTAAGGCGTTAAATGAATGTAAAAGATACAATAGCGTAAACAAAATAGACTTAAGGCGTTAAAGGAATGTAAAAGATACAATAGCGTAAACAAAATAGACTATTAAGGCGTTAAATGAATGTAAAAGATACAATAGCGTAAACAAATAGACTATTAAGGCGTTAAATGAATGTAAAAGATACAATAGCGTAAACAAAAAAGACTATTAAGGCGTTAAAGGAATGTAAAAGATACAATAGCGTAGACAAAATAGACTTAAGGCGTTAAATGAATGTAAAAGATACAATAGCGTAAACAAAATAGACTATTAAGGCGTTAAATGAATGTAAAAGATACAATAGCGTAAACAAAATAGAATATTAAGGCGTTAAATGAATGTAAAAGATACAATAGCGTAAACAAAATAGACTTAAGGCGTTAAATGAATGTAAAAGATACAAAAGCGTAAACAAAATAGACTATTAAGGCGTTAAAGGAATGTAAAAGATACAATAGCGTAAACAAAATAGACTATTAAGGCGTTAAAGGAATGTAAAAGATACAATAGCGTAAACAAAATAGACTATTAAGGCGTTAAATGAATGTAAAAGATACAATAGCGTAAACAAAATAGAATATTAAGGCGTTAAATGAATGTAAAAGATACAATAGCGTAAACAAAATAGACTATTAAGGCGTTAAAGGAATGTAAAAGATACAATAGCGTAAACAAAATAGACTATTAAGGCGTTAAATGAATGTAAAAGATACAATAGCGTAAACAAATAGACTATTAAGGCGTTAAAGGAATGTAAAAGATACAATAGCGTAAACAAAATAGACTATTAAGGCGTTAAAGGAATGTAAAAGATACAATAGCGTAAACAAAATAGACTATTAAGGCGTTAAATGAATGTAAAAGATACAATAGCGTAAACAAATAGACTATTAAGGCGTTAAAGGAATGTAAAAGATACAATAGCGTAAACAAATAGACTATTAAGGCGTTAAATGAATGTAAAAGATACAATAGCGTAAACAAAATAGACTTAAGGCGTTAAATGAATGTAAAAGATACAATAGCGTAAACAAAATAGACTTAAGGCGTTAAATGAATGTAAAAGATACAATAGCGTAAACAAAATAGACTATTAAGGCGTTAAATGAATGTAAAAGATACAATAGCGTAAACAAAATAGACTTAAGGCGTTAAATGAATGTAAAAGATACAATAGCGTAAACAAAATAGACTATTAAGGCGTTAAATGAATGTAAAAGATACAATAGCGTAAACAAAATAGACTTAAGGCGTTAAATGAATGTAAAAGATACAATAGCGTAAACAAAATAGACTATTAAGGCGTTAAATGAATGTAAAAGATACAATAGCGTAAACAAATAGACTATTAAGGCGTTAAATGAATGTAAAAGATACAATAGCGTAAACAAAATAGACTTAAGGCGTTAAAGGAATGTAAAAGATACAATAGCGTAAACAAAATAGACTATTAAGGCGTTAAATGAATGTAAAAGATACAATAGCGTAAACAAATAGACTATTAAGGCGTTAAATGAATGTAAAAGATACAATAGCGTAAACAAAAAAGACTATTAAGGCGTTAAAGGAATGTAAAAGATACAATAGCGTAGACAAAATAGACTTAAGGCGTTAAATGAATGTAAAAGATACAATAGCGTAAACAAAATAGACTATTAAGGCGTTAAATGAATGTAAAAGATACAATAGCGTAAACAAAATAGAATATTAAGGCGTTAAATGAATGTAAAAGATACAATAGCGTAAACAAAATAGACTATTAAGGCGTTAAAGGAATGTAAAAGATACAATAGCGTAAACAAAATAGACTATTAAGGCGTTAAATGAATGTAAAAGATACAATAGCGTAAACAAAATAGACTATTAAGGCGTTAAATGAATGTAAAAGATACAATAGCGTAAACAAAATAGACTATTAAGGCGTTAAATGAATGTAAAAGATACAATAGCGTAAACAAAATAGACTATTAAGGCGTTAAATGAATGTAAAAGATACAATAGCGTAAACAAAATAGACTATTAAGGCGTTAAATGAATGTAAAAGATACAATAGCGTAAACAAAATAGACTATTAAGGCGTTAAATGAATGTAAAAGATACAATAGCGTAAACAAAATAGACTATTAAGGCGTTAAATGAATGTAAAAGATACAATAGCGTAAACAATAGACTATTAAGGCGTTAAATGAATGTAAAAGATACAATAGCGTAAACAAAATAGACTATTAAGGCGTTAAATGAATGTAAAAGATACAATAGCGTAAACAAAAAAGACTATTAAGGCGTTAAATGAATGTAAAAGATACAATAGCGTAAACAAATAGACTATTAAGGCGTTAAAGGAATGTAAAAGATACAATAGCGTAAACAAATAGACTATTAAGGCGTTAAATGAATGTAAAAGATACAATAGCGTAAACAAAATAGACTATTAAGGCGTTAAATGAATGTAAAAGATACAATAGCGTAAACAAATAGACTATTAAGGCGTTAAATGAATGTAAAAGATACAATAGCGTAAACAAAATAGACTTAAGGCGTTAAAGGAATGTAAAAGATACAATAGCGTAAACAAATAGACTATTAAGGCGTTAAATGAATGTAAAAGATACAATAGCGTAAACAAAATAGACTTAAGGCGTTAAATGAATGTAAAAGATACAATAGCGTAAACAAAATAGACTTAAGGCGTTAAAGGAATGTAAAAGATACAATAGCGTAAACAAATAGACTATTAAGGCGTTAAATGAATGTAAAAGATACAATAGCGTAAACAAAATAGACTACTAAGGCGTTAAAGGAATGTAAAATACAATAGCGTAAACAAAATAGACTATTAAGGCGGTAAGTGAATGTAACAATACATAAAATATTTATTAAAATTAATGCAATACTGATAAGAACCAGTTATATTGCAGACAAGTTATAAATAAAACACTGGATGATATATGATAAAATAATTATATTTTATCAAACAAACTGACAAATTGATATTTCGAAAGAAAATTACAAAATTTCTGCCCATTGGTATTGCCAAAACATCGTCTTTGATAATGTTGATTAAGAAGCACTTGTATGTGCATAGTCAAATCACTCCAGCAAATTGTGTTGGCTAGATTTTTTACCTTGACAAGGGACACATTGGGGTGGTTGTTCTTCCTTCAAGATAAAAGAATGTGTAAAATGACTGTGGCCGATTCTACAGCGCCAAAGAACAATAGTCACTTCCCGTCGAAGATGGACGCTTTAATAACTCTGAAGAAAAAGAAATATAATCCTAGATATTATCAGCTGTGAGGAACCACCAGATGTGAATCCTAGGTGAAATTGACCCATAACAATGTCCTTTACAATATCATATTTTAGTATATAAATGTATTCAGTTATTCGTCATATAATATATCATGTATGCAGTATACCCAGTATGCAAACGTCTACATCGATAACAATAAGGATTGCCTTGTTGATTACACATCGCGCAAAAACAATATTAAGACAATATTTACTAGCTATTATACTATTGTTTAATTTATCAATAAGGATGGCTTTGTTGGCAAATGTTAATAATAAGTATGTCCGCTAATTACAAAATTGCATGTCGCTAAACAAATTAAAAATTGGCAAATACCAGCGCCTGGAACGTCGGACTGTAACAAATACCAGCGCCTGGAACGTCGGACTGTGGCAAATACCAGCGCCTGGAACGTCGGACTGTAACAAATACCAGCGCCTGGAACGTCGGATTGTGACAAATACCAGCGCCTGGAACGTCGGACTGTAACAAATACCAGCGCCTGGAACGTCGGACTGTGACAAATACCAGCGACTGGAACGTCGGACTGTAACAAATACCAGCGCCTGGAACGTCGGACTGTGACAAATACCAGCGCCTGGAACGTCGGACTGTGACAAATACCAGCGCCTGGAACGTCGGACTGTGACAAATACCAGCGCCTGGAACGTCGGACTGTAACAAATACCAGCGCCTGGAACGTCGGACTGTGACAAATACCAGCGCTTGGAACGTCGGACTGTAACAAATACCAGCGCCTGGAACGTCGGACTGTGGCAAATACCAGCGCCTGGAACGTCGGACTGTAACAAATACCAGCGCCTGAAACGTCGGACTGTAACAAATACCAGCGCCTTGAACGTCGGACTGTAACAAATACCAGCGCCTGGAACGTCAGACTGTAACAAATACCAGCGCCTGGAACGTCGGACTGTGACAAATACCAGCCCCTGGAACGTCGGACTGTGACAAATACCAGCGCCTGGAACATCGGACTGTGACAAATACCAGCGCCTGGAACGTCGGACTGTGACAAATACCAGCGCCTGGAACGTCGGACTGTGACAAATACCAGCGCCTGGAACATCGGACTGTGACAAATACCGGCGCCTGGAACGTCGGACTGTGACAAATACCAGCGCCTGGAACGTCGGACTGTGACAAATATCAGCGCCTGGAACGTCGAACTGGTCCTGTCACTGATAGGACGCAAGATTTATATCTTATCGGTGACTGCAAAGTAAAATATCTACAATGAGAAATATCGAGAAGACACCATGTTAAATTTGCAGCGTTTTTCGTATCCAGGTGTAAGAGCCTAAACATTGTCCCAAAGGCATGTAGTATCGTCAGATTATGTTACAAACCACCAATTATCATATGGCTGTAAATTAACTACAAAAGACGATAGAGCAGTACTTCCAAGTGACGAGTTGAGTAATTGTGTTTAACGTTCCAGTCAAGAATATTTCACTTCTATCGAGATGTCGCCAGCTATCGGCGAAGATGCAAAATTTTGCTGTGCGTTGCGCTGATAGCATAATTCAGCAGGGTTCTTTAGCGTGCCATGCCCACCGTGACACGGGACCTCGTTTATTTTAAGTTTCCATCCTAAAGAACCGCGACTTTCGTTTCTTAATGCCGAGTGTTTGGCGAAAGAATAGTCACTACCCACTTCCAAGTCTTGGGTCAGACCCGGCCGGGGTTGGAACCCACCATCTCCCACTTACGGAGCGAGCACTCTGAGCCAACTGAGCTACCGTAGTGTTTGCACCTATTGATGAAATCACTTAAATTTAAAGTTCAAACCGTCAAGTCATCGGCAAATTTAATATTCTTAAATAATGCAGTATATAATAATGAGCGAGAAATGACCGATACTGTAAATTACTATACATCATTAGCTAAAAGCGATCACACGTGTCTAATTTTTAATCTTAACATGAAAAACAAATTCACGAGTGCATTTGAAGAAAAACCACTTTACTTCAAAGCTGGTTATGCTGCCACTGACAATAACCATCGGAGTGTAGATCGGGAAGCATAATAAATCCATCTCAATGTTGCTTGGGATTGGTTTACCGATATTATCAACAAAGAAATTAAGACAAATGTACCAATGAGTTAACCGAGAAAGAAAAAGTCTCGTGTTCAATCCAAATTGTCTAAGACGGGAAGTGACAACCGAAGTAGTAGCAGAAAATGAAGAGGTTTCACAGGCACAATCTTCTTACATGAACCTCACGGATAACAACAAATAAGTTTCAGAGGTACAATCTGCTTACATGAACCTCAAGGATAACAACAAATAAGTTTCAGAGGTACAATCTGCTTACATGAACCTCAAGGAAAAGGTACAGGTAAAAAGTTTGACGTCTATTATACTGTGTTAAAGATGTAAACCCCTGACTGGACTGAACTGAATATAACAAATTATATTCTTAGTTATTCTCGTGTTATCTAGCAATGTATAATAAAAGTCACATAATTATTTTCTATGTACTATTTACAAATAACTCTTTACTTTTGATAATTATGACACGAACATGTAAACACAATGAAATGGATAAATGAAGTCAACCAGCTAAGTTTCGATTATCCGAAATTTTAGTACTGTTAACCGCGCATACAACTCCTAGTCATTTCTAAATGTCAGTTAAATACCAGAATAGCAAAACGTCTAGAATAGGAGTTACTTTGGGATCCGTGAAACAAATATGCTTGTCCTAAATTGTGCCATATCCCTTACTCATCACCTGACCATAGACGAAAGTTAAATTTGCTGTGCCTCAAAGAAAATGAAATAGTTGATTGTGTACTTAAAAACTACCTTAAACTGAACCAGAATTCTACCAACCTACTGAGTAGTGAAAACGTCCCAGTGTCTGTTATTTTCAGTGAACAGAATTTTGCTTGTTTTTGAAGTTTCTCTTTAGGATGTCATTTCTTTGTTGTATTAAAGATTTAAGGCAAGATTGCAATATATACTAAGTATAGTATGGACATTTATACCCGCTGGTCACTGTGTCCACAAAAAAGAGGCCCAATAGGGCCTGTATCTCTCACCTGGAGCACATGAGCTTCATTAGCATGAAGGTCAAGGTCAAATCTATTCACAAACTTAACATGCTCGTTCTTTATATGATATTTAATAATTATACGCCTTTTGGGTCATGATAAAAATCCTTTTAAGCTTTTTTTTTGCACAAAGGGTCACTGTGAATTTGATGCAGGTCAAGGTCAAATCTATTCCAAACCTTGAAGAACTCCAGGCTGCGATTTTATATATGAAGTTTGATGTCTACTGGCCTTATTTATCATTTTACATAAAGGTCATGGTGTCCATAAATGATTATCAAGGTTAAATATATTCACAAACTTGGTAGAACTTAAGGCACCAAATCTAAATCTGAAGTTTGATGTCTATACTGCTCCATAGGAAAAGTCATTTTTATCATGTTTACATACAAGGTCAGTGTGACCTTGAACAAATGTCAAGGTCAAATCTATTCACAAACTTTGTAGAACTCACTTACTGATTCTATATCTAAAGTTTGATATCTATAACCCTTTTGTTTCATAAGAAGATGTCATTTTTGTTGTTTTACATAAAAAGTCACGGTGACTTTAAGCAAGGTCTGGGTCAAATCTATTTGCAAAGTTTGTAGAACTCAATTTACTGATTTGTACATGAAGTGTGATGTCTATAGGCTTTTAGTTCATGTGAAAAAGATTTTAGCATTGTTAAGTACAAGGTCACAGTGACCTTAAACTTACGCCAAGCTCAAATCTATTCGCAAACTGTGCAGAACTCAACACACTGATCTATATCTGAAGTTTGATGTCTTTAGGCCTTTTGGTTCATGAGAAGAGGTCATTTTTAGCATTTTTACATACCTTCAACTTAGGTCAAAGTCAAATCTATTCGCAAACTTTGTAGAACAACATACATTGATTCTATATCTGAAATCTGATGTCTATAGGTCTTTTGGTTCATGAGAAGATAATTTTAGCATTTACATGTAAGGTCACGGTGACCTTCAACAAAGACCAAGGTCAATTTTATTCGCAAAATTTGTAGATCTTCTCATGCTGATTATGTATACTCCGTTTGGGGATCCTAGGTCCTTCGGTTCGTCAGAAAAAGTCATTTTAGTGATTTTACACCTACGGTCACTTTTTCAGCCATTTTGACCTTGAACGAAAGTCAAGGTCAACGATTTTCGCAAACTTAAAATGGCATTTCTCGTGGATAATGCCACCCAAGTTTCATCAAAATCTGTCTAGTGGTTCAGGAAAACTTGTTGAGGTGAAGTTTACGGACGCTCGCACCACACATACACACGCCGCATCATACCATAAGCTCACGCTCGCTTTAGCTAGGTGAGCTAAAATTGGACTTTCAGAAAATTAATGATTACGAAGAATAGAGAATATGTGTTTACCATATACAGCGCAAATTAATTTCTTGCTTATTCATCTGACAGCAACATACTGCATTTGACAAGACATTTTTGATCGTTATCCGAGAAGAGTATGACGGTTCTGCTTGAAAACTTGTTCTGCACATAAAAATCAAATAATATAAGCTTGATTTTATCTACATTTCGCAAAGGTTTTTAATAAACAGGTGTGTAAGTGCTGACGTGGTACTTAATTCTTTTTGTATCAATATGTTGTATAAATATGACAGAAAATAGGAAACAGTCATTCTACATTTTTGTTGCATAACAAGAAGATCTATATTCAAGGTAATTATTTTTTTTGATTTGCCAATGCTAAAAAAAATCCAAATACTTAGTAGTTCATGGAGTTACCGTACCACGTGATATTTTGGAAGTACCATTAAACACAATCGTGCAGTTTTCGGATATTCCAACGGTAATAAATGTGTTTAATAGGTTGCGAGTAGCACCAGTTAAATTTAATTTGCATGTATCATAGTTTGTACTTTGCTTTTATTGTAATGGAGTTGTTAGAGTTTCTATTTGCTTTAGTGATATTGATCGCGTAATACAATCACGCACATTCTTGTTTCTATTCTTAGATTATCTGTAGTTGATACTTTGGGGGGTACGATCCCGGTGATCTTTGGCCCCTACAGCGTTTTAGCTACACCACTAGACATAACATTGAATTATTCCTATATTATTCTGGGATTTTATTGATAGTAGTTGTCTATATAGGACCTATCGCCTGCTTTAAGTTTTGCGTCCATTATGTGATGTTCTATCTTGCTTTTGCTCTTCAGCTTGTAAAATAGTAGTTGTCTATATAGGACCTATCGCCTGCTTTAAGTTTTGCGTCCATTATATGATGTTCTATCTTGCTGCTCTTCAGCTTGTAAAATAGTAGTTGTCTATATAGGACCTATCGCCTGCTTTAAGTTTTGCGTCCATTATATGATGTTCTATCTTGCTTTTGCTCTTCAGCTTGTAAAATAGTAGTTGTCTATATAGGACCTATCGCCTGCTTTAAGTTTTGCGTCCATTATATGATGTTCTATCTTGCTTTTGCTCTTCAGCTTGTAAAATAGTAGTTGTCTATATAGGACCTATCGCCAGCTTTAAGTTTTGCGTCCATTATATGATGTTCTATCTTGCTGCTCTTCAGCTTGTAAAATAGTAGTTGTCTATATAGGACCTATCGCCTGCTTTAAGTTTTGCGTCCATTATATGATGTTCTATCTTGCCTGCTCTTCAGCTTGTAAAATATATTTTGGCCATTCTATTTTCTCATTTCAACATTAATCTATATTTGGAATTTCACAAGCACTGCCCAAGCTGGTGATTAAGAATTTTATTCCGAAAAAGCCGTATGGTCCTCAAAATTAAAGCCGGTTTAGATACTAGTGTATTTTATTTTGTAGATGAAGCTGTTACTGACATTAACTATCTGCCTCATTTTGGCTACAGTGATGTTCGATTCATCAGGTTTGTAGTATTTTTATGTTAATAGTGGTGCCCATTAATCTTCTCATGTTTGCTATAATTTTGCTTACTTATTACGAGATTTGGCTATACTGTTCCAAGTATAAATGTCTAAGGTTAAATAAACAAAGTGAAGTGGGGTATAGGAATCACTCGGTTTGTATGTTTCTCTATCTGGCCGTCCGTCCCAATATCGTGTCCGATTCGTGTCGGAGGAATGGTGACCAAACATGACACATGTAAACCAAGAGACGATGTGTCACATACCAAGTTTACCGTCCGTCAAAGCGTATTAAACTCCTCTGACATTATAATCTGTCTGAAGTAAATGCAAAACTAGGCTTTGAGAGGCGCTGTGATCCATTAAAGCACTCGATCGTACAAACTCCCTGACAGGTAAACGTGATTGAACTTCAGTAATTTATGCTAAAAAGCATAGTCTCGGATTTGATTACAGATGGTGATGTTCAAGTCTAATGAGTCAATGACATGCAATATTGATGTTATATATATGCATAATTATAAACATTTCAGAAGCCGACAGATTATAATGAGTCAATGACATGCAATATTGATGTTATATTTATGCATAATTATTAACATTTCAGAGGCTGGCATAGATACTACAGTTGCGACAAGGTATGGCATATATCTCGAGCGAATGTTAAGTGAATGTTTTGAAAAAAAGTATTGAGGTTAAGTTGCATGTGTGGCATATTTAAATGCGTTTTCGGTATTGCAAATTGACACACTGAAAACATTGTTTATATACTGTTAGAGTTGAAATGCTGTTGCCTTGTTAGTACTATACTATACCAAAATGGATCGATATTAGATCAGACCGGTGTTGTTTATATTAGATCGATATTAGATCAGACTGGTGTTGTTTATATTGGATCGATATTAGATCAGACCGGTGTCGTTAATATTAGATCAATATTAGATCAGACCGGTGTCGTTTATATTAGATCAATATTAGATCAGACCGGTGTTGTTTATAGGAATGTTATACATGGCCTTTACAGAAAGAAAGAGTATATCTGCAAAGCCTCATGTGTGGTTTTGACTTAGTTTTATATTTGACTTGCCTGCTTGGCCTTTCACTTTGATTTTTCATGTAAGACGGTCAGGTCAATCAAAAGCATGTAAAGTGTTAGAAATCAAGAGTAAATGCATACACAATGCACGAAGATACATGTTTAGCAACTTATTTAGAACTAGAAGTCAAGATTTCGCTTATAATCTCAATCTCTATTGATTCTTGTTACGTGATACATATTTATATCAAAGGCTAATTGGGCAGGTCGATGTTGTTTGCATATACAACCTTATAGTTATAGTACTGTCATGCTTATAATATGTGGATACAAATCAACCAAGTTCTATCATGTATATCAAAATGAAACAGAAACATAATGGACAAGATCTAAGAACCATAACTCCATCAAATTTTAATCACACTAATAAAAATGTTCGTGCCGATATGTTAATATGCTATCATTAAACTTCCATTTATTTTTCGGAAATAAAATCCCTAATTAGTAATGCTCAGAATCATGTAAATCCAAAGATATTTAGAGTTTTATATTTTGATGTCCTTATCTTAACTGTTGCTTGTATACATTTACGTCTCTGTTTCAGTAATTGTAAAGTTGAGAACGCTGCTTGTACCACTCATGAGGAATGTTGTGAAAAGAAATGTAAAGAAGGAACTTGCCGCTAACTTGTATATGTTTTGGAGCGTATAATATATAACATCGATACGCGTTAAATATGTTACAAGTTATTTTTAATAAATAATAAAAAGGTTGCAAGTTGAGATATTTTTGTTGTTGTAATTATTACTCTATCTGTTTTAAGTTTACAGCAAAATTGAAGGAGCAAAAGTTTAATGTTGATGAAACTTGTCTTTTTGACAAGATTATGTATTTATGATGTCCTCGGGGAAGCTAAGTCCATCAGCAGAGATACAAACCCAGTGATTCTAGATTACTAGACTTTTAATGACAATTAGACAATGACACGCGTGTAAAATTGCATATTTGTGTTTAATCAAGATGGCCCTAACATGCTATCCTCGTTGATTTAGTTTAAAGCTAATAAGATTTATTATCTTTAAGTAAGTAAAGTAGGAATCCATGTGGAAAAACATATATCCATTTATGTTTGAAAAATAACAAATGTCCAATGAATAAACAAACACAAAGTGTTCAAATTACAACCAAAAGGCAAAGTAAAAACTTAACAAAGAGGTATTGCTGGCGTGATGGGATTTTGTCTTAAATGGACAGTTTTGATTTTTGAAAAAATGTTTAAAATAATAAAACTTTAAGCAGTAATTGATAGATCGTCATCTGGGTTTTCAGAATTTGGCTCAATATTCAATGTTATGATTTTTTAAATATATAATAATACTTATTTTATGCCACTGAGCCGGTATCTCTACTAGTGGATGTTTCTCCGAGTATATCACAAACTCAGTAGGCAATAATTATGTTATATTGTCAGAAATATAGATACTTTTGTCTAAATTTGAATTTACAAATTTATGTATTATTTAAGTTAACAAGAAGCTCAGTGGGCCTGATACACTTGTAAACAATGGCAAGCTGAAATATTTTAAGAAAACATAAAAACTGAAGCCCCATTGTTTTATGGCGGTCATGACAGTAATGTTGAAAAGTTTGAGAGAGGATTGCCCTGGATATATTTGACGCTCCATTGCCATGTTCCTTTTACTTAATTATGATTACACACGTGGCGTAAGTAGCTAGCTAAACAGGAGGTGCTTACTTTTTTGTCGCACCCGGCCTCACTTCCCTGGTTAAAGGTCACGTGTTAAACCAAACTTGTCAGATTCTCAGTTTTGCTTAGCTTCTGAATTGTGATTCGGACATGGATGAGTGTCATTTCAGTTTTCTTTTGCATCTGTGACCTTGATCTTTGAACCCATGGCCTTCTTCCATACATCAAAATATTTGATGTATCAATACCAACATTAATATACATAACATAATTGCCTATACAACAAGTTTATAGTTGTCCAGAGAATAAACAATTTCAGTATTCTGTTGCATCACTGACCATGAATTTTGAAGCGATATCTTTATATCAAAATGCTTGTATCAACAGTTACAATATTGAAATATATATGCCTACACAAAAAGTTTATAGTTTCTCAGGAAATTAACCATTTCAGAAATCTTTCGCATGTGACTTTTACTTTTGAGCCATGACCTACATTTTGTGTCAAAATTATTGTTACATCAATACCTACAATATTGCAATATATATTTTTATACAAAAGATATTAGTTTTTAAGATGATTATAAAAACTTAGATCGCGACGTTGACCATGATCCAGTCTGGAGGTAACTACAATGTCAAAACTTAGATCGCGACGTTGACCATGATCCAGTCTGGAGGTAATTACAATGTCAAAACTTAGATCGCGACATTGACCATGATCCAGTCTGGAGGTAATTACAATGTCAAAATTTAGAACCCCATATTATTATTTTTTTCAAGACATAACGATTTAACATATTTTACGACTGTTTAAAAATTGAACGCAACAACCCGTTACCCATTTGCCGTTAGAATTTAACGAAATGAACAAATTATAAGCTTAATACCAATTTACCTAGTTTTAATAGCCATGGAAACCTACCAACATATCTTATTTGCACTTGCCCATGGATACCCAGTTTCATTGGAATGTGTCCTGTAGTTTCAGAGAAGTCGAAAATAGGTTTTAACGACGCGCGCATGCACACACAGACGCTACGCTTTGCCATAAGCTCATGATCTATGGTCAGGTGAGCTGAAGGGCAATTACATGTGTCTATCTTAATTATTATTGGCGTTTGAAATATGGCTCTAATATATAATTATCGTTGGTTTGGTTAGAATTTTATGAAACTAAAAAATCTATTCAAAATTGACTGTAGAAGGTTAAATACCTCATAAATTAAATCAGAGACAAACATAAAGGTAGATGTACAAATTACAATACTAAAAGCACAGTAAATACTGGCAAATTTAGTGAAACTCGTGAATTTCCATTAAACAAGTGAGACCGGGTGTTCCAGAAGTGTAAGCACCTCCTGTCTAGCGAACGACATAAGTCAAGAACGACATCAGAATCGAGAATGAAAGACATATGTAATTGTGAGGCGTTAAATGTATCCAGGATGATTTTTGATAAATCAAAAACAGACATATTAATCTTTGCAAAGCAAAGTAAAAACCTTGAAACTGACACATGAGGAGAAACACGTGAACTACCACCAGGGAAGTGAGGCCAGTTGCTCTGGAAGAGTAAGCACCTCCTTTTTAGTTAGCTTCATCTGCAACAAAATAATAAAATCATGTGGGGCAAGTACATTTAAGCGCTGGTTTAAAACTCGTTGTGCTTTTAACCCCTAGGTTCGAATCCCACAGGCAGACGCTAGTGTGAGAAAGTTTGTAAAACTGGCAAACAAAAAATACCGGTCCTTGTGTGTATCCCGCTGGCTTTTGCCCTCCAGGCTCAAATCGAACTTCATTTCTTTGTATTGGAAACAGATGACACAATTATCCTGTTGTGATCGTTCATAGCAAAAAATGTTGGACTGTATGTACAGTACAAAACAGTAATGTAATTTTACGTTCCAGACCATAATTTTTCACTTATATCGATGCAGTCAGTTCAGGGATTGCGCATAAAAACTCGGAGAAACCACTTAATTTCCGCAAGCGAAATCACAAATTTTCTTACGCCCCGAGTGTGGTTCGATCCTAGTTTGAGAGGCAGTCATCTGTAAGCGCGCACGTAAGATAACCGAAACTCCTTTGCCTGTAAAACTCGTGATATCTGCTCATTTACAGAGTAGCTTCACCCTGTACCATTTAAAAGTCTATCTTGCACATTTTTCTTTTGGTAATAATGGCAACACAATGGAATAGATAAATAAAACCAGTTAAGATTACAATCATCAGGGATTTTAAAACTGTAAACAACGCATCATGTCAGTTTTATTTAAGCACCAATGATTTCCCTGTTTGGGACCCCAAAAATGTACACCCGATACCGAGTTTCAATATATCTGTATATATTGGTGTAGGTAATTGACGATCCGACAGCAAAACATACATACATGGTACAACTTTGCAAATTATCATTATCAGAAATTCTGCATTATCAGAAATATTTCAGGTGTTAATCTAGGCATTGTGCAACAAGCATGTTTAGCAAAAAGTCGTTAACAGCATGGCATCATGTTTTCAATGGCAGAATAACTTTTCTAACCAATATGGTTCTAATTTTTTAAATCAAGTTTATACAACGCGATATCCCTTACTTGTTGCACGATTGTCCCCTTCATTTTTTTTATAAAAAAAGAAAAAAAACCGTCCGTAATGGGATTCAATAGCCCAATATTCTTACTTGGTAGGCGACAATATAAACCGAGCTGTCGATGAGGCGATGCGTTTTATAATTAATAAACTTCCTGATCAATAAAGCCATAATTTTGTTTTTTAAATGTTTTTTAAAATTGTCCCTTAGTTACATGTTCCTTTCACACAATTTTTATTACACACGTGTCGATTGTAACTAGCTAAACAGGAGGTGCTAATCCTTTTGGAGCATCCCGCCTCACTTCCCTGGTGGAACTTCACGTGTTTATTCTAACTTGTCATTCCAATGTTTTACTGAATTGTGATTCGGACATGGATAAGTATGTTTGTTTATTATTATTATTATTATTATTATTATTATATCAATCAATATAAAAGATATAATACATCTAGAGGTACAACCGCTTTGATATCACATTGTTTATGAAGACACAAATAACAAAATGTTCGAAGTTTTAATGGACAGCATATTTGTTGTGTTTGGTAATATAACTGTCTAACAGTCGGTATACCAATGTGCGCAAACTGCGTACCATTCCTTGCTTGCTGTCTTGTTCCTTACAAATATATAAATGACGTTCTACCTATGAATAATCCTAAATGTGCAGATTATGTAGATACCATCTATCCAAGTGAACTAGAAATAAAAGATACGACCGATACTTTTAGTTCCGTTTTAATTATTGAGTTATACCTCAATTAAGAGGCTAGCGAAATGCTACATTTGAAGTTGACTGGCAAACGGAATTACTTCAATTGTTTCAACTTTCGTTTTCAATGCAGCAATATACCTGCTTTTCCCGTCTATTTGTTTATAGCAGAGATTCCACTACGAGCATTTTATACAACGAAGCAAAGTGCTCTCAAATAAATTGTTGACACAAGGGTATTGCATGACTACGCCTATCAAGGCCCTCAATTACCCTGAACATATTTGACGTCCATAATAGTTTCATGTCCCTTTAATTCCTAATTTTGATTTCACACATGGCGGTTGAAGTTTGCTAAGTAGGAGGCCGATCCCCTTCCAGAGCATTAAATCTCACTTCCCTGGTGGAATTTTACGTGTTTTAATTAAATTGCAAGTTTCAAAGTTTTTACTTTGGTTTTGGGATTTTGGCTTGATATGGATTCGTATGCTTGTTTTGATTTGCAATATTCATCGCCTTCTAACTGGCCACAAGTGATGACAAAAAGCAAACGTGTTGCAGGTCTACGAAAATACGCTAGTTAATCGGATAACGTCGTTTATGCTTTAAAGTACAACTTAGAACTAACCCAGTATCAAATCACTACCAACCTACAGAGGAATGAATACTTTCCCGTTCCTGCTTTTTACTAAGTATTTATACTTAAAATTTTGCTTGTTTGTATTTTAGTGTATTTCCACATACACTCTGTTCATGTCAGTTATTTGAATCATGGGTTAAAAAAAAGAAAAAAAAAGGAAATTTGAGAAATTCATGTAAGTGTATATGTTCACAGAGCAAGTTAGTTAATTTCAAATTGATATCGATATGTATCCGACATTATGAACTGGACAAGACACTATTGTCCATTGATGATTGTTATCTCAAAATATTATCACAGTTTTGGTTGAAAAGTTTGTTCCACATTGGAGAATAATCTAGTAATTAGTATTTCAAAATCTACCTACCGAGTCGGTTTTTGATTAACAGGTGTGTAAGCGCTGACGTGGTACTTATTTTTTTTTTGGTATAAAAACAGCAGAAACTAGAGACCAATCATTCTACAATTTTGTTGTAAAACAAAGACGATCTATATTCAAGGTAAGTATTTTTTTTAAATTCTGATTGGTCAGTTGTGAAATTTGGGTTTCATAAATTTGGACTAAGCATTACGAAATTTCCGTCTAGTGTTGAAAAATTAAAACAGGGTAAGTAAGAACTAAATACTTCTTACTGGTGTATTTTATTTTGTAGATGAAGCTGTTACTGACATTTACTATCTGCCTCGTTTTGGCTACAATGATGTTCGATACATCGGGTAAGTTTTAATATTTTAGTGGTGGTGCCTTTTAATACCCCCCGCTTAAAAAGTGGGGGTATATAGTGATAGGGTGTCCGTCCGTCCTGCCGTTACACCGTAGGGTACCTATCTCTTATCCGCAACTCCTCCTAAACCCTTCAATGGATTTTCATGAAACATTTACACAAACTTTGTGATATAATGTGGTTGTGCACCTCCTATTTAAAAATTTGATACAATGGATATTTTATGTGGGGAGCGTGGGGTATTTTTTGTGAGCTTGTGGCTCACAGTTTTTCTAGTTATCTTCTGTTCTCTTGTTTGTTTATAGCTTTGTTCACTTGTTGTTACCTGTTTTTGGCTTTACTCTATGTAAGTGTGAATTTCTAAGGTTGATTATACAATGCCGAAAACGAAGTTTAATAAGAGGTTATATAGGAAATACCCGACCATGCATTGCCATAAAAAGCCAGCTCCACATCTTCTAGTCTAATGATGGATTTTGATCAAACGTGACACAAATGTGAACCAACATGTAGCGATGTTCCGATTACCACATTTACTATGTGCCAGTCTCAGTTATGTTGGGACTGGTTATTTGTCTGTCAAGAAACTGGTCTAAAAAGTGTTCATGGCGCTGAAGCGACCTTTTCTTAATTTCTCCTCAAAATATTTAATAATGACTATTATTTAATATTATCAAATAAAATATGCATTTGCCCAGTGTTTTGTATAAATAATGGGCAAATTATGCTCATCTATGAAATTCTTCTGTTAATTGTTCTAGTTGAAAAGCTAATTTTTTAAGTTCACCAACCACTGAAAGGAAGTGTTAGATAATTTAAGACTTATCTATAGTTCTTTCACTTATAAAGTAAGAGATACCTATGTGGCTTAAAAAAAAACAAACATACTGTTCAATGTCTGAATCACAATCCAGAAGCAAAGTAAAAACTTTGGAACTGGTTGTTCCATTTTAAAAGTTAAATACTTTAAAATTATACATTTACCAACCGATGAAAGAAAGTGTTAGATGAATTAATACCGTATCTATAGTTCATTCGCTTATATAACGAGGAATACCAATGTGGCTTAAAACCTCAAATTCGGATTATCTAGCTCTTTTTCTTTTGAAGAAGAAAAAAGGGGGTTAAATTCGAATTTCCGTCCCTCAAGACACTTCTTATCCGATGTAATTCTCCACAACTTTGTGCAAATGTTAATGGGAGAGCAGCATATTTTACCAAGGCTGTTTGATTCATTTCTCTGGCAGTTATGGTCTGATCTTTGAATATAAAGGCAAATCACATAAAGTAACTAGTAGCTGAGGATCCTAATTCACTGATTTTTTCCAATACCGCTATCAACAAAATAGCATATCGTCTCGGATTTGATTACAGATAGTGATGCTAAAAAGTATAATGACATGCGATTTTGATGTTATATTTATGCGTCTTTGTAAACATTTCAGATGCTGGCATCAAGCATGCTGGAGACAACACTAGAGATGCTGCGGGTGACAGGTATGGTACATAAATGTATCTCGACCAAATGTTAAGTGAATGTTTTGGCTATTGCTAATTGCATGTGTGACATGTAATGTGTGACATGTACAAAAACGTGTTTATATCATAAAAATTAGAAGCATGAAAATCTTGTTGGTCAACAAGCATTTTGCAATAGTAAAAAAAAAAGAAATCACATAACAAATATGGCGGGTGTAGGAAGCTATAAAAGTGGTGCTTGCCTTTACGGAGCATTCGGTCTCAATTACTTGGAAAGTTCACGTGTTTACCTTAATTAGTTTTTACTTTGCTTTGGGATTGTTATTTGATAATGGATTGATACCTCCGTGCATTGTGTATGCGTTAATGGTGAATTCTTACCATATCCACGTATTGGATCTACCCTCCTACATGGATTACTCTAATGAGAAGTGTTTTGGATAATGTAAGGGAGAATATAAAACAATTTGACGTTATGGTAGACGTAAGCGAGAAAAATACCAGCACGCATTGGCTTATCATTACTATATTAAAATGAAACGTTATAAGAATTAGAAATAAAAGTCTTGTTTATACAAATGTGACACGCAGCCTAACATTAACAAATAATGCATCAACAAAGCCTTATGTGTGGTTAACTTACTTTACATTTGATCTGCCCGCTTGACCTTTACTTAGTTTTATTCATGTAGAAAGGTAAATCCAATACACTGATAGTGATAGTGATAGGAATCACATTTAATGCATGCACAATACACGTTGGAATTTTACAATACATCAGGTTAATATTTCGCTTACTATCTCCAACCCACTCCATTGATTCTACTTACGGTATGTCCGTAATACATTTTTAAATCAAATGTCAAGCGGGCAGGTCAATGTTGTTTACCTTATACAATCTTATAATACTAACATGCAAATAAAATGGAGCGAAATACAAATCAACCTGATTATAATAAAAACATACTAATCCATGTCCAAATCAAAATCTTTAAAACTGACAAATTCGGTTCCACCAGGTATTCGAGGTTGGGTCATATTTTGTTCACGGTAATGAATGAGAAAGATTCCATGCCGATATATTAATTTGGCAGAACTAGACGGTCGTTAAGGAAACAATTTCTAATTAGTAGTGCTCAGATCAAATAACATAGGCTCAGATCAAATAACATATGATACCAGATTTAATGTTGAGAACACTAGACGGTCGTTTCGGAATAAAATCTCTAATCAATCAGTTGTGCTCAGGCCAAAGCTATAAAATCCAAAGATATTTAGAGTTTTAGATTCTGATGTTCTTATAATTGTTGCTTATATGTATTTACTTTTTAATTTCAGTAATTGTAAAGCTGAAGACGCTGTTTGTACCACTAGTGATGAATGTTGCGAAAAGAAATGTGTAGGCGGAACTTGTCACTAACTTGTATGTGTTTTGGAGCGTATAAATCACATGATCTGTACGCGTTTAACCTTATAAAGTTATTTGTAACGTAATAAAATTGTTTCTGTTGTTGTAATTATCACTAAAACTGGCAATGATAAGAATTTAAATCGATATGTCAACCGAAAAAATATCGAAAACGTGTTTAAAATAGTTTATTTTTTGTTGAATCTTTCATAGACAATAAAAAACAAACATACTAATCCATGTTGGAATCACAATCCAGAAGCAAATCAAAAACTTTGGAATTGACTTGTCGGGTTAGAAGTCAAATTATTTATCACCAATATTTGACATGTCTAGTGTCTTTTTTATAGAATGTTTCATATGTCAGTTGGTTTTGAGATACCTTAAAATAATGGGTTACTCTTATAGTACATTTACAACCAGTTTATACTATAAAATGTTGGAGTTTTTGATAGATAACATATTTGTTGCGTTTGGTAATATAGTTTTTCAGCAAACAATCGGTATACCAATGGGTACAAACTGTGCACCATTGCTTGCTGATTTGTTTCTGTATTCTTATGAAGCAAAATTTATGCAGAACCTTGTTAAATCTGGAGAGAAAACTGTCGCCAAATCATTCAACTCAACATACAGATATATAGATGACGTTCTGTCTCTTAACAGTCCTAAATTTGGAGACTATGTAAATGACATAATTATATCCTAGTGAGCTTTAAATAAAAGACACGACCGATTCCTCAAGTTCTGCTTCATATTTAAACTTATACCTGAATTATGACGCACACGAAAGGCTACATTTGAACCTTTATGACAAACGTAATGACTTCAATTTCTCTATTGTCAACTTTCCTTTTTTATGCAGCAATATACCTGCTTCTGCTTCTTATGGCGTTTCCCAATTAATACGCTATTGTAGAGCTTGTTTCCACTACGGGGACTTTGTACAACGAAGTAGGCTGCTTGCAAATAAATTGTTGACTCAGGGATATTGCAAGCCTAGGCTTATCAAGGCCTCCAAAAGTTTTATGGCCGTCATCACAGTATTGTTGATAAGTTTGATGTCTCTGTGTCCAGGATTGCCCTGGATATATTTGATGTCTCATAGTTCCATGTTCCTTTCACACTATTTTGATTACACACGTGGCGGGTTTAACTAGCTTAACAGGAGGTGCTTACCCTTCCGGAGCACCCGGCCTCACTTCCCTGGTGGAAGTTCACGTGTCAAACCTAACTTGTCGGTTCCAGAGTTTTTACTTTGCTTCTGGATTGTGATTGGGCATGGATTAATATGTTTGTTTTTGATATGTAATTGACAACTTCAACGTTGGCCATGAACTTGCGGCCAGTGTTTTGTGATAGCAAAACTATAACAATATATCGATATGTCGTATTAATGGCTTTTATCGATGATATATCGATTTATCAATGACAGCCCTAATTATCACTCAACCAGTTTCCATTCTGTAGCACTAAACGACCGTTTCTAAATAAAACGTTTTGCAAGTAATGCTCGGACCAAATTGTGGAGATTCAAATGTGTTTAAGGTGTGAAAACTCGACCAAAATGTATTTTACCAAATCGACTTTAACATTAAGGTTAGTTTGGTTTTTTAGGAATTGTAAAAAGGAGATAAAAAAGCGGATAATTTCGATGAACAATGCACTTTGTATTCCTTACTGGGTTACCGATATCCTCGTGGATGTTTAGTCCACCCCAGTGGTTGTAATTATCACTTAACTTTTAGACACTGAAACCGTGAAAGTGTTTTGTAAGTTGTTGAGTTTTGTAATTAAAACTGGTATAGTATGAAACTGAAGAGTAATGACATGTCTATATCTTTCAAAATTTCGGTTTCACAATTTTGGTCCAAGCACTACTGAAGAGGATTTGTATTCCGAAACGGCCGTCTAGTGCTGTAAAATTAAAACTGGTAAAATATGTATTTATATTGGCGTTTAAAAGGTGTCTCATATCATCGTTAGTTAAGTTGAAATTCAGGAATCTAATACTGCTTTACTTAGGAAAATATGAATTCTTTTGGAAAAAAATCAAAGTTGACGGTGACCCTAGAATAAAGTTCAAATGCAGTGAAATTTCATGAATCGTCATACTGTTTTACGTAGTAAAATATGAATTGTTTGGAAAAAATGAAAGCTGACCTTAGAATAAGATCAAATGCCACATGAATGAAACCAAACAAATAAACACACACTGCAAAATGACGCTCACAATTGGCACATTTTGGTTATTACACATTTAATGTTATATGCCCACTTTGATTTCATTTCAGAACCATGAACAATAATACTAGTTTTGTTCAAAAGAATGAAGTATTATTTACCCTGCATTTGTGACAATAATTCTACGAATTTCGGCAAATTGTTTCCAAAAATTTCCACAATAAATCATTTTCATAGAACCCAATGGTCAACAAACACCGAACTCGTACATGAAATGGCATGTTTTTTGCATCTTTAAATACTTATAGTCCATGGGCTAGGTGAACCCACCGTGCAACCCCAAGGATCCTGCGGTGGGTGCACGGTGGGTCCACCTAGCCCACGGACTACTAGTAGTCACCTTTGTCGTCATCAACAAAATCTATGGTCTCCATATTATGTCAATCATGCTAAAAGTTCATGGCACAGCCTAAGTGTGGTCTTGCTAAACGAAGTGTATATAGTGCATTAGTCAATCTATTTAGGTTATTATTATTTTTTGCAAATATATGAACCCCAGCCCCAGCCTTGGCAATATTACAAATTATTACCTGTTAACAATACCAAAACTTATTTATGGACTGTTTTTCACATTTTGCAAACCAATTGAAGTTTAAAATAAATAAATAAGAATTTAAAACAAGAGACCCAATAGAGCCTGTTATATTTAAGTGGCTAACAATGTTTGCCAGTAAAATAACAGCAAGCAAATGTTATTCGAAGTGACATAATACCCCACTATCTATATTTCACATTTGAACAAATTCAGCTGTCCCTTTCACACAATTTGGATTACAGATATGGGGTTGTAGCTGGCTCAACAGGAGGCGCTTACCCTTTCGGAGCGCCCGGCCTCACTCCTATGCTGGAAGTTTACGCCTCTAACCTAACGTATCAGTTCCAACTTTGCTTCTGGATTGTGATTTGGACATGGATTAGAATGTTTTTGATAAGGTGGCTACTTTAGCATTTTTACTATTTGTGTAACAGAGGCCATCTTGAATGTTAGATAGGGTTATCTGTAAACTTAAGTCTAACCGACTTAAAAACCATCAGTTCTCATTGGCCCAGTGGATTAAGATATGTTTGATAAAAAAAATACTGTATTTTAATAAAGTCAGTGCTAATGGTTTTTATTAATTTTTCTTTGATTTTAAAATATTTCAATTAAATTTTAAATAAAATGCATTTAAAATGCACTGAACTACATGTAACCAAATTATATTTTTAATTAAAAACATTATTGTTCAGTTTCCCTGTACATACAGAAATGTAGCGAAAATTTTGGAAATTTAATCAAGTTTATGTTCCTTTCACACAATTTTGATTACACACGTGACGGGTATAGCTAGCTAAACAGGAGGGGCTTACCCTTCCGGAGCACCAAGCCTCACTTCCCTGGTGTAAGTTCACTAACCTCACTTGTCAGTTCCAAAGTTTTTACTTTGCTTCTGGATTGTGTTTCGGGCATGGATTATTATTTGACCATCCACATGCAAAAAGGGCCCTTAGGTCAAAAATTTGAGAATTTCACTTTCTGTTATATTTTTGAAGCACCAATATTGGTTTTTACAAAAATCATAATAGAAGTGAAATTACCCCAGTAGTTGTGGAGAAATTGTATAAAACACAAAGGCATGTTTTCATAACTGATTATATTTATTTCATTCAAAATGTTTATTTTTAAATGATTTTAACAATGTTTTTATTAGTTCATTATTACATAATTATGTAGAAATACGATATATCCAACCAAGCCAGTTTAAACTAAATATATCTTAAATTATGTAATTAGATCTTTTTGAGGTAAAATTACATTATATGATATTTGGTTGCTATGGTAACCAATAGAAGTTCTCAAATACAAAGGAAGTGGAAAAAGCATGATATGCCTGTAAGTAAAAGTTTGTTTGGCATATGAATTTGAAAAAAGTATAACACTTTCATTAACTATGAAAAATATGAAATGAAGTTTACCACTACAACCTTATCTCATCAATATATACATCAAAATATACATTTATCTAATCAAAATACAAGTTTTTTATAAACAAAGTTGTCAGACATTGTAACTTAACATATACAAGTAAAATGTAGATTGTAAAACATTCAACATTCACATTTTACTAATTGTGGATTATAATAAAAATATGTTTTTAAACAGTTTCTGTAATAGGTATGAAATTTACAAGATACCTGTCTGGAACTACCATGGATACTTATGGTTTCCATGACAACCAGAAATCAAAACCACAGAATTCTAGCAAAAAGGTATTCCATATTTTCATCACAAGTCCTATTCCACTGTAAAATTACAATTACAAAAAGGCTTAAAAGTTGTTTTTAATTTCAGCACATTTGGAATTTCATGTTACATTTTTACCTTTGTATACATGTCCATGATTACATTACATCTCTAGTTAAAATAATGTACAAGTATGACCAGTCTTAAATAAAATGTGCCTTAGTATCTAATATGGAAGGAAAAAACTTTCACAAAACAAATATACATCAAAACTTGTTAATTCATTCCTCAACTAATACACTCGTTTCTGGTACAGATGGCAAAGGAGCAGTGATATCCTGCAAGCTAGGGGGTATAAACTTTCTAACATTACGATACAAGTACCACTGTCTAGTGGCTGACAGACCAGCAGACTCAACTCTACTAGGAACATCTCTGGTAACTGACTTCCCATGCTTAAGTATACAAATTCGTTTTTCTTGGGAATCTACAGACTCTTTAACAACAACATACCCAGGATCCGAGGCTAAAAATTTAAAATGAAAATACTTTCTTACATTAGGAATGGGCTTGAAATAAGACCCAAGAAAGTGTTTCCAATCTCTCCAAACCCAACTATTGCCAGACTCTGTGTATACCTTAGTACTTCAGTATTTGCAAGACCTTAAAATAACATCTGCTACCTGCATTACAGAATCAACATCATTTTTCCTAAGTTTCTGGCGACCAATTCCAAACATTCCATCTATCTGGCACCTAGCATGATAAGGCTGTAAAAAATGCAAATTTATTTCTTTATGATAGCCAAGAATTGTTCTCCAAGAAAAGTAACCAATTACAGTCTGATTTTTATTCTGACCACCACAATTGTCACAATTTATGAAACATTTCTGTTCACCTTCACTATGATGTAAAAAAAAGTCATCAATCATAGACACGACTGCACTTGATGAATGGCTGTTAGCATTGTCCAAGCCCATTGAGTCACCTTCTGAGAATATATAGTTATACATATGTGGCTTCCCATCATTTAAGATACCAAACCAATTCACTTTTAAAGGTGTCTTGTAATACAGTGCCCCCTCCTGTCTGACATGTCCTGGAACAATTACAGGGTGAGCAAAGTCAAATGTGTAGTGTATGCACTTCATATCTTCTCTATTAATACCACTTTTGTATTCAGCTTCCGCATCTTTGCATCTGAAAAAGAATTGCAATTTTTCATTTCACTTATTATTTTGAAATCTGGACAATGTTTCCAAAATTTCATTACAAAAATAAAATAACATGTATTTTTAACTCAATTTTAATGAATATCGGTTGTCATTAACTGTCCATAAAAGTTTAATTTGAAAATGAAGTACCATAATCATAGTGTAGTCATATATATTGCTATAACTACATAATTTCCACTCTAATCTGTTAAAATGCCTTATTAATTCAGAATTGAATCACTACCAAGAGGAATACAAGTCAACTCGTCCCAATTTCAACTTGTCCCAACTTCATTTTACCAACTCGTCCCAGAATTCGTTACCAACTCGTCCCACATTTTATACCAACTCGTCCCAATGTTTTGAACATGTTATTGTTTATATTAAATCAACTCAAACAAGCAGTCGTAATAAAAGATGTTTGGATATTCATAATACAACTGTTTGAATAGTGATTTCAAACGGCAACGGACGCAAGCAGTCAGCAAAGTCATCTTGCATGTTTATATTCATAACACGGTTAAATAAAAAAAATAGTTTCTTTTTAAAGACATTTAGGCCATATAGTTATAAGTAATTATTATTTAAATATATTGTCACTTAAACGAAAATTGACACAAGCCGTCCGTAAGTATAGTCAGATAAATCGGGAAATTCCTCCAAGAAGGTGTTTATTAAATCAACACAATGTTATGTTTAAAGATGGTCCAAAAAGAACATCAAACTTAAAACTATAAAGTGGGACGAGTTGGTTTTTTATGTGGGACGAGTTGATAGTCAAAATCTAGGTAAATAAAATACGGCCAAAAAATGTGGGACGAGTTGGTAAAAAATGTGGGACGAGTTGGTGAAAATAAGTTGGGACGAGTTGGAATTGGAACGAGTTGACTATACACTACCAAGAGATTTCACTTGTACATTTTTACCTGTAATTTTATGTCTGTTTTGTTTGTCATTACCTGCCCCCTTTATGCCACACATTATGACATATCATAAATCCATGAAGATGACAAAAGCAAGTAGTAAACAAAATTTAGAAGTTAAACAAAAATCTTGTTTATCACCTCTGTGACAACAATATACCACTGGTATATAGCTTACCTTTGCTTATAGTTGAGCTCTCTGTATATGTTCTGCAAAACTTTGAGCTAGATTCAACTTTTCATCTTCTGTATTAGCCTTCAAATATAAAAATAATTGTTTTGTAAATTCTTATCTAATAACAACATGCTGTATGGAACAACTATTAGGTGTATATAATGTTTTTATAGTGGATGTTACACGAATGTGTGGAGCCCTCAGTGGTCAAGTGAACCAAAGCATTTGTTTATGATCATAGACCCTCTCACTGCCTAAGTTCAAACCCCATTCAAGACAGGTCCTTGGGCTAGTGTGAGAATGTTTGTTGGTTTGTTTGCCAAAGGTAAGTAGTTTTCTCTGGGCACTCAGGTTTCCTCCACCATTCCCCAACCTGACCGCCTCATTGCAAATGAGACTTTTTGACTGGGGCTTAAAACACCATTTCTAAAAAAAGATGTATATACTATAAGTTCAAGAGAACTTCAAATATACAGCATATGTTATATTTATCTGGTATTTATATATATCAAGAAATGTTATATACAAAAAAAAATGTTTTAACAAAAGATATTTAGTAAATTTAAATTCACCTCCAGTAACTCCTTCCTGTACTTTTCACATATGTGGCATACATCAGATCTTGTCCTCATAAACTGAATGTGGGGCACACACTGCTTCCATAAGCTGCGAAAGGTGGTCTCGCCTACACTTCGAAAATCCATTTCCTCTGCTATAATCAAATATTTCTTATGTACCGAGTCATATGTTTCCTGTGCGGGCAGGTAAATTGGAGGGATAATGTCAGTGACTCCTCTAGAATATGGTTGGGGCATCCCATATCTGTCTGCATATCTATAAATACAGAATACAAAACATTTTTATTTCAGCTTTACAGTATGCAAATTGGTAACCAATAATTTTTTTCACTTATAGAGTTAAATTCTGGCAATATCATTCATTATGTCATTAGTACTATTAACTATTATATGTTCTTGGGAACAGGTAGAAACATTTTATTAAATCCATTTGGACTTTACACACAGTGTGAATTTTACATTCTAGATAGCTGTTTGAAAATACTTTGAAGTGAAATGCATCCAGAACCTGGAAAGTATTTTCAAGACAAAACTTTTTCACAATTTTTTTTCAGAATTTAAATTCTGAATATCATGGGAACCATTTCTATAATAAGAGGTCTCATGATTTATTTGTCTGGGGTTTCATTTTACAGAAGATTGAAAATTCTAGGCAACATAGGAAATTAACAATAAAATAAATTAAAGTATCAAGATTTTATAATAACATTATTTTAAAATGTTATTTTGTTTTAAAATTATTTAGAATTGTTTTAAAAAAAACCCAGTAAAATTTGGCAAAAAAAAATATAAATAAATAAAATAAAATTGTGTGAATGACAAGATATAATTCTTAATAGTAAGGTGTATGGTCTTGGAGAGCTGCAACTTGTATTTATTTTATAATTTAAATTTAAAGTAGAAAAATCATACCCAATTAAAAACTGCACAATGTTCTGGACATCTTCATACTTAAGGGCATTATGCGGCATCTTCCCCTTGTTACCATGTCTCCTTGGCACCACTCTATGTGTATAAAAATGTTTTCTGATGTTCTTCAAATATTTACTAGTAATATTATTTATGTACATAAAACACTCTGCACACACAGTCTCATTATCAAACTGGTAACTAAACCGGTGTCGTTTTCTATCTCCCTTACTCGTGGTATCACCCTTGCTAAGTCCACAGGCCTGCAACTGTCCTAATATTATTAAATCTCTTTCCCCCTTTTCAAGTTCTTGCATGTTCAATCTGTTTTCTAGTACCCTGTCAGCATTAAGTTTCTGTAAGCACCCCGTTTTGCATGCATGAGATTGGGCACTTTCTTGGTCGGACAAATTTACAGACTCCGGGTTCGATACAGAACCTTCCACGATATCGGATCCACTAGACAAAAAAGCTCTGATCCTTGACTGAACAATGGGACTATGAATGTTACTTGCCGCTGCATATTGATACTCATCCTGGTTTTCATCGTCACTGCAGCTGTCACTTTCAGTTTGACCAGAACGGGGATGGCTTCGCGATTTCACACAAGGTTGGTCAATATATTCACTTACAACATGAGAAATGTCACTTTCAATGTCAGGATGTGTAAATGAAACACTTATATCTGGAGGTTTATCCATTGCTACTTCATTTCATCCGTGAACAGATCCAATAACTCCAGAATCAAAACATAAACACATCTCATTGTTTTGAAAACGACACACTTATTTCCGGGTCAATTTTGAGGTCACTTATTACCGCCCTTTTATTTCTAAAAATAACCCCGAATACGTCACATGTCTATTTATAAACATAAACAGAAAATCAAGAAACCAGAGTGGGCATATTTGTTAGAAATCGTTAGTTTTTTGCTGTTTAATAGAGCTTGAAACTTTTGAAGCGTAGAAAATCGGAACATAAAATTTGGCGCACTTTTGTAGTGCAAATTGTAATGCTGTTTTCTGCATTTCAATTGGATTTCTCAAAGGACCCTTTTCGCTTGCGGAACGTCATGTTTGTTTTTTATTATACACCAATTGAGCCTCATTCAAATGTACATCAGGGTATTTAGGGTCAGGTTATTGTTGTTCGGGTATTTCCAGGTGTGATTATCATGAATATTCAAACTATGAAATACCGTTTATAGTTGTTTCAAGAAGGAAGGTAAAGAAGTAATATTTTAAACATAGTCATATTTGTTGTTTTGTTAAAAAGTTAAAAAATTACTTTATTTACAGAAATAAGTTCACTTTTTCATGAAAATAATTCTGCCTATTTTTGCTAGTTTGTTGGAAAATACGACTTTATTCTTGCATTTTCCATGTGCAATGAATTTGTGGGAGTACAGTAATTATTATACCTCCTTTACAAAACTGGGTCAATTTAAAAGCTCTGGTAAAACCCGTTTTTTATGTTTAATATACTTTCTATGTTTTGAATTTGTCAAAAAGCTGTTGACAATTGAATATACAATGGCAACTTTTGAATTTTTGCCATTAATCGTAACGGCGGTCATCTTTGATGTCGGGCATGTAGCTCGCTAAACAGGAGCCACTTAGCCTTTCGGAGCACCCGGCCTCACTCCTATGCTTAAAGTTCACGTCTCTTATCTAACTTGTCAGTTCCAGCTTTGCTTCTGGATTGTGATTTGAACATGGATTAGTATGTTTTTGATAATTAATGTGGCTACTTTAGCATTTCTACTGTTTATTGTAACAGAAGCCATCTTGAATGTC
The DNA here is from genome assembly GCA_021292105.1 of Anadara kagoshimensis. Lineage (NCBI taxonomy): Eukaryota > Metazoa > Mollusca > Bivalvia > Arcoida > Arcidae > Anadara > Anadara kagoshimensis. The sequence goes on from CM037859.1 coordinate 66,006,965, forward strand.
AGATAGGGTTATTTGTAAACTTAAGTCTAACCAACCTAAAAACCATCGGTTCTCATTGGCCCAAGTTTAATAAAAAAAATATTATTATACCTCCTTTGCATAATTTGCAAAACTGGGTCAATTAAAAAGCTCTGGTAAAATGCGTTATATATGTTAAATGTACTTTCTATGTTTTTATTTTATAAAAAAAAAGCTTTTGACAGTTGAGTATACAATGGCTACTTTTGAATTTTTGCTATTTATGGTAACGGCGGTCATCTTTGATGTCGGGCACGGTCGCTTGGTGTAAACGCTTGTCTATGCCACCTAAGTACCTTCCATACCAAATTTGGTTCAAATTTGCATAGTGGATCAGAATATTTTTGAATTGCCTAATTATTATACCTTTTTTGCAAATATTACGTCACAAAACATTTCTTGCAAAAAACCTGTTACACGTGTTAAATGTCCCACTCCGCTATGTACATTTCTAATTTGAACACAACCGGTTAAAAATTGAATGCACAATGACTACTTTTGCATTTTTGCTTTTTCATAATAACGGCAGCCATCTTGGAATTAGGTCAGGGCTGCCTTATGCAAACCTTAGTCTACCTCACCTAGGGAGGTAATTTAGCTTCAATTACCCCAGTGGTTTCAGGGGAGAAGATTAAAGTTTACGCACGTACGCACGCTTCGCTATGTCATAAGCTCAATAGCCAGTTGAGCTAAAACCACTTTAATTTTAAAACTTTTGAATGGTTGTTTCGTTAAATGTTGCTTAACGTCGCATCAGTATTTTTTCAGCTATTTGCGACGAGAATTATTTATTAATCTCTATGGATTATTTCAAGAACAAATTCGTGTATGCATGTGAAGTGCAGATTATGTAGATATTATCTATCCGAGTAAACTTGAAATAAAATAATACTGATTCTTATAGGTCTGTTTCATATGTAGATTTCTACCTCGATTACGACGCCATCGAATCGCTACATTTGAAGCTGTATGGCAAACGAAATAACTTCATTTGTTTCTATTGTCGATTTTCGTTTTCAATGCAGCAATATGCCTGCCTTTCCTTTTACAACGAAAGAAGTTGTTGACGCAAGGCGTTTGCATGACTAGACCTATCAAGCCCCTCAAAAAGTTGTATGGTTGTCATAACTATGTTGTTAAGTATGATGTCTCCGTATCCAAACTGACCCTGAATATATATATGTTCAATATTCCTTTCATTCATAATTTTGATTACACACGTAGCGGGTCAAGTTAGCTAAACAGGAGGCTGTTTCCCTTCCTGAGAATTAAGTCTCTCTTCCCTGATAAAATTATTATGTGTTTACTTTAGTTTGCAAGTTTCAGTTTTTATTTTGGTTTGGACATGAATTAGTATGTTTGTTTTAAATATGCAATATTCGCGACTCCCACCTGACCACAAGTGATTTTGAAAAGCACGTCTAAGAAAATACAATAGTTATTTAGATTGCACGTCTAAGAAAATACAATAGTTATTTAGATTGCACGTCTAAGAAAATACAATAGTTATTTAGATTGCACGTCTAAGAAAATACAATAGTTATTTAGATTGCAAGTCTAAGAAAATACAACAGTTATTTAGATTGCACGTCTAAGAAAATACAATAGTTATTTAGATTGCACGTCTAAGAAAATACAATATTTAGATTGCACGTCTAAGAAAATACAATAGTTATTTAGATTGCACGTCTAAGAAAATACAATATTTATTTAGATTGCACGTCTAAGAAAATACAATATTTATTTAGATTGCACGTCTAAGAAAATACAATAGTTATTTAGATTAAGTCTTTTTTGCTTTAAAGTACAACCTAGAACTAACCCCAAATCAAATCAATACCAACCTACAGAGAAATGAATACTTCCCCGTTCCTGCTTTTTACTATGTATTTATAGTTAAAATATTGCTTGGTTGTATTTTGTTTCCCCATATACTCTGTTCATGTCAGTATACTGTGAAATTATTTGTTTTCGTTGGACCCAATTTTCATGTAATCGGTAAAATAAAGCGTTTCATTTGGACGTAAATTACTGCTTTTATTGAAATGTGAAATTTGTAGTTTTTCCTTTGAGCCTTGGTAAGGGATAGAAAGCCATCATTGGTTTGTTTATCGGCACCTATAACATGAGTTATTCGTGGCATTACAAAAGTAGCAACTTCATCTTAAATTAAAATATGTATATCTTCCAATAAAAAACCATTTCTCTTGCTCTAATGAACATGAAAAAACATAAAGTTACATCAATTGTCATTGGTTGTTTCATATTCATTTGAAAAACAGTTTCCAAAATATACATTATTGCATTACAGTGTAATGTAAGGGGAAGTAACCCCAATGTCAAACATAAGACATTTTATGTAAAGAGAGATAACCCTTACCTATTTTACTGAATCTTTGAAACTATAATTTGTTTCATATAAACTTCTGGTCATTTAAATCTTAAAATGAAAAAAAAATAAGTGAATTAAAACATAAAAACTTATTTTTCAGGTTTTAAATTTTATGTATTAAAACGACACAGTACATCTACTGCTACAACAAGTAATTCTTTATTATTAATAAACCATTATGATTTATACTTTAGGGAAATTAGAGTGTATTCCTTGTAATTTGTTGGAATGACTTCAGCATTACATCCATGTACTAAAAATAATCATAAGATTAATAATAATGATTATTATTACAAAAGCATTAACTATATTAAATATTAGAAGTTGTTACTCCAATATTTCAACAATGTTTTGAAATTCTATTTATTTTAGATAAATATCAATAAAACAAAATGCATTTAGAAAATATTGATTAACCTCTGTTTATTTTAAATCAACAAAAGACATAATACAGTACAGACTAAAAAGTGCAGCCAGACGTGACGAGCTGATCATAGACGCTTTTTTTAGCTCTGCCTTAGAGGGTAAAAAAATCGACAAAAAGAGGACTTAAAAACTGCAAAATGTTACAAAAAATCTCACTTGTGTTAAAAACTGTTACAAAAAACATGGAATATGGATCATAAGACGGACAAGCTTGAAAGAAAGAGGAAACGTGAACAAAGTGGTGAGTTGAGCAAAACTGTAAACAACAAAGAAAATATGGCGTCCTTGGACGAAGTCCAAGAGACAGTCGACAATGCTAGTTTTAACTCTGTAACGTCGAACGATAGTCTCATGCGTCTAATATTAGATGTTCAACTATCAGTAAACAAAATAAATAATAAATTCAATGCTCAAAATGAGAAAGTAGACGAGTTGGCAAATGATATACATAGAGCTGGGGGTGTAGAAGACAGATAACAGTGTGTCATCGATGAAAGTGATCACATTGGTAGTGTTGTAAATGTCCTTCAAGAACAAAACAAACTTCTCATAAAAGAAATGAGTATAATGAAAGGATATATTGAAAAGTTAGAAAATAGAGTTGAATCCTAACAAAAACAAATTACAGACATTATAGGCAGAAATATGAGAGAAAACTTTATCATCAATGAAATTGAAAGAAGAGGAAAATGAAAATTTAAAAGAAAAGTGTGAAAAGTTTGTCAAAGTAAAGTTGGGAATAAGGGAAAACTTTAGAATTGATAGAATCCATCGGTTCGGGCAAAAACAAACCGGAAAATCCCCCCCGCCCAAGGTCTATAGTTGCAAAGTTCCATGACTATAATGAAAAGGAGTTGGTTCTGAATACAGCAAAGGAACAAAGGTCAGAAATTGATCCAGTAAGAATATTCCCACAGTTCCCTGATGAAATTCGCGAAAAACGCAAAAATATGTATGCCTTTTTAAAAGCAGTATGAATAAGAAAATGTGAAAACAAAGATTAGGGGTGACAAATTAATTTTCACAAACAACGGCAACGTATATAAGAAGAAAATAACAATTACAAAAGCCTCAGAAATTTAGATCCGGAAAACAGCGACATGAAATTTGAACACATAAGTTAAAGCAACCCATTACGTGACAGGGGAAATGAGTTTACCGGGCGAGCAGTATCAACAACTACATACCATGAAACACGCGAGGCTCTAAAACAAATTCTACATGGCCAGTTAACAATACGTGCTGATCATAATATCACGGCATATCGGTTTACTGACAAAGAGGGACGTATACACGATGGTTTCGATGACGACGGGGAATTTGGAGCAGGTTCAACACTTCTTAAATGCTTACAGGACAACGATGTTACAAATAAACTTGTTGTCGTTTCAAGGGTATCTGGAGAAAAAACTTAGGTTTAAAAGGTGAAAGGTTTAAACACATAGTTGAAGTAGGCAGGGAAGCTATTAATAAACTTTGATTTCTATAATTATAATAACTGTATTTACACAGTAACCGGACATTGGACAAACTTTGAGAATTATTATTTTGCAGGTGATCATACATAGTATAATGTAGGTCATTAAAAAACCGCTAATGATACTTTGGTATGTCAAAGCAGGTAACGCGAAAGTATTAAATGTGTGTAAGTTGTGAAAAATATATATCCGTCGATATTTAATAAACACTGTATCAGCTATAGACATGCCAAAATATCATAAGCGATCCTTACTAACCATTTAATATTGTAAATACGCATGATATGTATACGCTTTACAACTCCTATACTGATAATAAATATGTATTATGAAATTTATCAGAAAATATGATCAGGATTAAGTCGCACGCTGTATTTTGGCAGAATACATGGCAAAAAAAGCATTGTACCATTTTGTTGACAAATGTGTGACGCTTCGCGGTCTATGGACATTGTTTACAAAACACTGGCGAGTCTACACGGTCCGTCCGCGATGTTTTGACGGGAGGCATTTATAGACACAGGCGAGCCCATACCACACTATTATTAATATAAATTTATTATTGTTACTTAAACTCGTCGTTTATTTATTTATAAACTTCTTCTTCTGTTATTTATAGTAACTTAATAAGTTCCGCACGGGTGATCCCCGTGAATGTAATACATACAGTCATTCGAAGGCTCTGTCTCTAACGCAGTAGACGTGTTTTATAGTCCAATCACATTTTCAGTGATGAAAAAACATGTTTTGAATGGGTGGTGTGATTCAAACTTAGATATCTTACTCGATTTAACTTCAAAAGACTTGAAATTTCACATGTCCTTAAAGAACATATTTTTTCATATTTTGAATATTTTTTGCAAATATCTCAGCTTTTTAAATCTTTTTCCTTTTAATTTATATGAATAAATTTTAATAAACTTTTTCGATAAAAGTTTGTTGAGAAATAAATACTTGTTCGTTTGCAGTCTTGTTTTAAAGGTAGGTATTTAAAAATTCTATTTTTCTATCTACATGGTACAAATTTTAATATTCACAGTAGTTGTTGGGTTTTTGGGAGTTAAAATTTAGCAATTAATTGAAGGGTAGCTGTTTTCCCTCTGATATTTTGATATGGCATATTCGACAGTTTCATTCATATAAGTCATTCAGAACTGAGTTCTGATTGGCTAATACGTGTTCACGCGATACGGGTTTATACAGGTGTTCCTATTACTGACCAGTATACGTCACAGACTAACCCATTGCACTTGTTTATGAATGAACAACAGGTAAAACAGCACAAACATCAAAATAAAGAATAAAATTAATTTATTCCACTCGTTTGGCCTAGAGCGACACAATTTTTTTATTTAATGTTTTAAAACTACAAAACATTCAAGTTCATCTAACAAGACTGAGATTTTCGTCTCAAAAAATGCAGTTATTGACCATAAAGCATTTTACTACGTGATACGCACCATCTGGATTTAAAAGTGCGGCTGCTGAAAACGGGTTTTATTTAATTTTTAGACTTAATAAAAGAAATTTAACCAAATTGTTTCAACACATGTTATAAAAATAAGAGATCCACATATAGCATTAATGAAATTTGAGGTAAGTAATCCACGATCTTTTTAAGGCCACATCGGTATTCATCACTGAATAAGTGATCGGACTATAAGTTGTATACTTCTCGCTATCATGTCGGACGAAGAAAATGCCAACCACAATGAGGAAAGTCCTATGGATACTGGCGGTCGTTCCACTAATTTTGAACTGTCTGATGCAGTCGGGCTGTTTAAAGACATCATTCGGAAAGAATTCGACAGTTTTTCCATTCAACTTAAACAGGAACAAGAAGAACGTGCAGAGACCATTAAGAAAAGATTAAAGGACAGCAGCCTCTTAAAACTTAAGGGCCAAGGTAACCAAACACAATTCGATTTCAATAACGAGATTTTGGAAGCATTGGATAAGCTCGAACGTCGAGCTTTCGACTCCAAGGACAGTCAGTCTGTGACCATTATTTCAGACACGAGGACCAAAATCAATCTTCGGAATAAACACATCCGCATTGCAGATTCATCCCCTGCAGGCTGGCAAACGGTGAACGAATACAAAAACAGCGACATAGCGGATAACTCCCGATGATGAAAAGAAAATCAGAAGCGCCGAAACACGGGCACTCAGACAGAAAAACAACAAAAACGCCCTCATCCATACAATACTAACAGATTCGCCACTACTTCAGCTGCCGCCGGATCTCCAGCTCAGCCTAACTACTCCAACGGCGGACAACGGCCTTTTCTTGGCAAAGGACCTCAGTTGTCTCGCTACCAGCAGACACCAAGACGTAAACCACAACCATACGACGTGTGTTACAACTACTTCCAAACAGGACACTGGAAAATCAAATGCCCTGCACTCAACACAGCGACCACAAGAAGTAAAGAACCTGCCAGAGTTAATGATAAGTATATTTATACTTTATTTGAGTATTGTGATAGAGAATTTGACGTAGAATTAATAGATCAAATTAGATTTTTTGACAAGCTAGATTTTAGTAACATTAAAGGCATTAAGCACAGTTTAGAGAATCATTTAGATTTCTAGAAAGAAATCTATGCTTATCCTTCAATTTTAAGTAAAGTTGAACATGGCTCAGAATAGAACAAAGCTAAGTCTAATTTTAGATTTAAGTCAACTCAATCATTACGTAAAAGGAGATAAGATTAAGTTTGAGGACTGGAAGATGGCTCTCAATTATTTTGATAAAAACTCTTGCCATCAAATTCGACCTTAAATCAGGTTACCATCATATAGATATTTCTTCTAAATATCAATCGTTTCTGGGAATTTCATGGGACAATAAATATTACTGCTATACTGTTCTACCATTCGGAATAACCTCTGCCCCTGATATATTCACTTTTGAAATATTTAAGACTAAACAACATCATAATTGTCTTGTATTTAGACGATGGTCTATGTTTTGCTTCGACTTTTTGTCAGTGTCAGAATAACTCCAAATTTATTCAAGAAACCCTTTCTAGAGCAGGTTTTCTCGTTAATAAGGAAAAATCTATTTTCGAACCCGTTCAAAAATTAGAGTGGTTAGGTATTGTATGGAATTCTTTACAATTTTAGTATTTACATATCTATTTCCGACACAAGAATCAACGATACAATTAGTTGTATTACAGGAGTTGTCTCCCGTTTACCACGTATCACCGCTAGAGAATTGGCAAGAGTAGCAGGTAAGGTTATATCTATGACCCCAGTTATGGGAAACGTCTGTAACCTCATGACGAGGTTTAGTTATATGGAAATTGTGCAAAGGCGTAGTTCGGATTCTCAGTTATGTTTTTTTAAACTTCAATCTTGTTCATAACGAATTGCTTTTTTGGTTGCAACATATTAAAACCAGAAACGCTAGGTCTTTATCTAAAGTTGTACGTAAAAATGTTATCATTTATTCCGATGCTAGCAACGTCGCTGCAGGTGCTTATACTTTGGAGGTTAATAGCAAAGTGTATCATAACATGTGGCAGTCCGAAGAATCTAATACGAGTTCTACTTGGAGGGAAATGAAAGCCATAGAGCAGGTTTTATTGCCTTTTAAATATGCGTTTAAAAATACAGATCTTAAATGGTTTACAGATAGTCAAAATTGTGTCAAAGTAGTAAAGTCGGGTAGTATGAAACCTCCCTTACACAGTCTCGCACTGAATATATTTTCAGTCTGTTTAAAGTATGGTATCTGTATTGACATTCAATGGGTTCCCAGATCTCAAAACATGAAAGCCAATTACTGAGTTAGATCATAGATTATGACGATTGGGGCGTTTCTTCTGAATTTTTCCAATTCGTCAGTACTTTATTCGGCCCATATACCATAGACAGATTTGCAAATTCTAATAACAAGAAAACAGTTAGATTTAATTCCCTATTTTGGAATCCAGGCTCTGAGGCCGTAGATTGCTTTACACAGAACTGGGCTGGTCATAACAATTGGTTAGTTCCACCCATACATTTAGTTATTCCAGCTATTGGTTCAATGCAAGGCTAAGGGCACTTTAGTTATCCCAAAATGACCTTCTTTGCCATTCTGGCCTTTCCTCTTTAAGCACGGTTTATCCTATCATGCTTATGTCTCGGATGTTATAGAGTTCAAAAACCCACACGGTATATATGTCCAAGGAATGAATAAAAAGTGTGTATTCGGATCTTCTGAGTTCAATGTACCTGTTATGGTGGTAAAACTTGACGCCTGTTAGTCGTCATAGTTAATACGCTGTTCAACACATGTGATGTGTATCTGATATTATCTTAGCTAGTGTTTAATTATGTGTGTCACAGTTTTATATAGTTTTAACGTTTTGAGTTGTTATAATAGTGGTGTATTGTAGTTGTATATACATATAGGCCCTGGTACACCTTTTGATGGAATTAATTTGTTAATGCATTATTTAATACAATAGCGTGCGTGCATTACAGAGTTTAATTGTGTTTTCTGTTTTGTTTCTATAGAACACTGGTGTATTGCAGTTGGATGCTACACTATAGATTGAAGTCATATTGTATATGTCAGAATATTGTGTACTATAGAAGTTTTGCATATTGTTGGTGTATTGCAGACGTTTTGTAGATCCTGGTACACTATTTTGTTTTGTAAATAGCTGGTGTATTGCAGATGTACGGCAGGTCCTGGTACACCTTGCCAAATGGCTACCGTAATACAAACTTACTTTGATGTAATTTTACATTTTTCAGATTTATTTTCGGTCGGGAGATGGACTAAACAAAGATACTCTTACTAGCAAAGACTCCAATTTACAGCAACTCTACGATCTATTACCTACATACTGCCTTAATTCCAAAGCTAAGAACACATATAAACAATACAGGTATGCTTTTAATTCATTTTGTAGATGGTGCAAATCATTCACTCCCAGTGTTCGTTGTATGCCAGCTTCTGAAACTGACGTTTCTCTGTATCTAGTACATTTAGCACAGACTTCCCAGTCTTCATCTAAGATACAGACACATGTTCACGCCATCAGTTGGGCGCATTCACTTGCTGGCTATACAGACCCGTGTGGGTCGTCATTAGTACAAAGTATGAAAGAAGGTGCACTGAGAGATACAGGTCGTCCAGTGGTTAAAAATGAGCCTATATCTCCTCAGAATTTAGCTTCCCTTGTAGATTTGTATGGATCAAACTTGAGTTCTCTATTTGATATTAGAATTCCTTGTATGTGTTTGCTCGCTTTTGCAGGTTTTTTGCGTTTTTCAGAACTAGCTCAATTAAAAATGAGTCATGTTTGAATCTTTACTACACATATGATTCTTTATATAGAAGGTAGTAAAACTGATGTGTATAATAAAGGTAACGAGGTATATATTTCCAAAACCAACACAAAAACCTGTCCTGTCTCTATGTTAGAGCGCTATATAAAGCTCAGTAATATCAAAGCTTCATCTTGTGAATATTTATTCAGAGGTTTATCTTATTGTAAGAAGTCCAATACATATAAGCTTAAAAAGCCCAACAAACCTCTTTCTTATACAAGAACTAGGGAAATTATTTTGTCAGCTTTTCAGTCTATTGGTTTAGATAAAACCAAGTTCGGTCTCCACAGCTTAAGGTCAGGGGACGCCACAGCAGCCGCTGTTTCAGGCGTCAATGACAGAGTGTTTAAAAAACATGGTCGATGGAGCACAGACAAAGCTAAGGATGGATACGTAAGAGAAAATATAGAGTGATCAGTTAATGTTCCTCCTTAATTTTCGTCTCTTTCTTTATCTTCGACGTAACTGCACTCACAGAGCGCTTTACATCCTATATCGAGTTATAGTTTTATTTATAAATAATTTATGTTCGTTTGAGTGGAACGAATTAGAACATAAAGTGTACTATACTTTGTATATATTCACGCCTTACTGATTTCATTTGGCAAAAGCCGTCTTTATATAAATTTATTATTGTTACTTAAACTCGTCGTTTATTTATTTATAAACTTCTTCTTCTGTTATTTATAGTAACTTAATAAGTTCCGCACGGGTGATCCCCGTGAATGTAATACATATAGTCATTCGAAGGCTCTGTCTCTAACGCAGTAGACGTGTTTTCAGTTGTATACCCACCCACCCTCCCTGTAAGGTTTATTCGATTCAGCTTATATTTACGTTTAAATGATACTAATATATTATTTTTGTATTTTGTAGATATCTTGGGATAAGGGCGAATGATTCGTTTTAATTGTATAATATATATATTAAAGACTTAACTGCACTCACAGAGCGCTTCACATCCTATATCGAGTTATAGTTTTATTTATAAATAATTTATGTTCGTTTGAGTGGAACGAATTAGAACATAAAGTGTACTATACTTTGTATATATTCACGCCTTACTGATTTCATTTGGCAAAAGCCGTCTTTATATATGGTCCCTATTTTACATTGTGTGGACTCTTCTTAGTCTGTGAAGGACCCGTCAAGGTGTCGCGCACGGATCATACAATAATGGATAATTACGCTAGTATATAGTCACGCCTTGTCGCGCGGTTTTTATAACGGACACACTATATAATATTAAGTGTGGATGGTTGTTGACAATACCAGTATATTATGAACTACTCATGGATAATTTCAATTACTGGTAATCTGCCAAAATAAAGGAAGCGACCAGAAGGAAAAAGTCGTATTTTTGACCTTAAATGTCCAGCTCTATACACGTCGGCATTTACTAATTTCTCTCTCTCTCTCTCTCTACCTCTTGTGCGCCCTCTCATTTATCAAATATGTGGTACTGACCTCTTTAAAGCCACGCACGGGATAGAACTCGCAAGGATGTCGGGCGCCATCTCTCTCTCGCTCGCTCGCTCGCTCTATACAACACACTTCACACACACACACACACATTTATTCACAAATTCAAATTCACACTTTTTTCGCACACACACACACACACACACACACACACACACACACTTTATCTATAGAATGTATTTATTGTTACAGTACAGGCCTGTCGGGAGTTTAACACTGAGCTAACGAATGGATGCCGAATCGAAAGCTAATCGCCTACTCTCGTTACATATATAACAGCTGTTGTCGTATATATATCAGCAGCTTTTCGGTCACTAGTTATTCATACATCGGTTTTTCAGCAGCCGATCATCAATTCTTTCGTTACCTCAATATTAAACTTTAGACATATCTGTACTGTATATATGTATTATAATTTATTAATTCATTACGTATTTACTATCTTATATATTGCTGTATTATAACAAATTTACTCACACATATGGTGTGAAGGATTGTGAATTCTATAGAAATAAAACACAACTTAAAAAAAAAATAAAAAAAAAAGTGCAGCCAAATATAACATTCAAGCATTTGATTATTATTGGAAAAGATTATATTTAAATACATTGTTTTTAAAAAAGACCTATTTTGTAAAAAGGTAATAACAATGCTAAAGAAAATCCTGCCTATGTTTTTAAATAAGTATAAGAAATCTGCATCATCAGAATCCTTGTCATCTGTCGGAATAACTGTATCATTACATTCATCAACTGAATATAATTCGATAGTTTTTCCTTTTTCTATACCATTATCTGATGACTCCATATCTGACAAACAAGAAAAAAGGTTTTAGAGCTATTGTAAGTTTTAAAATCAGTTGATTTTGCAGAACAGTTTTCAGTCTCGAAGCAATATGTTGTAGCATCTGAGTCTGCCCAAGTAGAAACCTATCTGTCTCTGCTGCTTACAGACAAATATGTACCAGCAGTGTGAGAGGCATGCCTTAAATAAAATGAACAGGAACAATCTTGCTGGAAGGGTGCAATAATTAGTTCTGCAGCAATATTAGCAGAAGGAGTGATAGCAATATATTCATTAAGTATGAATCTTAGCAAAATAGGTTCCTGTGCATTATTGAATATACTGTATATTGAATTATTAAAAGGGGGCACTCATATCATAACTGTATCTCCATTTTAGTGTTTGTTAAAATAACTGTTGTACCCATGCCATCCATAACTTTAAATATCAGTGTTGGTATAAGTTGGAAATATTAATCTGAAAATTAATTAAATAGGTTATCAAAACTCATAAAGTAAAATGGTATACATTTATAACTGAATAATAAACTAATTATCATCACCATGAGCATCCAAATCATTATCTTTACAATCACCAACACCATCATCATCATGCAACCACCAGCATCATTAATAATATCACATTACCATTTTCTTCATTGCAGTATGTTACCTACAGTACACACATATGATAGAATTAAAATATGTATCTTGTTCTTAAAAATAAAGTTTACAATCAAAACTGGATCTGCTTATCAAAGCATCATAATGAATATATATGAAAAATGATAATAAATAAATAAATGTTATTAAGTATTATAAATCAATATTATTATAATTATTAATTATAAAATTTTAGGCAACAATTCATTGTTAATGTCAAAAAATAAATTCTAGTATATATTACTTTTGCAAAATATTAATTATGTATTTTACTCTATACACTTATTTTAATCTCGGTGTTTATCAAATTTTGGTGTAATACAAAATATTACCCAGTATATTAATCTGTGCACCTGCCAACAAACATAAAATATGCAACAGTCATAGGTGCTTGTGATTAACAATAGAACCGGGTGCAATTTCTGAAAAAAAACTTTTGTGAATGTAGAAGTTAAAATCATGCAATATCTAAATATGTCCTTATGCCAAACCCATTTTAAATTTATATTTTAATACTGCACGCCATGTGATGCATTTATCAAATGAGGTGAATGTTAAATTTAAGAACATTTTGCCTGAAAATATTTCTGAACTATAATTTAAGAATAAGTTCATACTGATATAATAATCAATTTTAATACTAGTTGAAACTAGAACTGTCTCTTGAGAGCCCCAAAAACCCCTACCCCTGATATTTAAGATTTTAAAAGATACTGTTCCTGTGATCTTGGCCTTTCTGATATTAACATAGTTCATGATCATGACACACCTTTGGTCATGTGAAGTTTAATGACAGTCATCCAAAGCAGCACTGAGATATGGCCTGGACACAATTTTACATGGACAGACAGACATGGTGGTTGCTATTTACACTCCTCAAACTAGTTTGGGGGGTTATAATTAAATCCTTTAAAAAAAATAATGTTATGGGGCTAACATGGCATGTCAGGCAAAATGTCGCAATACAAAATTTGTAAATTTATTTTAATAAATTCAGAACTGTCAAATATGAAATACATATATTATTAACCTCAAATTGTCCTCTTTTAAAAGAAAGTATTTGTACCTTTCGTGTAGTATCTTTTCCATCATCTATGTCAGTCCAAATATGAACAAATGATTTTCCCACAACTTATTTTGGATCTGATATCACCTTTTTACTATTTACATCATCACCAATTTCAGTTCTACTTTTCTACTTTTTTCACTAATTAGTTTCAACAAATTATCTGTCAGTTTTGGAACATCAAATTGCTTTTCTTTAGAGCTAAATTGAAGCAAAGGTTATCAATACCTTCATATTTAAGCACCGTTTATCTGTCTTTTTCAGGGCAGTTATTTTTTCCTTCTTTGAACTGAATTCATCTAATTTTTCATTAATTATTTCCTTCGTTTCCCATAATCCATAATTTTCTAAAACTTTACAAGATTCGTTCATTTTTTCATTTTGTTTTTCAGCTTTAATTTTAACTGTTTTTTCTCGCTCCTTAATTAAATGTAACCTGTCCTCGAATAGTTGTTTTTGCTTTTTGAATTCGTCAAAACCTACTGTTGCATTTTTCTTTACCAATGTTAAAATTTTCTTTTTTTTTCATCAATAGATTTTTCATTCAACTACTGACCACTCTTATTGTTCTTTAACATTATGCATTTTTCTAATAAATGCATACTCTGGGATGGAGCCACTCTCATACCAGAATCTAATCTGGCCATTAAATGTGCCACTGTGATGTTATTTAGTGGGCATGAACTTGCAGTGGTTTTCAAATATTCACTTGGATGTTTGAATTTACCTCCAGAAATAAAATCATTAAATAGCAATTATCATTTAACATTTAAACACTGACAAAAACTTTTTAGGCAATCTAATGTGTTATTATACCTTTTGTAAATTTCTCGCAATTTGATTGGTTAATAAGCGTTTGGGTAAATCTAATGTCACCCTCGGGTTTCAGAAAATCTCACGTCACAGGGTGACATTAGCTGAGCGGTTGACATTAAAAAGAATGTCACATGCGCAGAAAAACTGCGTATGCGGTTCGAACGCATCCTTCTTCTGAATCAGTAAAACGTTTTTCTACAGTAATGTTACATATGATTTATGTTACAAGCGTCAAGATGAGTAGATGAGTTGTTTACCTGACGACAGCTGACTGTCGGGCCGAAAATGTCAATAAGTAGATTTGCCACTGTTAACGAAGAAACCCTTAAGCAGTTAACTGAACAGAAAGATGCCAAAAATACACAAAGAACAGTAAAAAGGAGCGTAAGCTTATTTAGAGAATTTCTCGGCGCGGAAAATAGTGAATCATGGTTGTCATTCCAGTATACTTTGATTGCACAGTATAATAAAAACCAACAATCGGTATAATAAAATAAATATTACATTTCTGATAGGATGACAGTCTATATTGTCACCCCTCGAAATTCATTGTCAACCTCGGCTTCGCCTCGGTTGACAATGAAATTTCTCGGGGTGACAATATAGACTGTCATCCTATCAGAAATGTAATATTTATATAATGGCATCTGTTTCACAACTAGAAAATAAGCATAAACTGTTATCATCAGGTTGACAATCTTGACCAAAAAATAATTTTATATCAATTTTAAACAAAAGACCGGGCTTTTCAGAGCACAATTCTAAAACTTCTATTAATCTCTCATATACAGTTCCCATCTGTAATGCACTGTCTTCCTCAACACTAGCTTTCTTCCAGTATGGTTCTGTGATGACTTTACTTATAATTCCCAAAGTTCTGTGATGACTTTACTTATAATTCCCAAAGTCTTACTGTTCTCAACTGCTGTCAGTATAAAATGTTGTACAAAATTCAGTGTCGAAAATGTGGATTTTAAATGTTATAAGATGGTGATGAATAAAATATGTGCCAGCAGCATTGTGAAAAAAGTGTTGAAACGATTTCTAATAAATCCTAAAATAGTAACTTTGTCAATACCAACTGATTTCATGTAAGCTATTACATCCTGGGGATAACCAGTGCCATCTTTATGAAAGAGAGTTGAAACAAATCTAAGTAGAGAGACTGTTATGGATTCTGACGATTTGCTTTATCTAGATAAAATTGAAATTTTGATTTCTTTTTGACAGACTTCATGGAACTGAAGTAATGGGTGGACAGCACATTTAAATGAATTAACTACTCCTTTATCGACAACATTTTCAATTAAGTTGTTAACCTTCTGCTCTGTTGCACTTCTGTCAGTCATGAAATTTTTTACCCTATTTAAAACGTTTAAGGATTTATTATTTGACACTCCATCTAAAATGTTTAAAGTTGTTTTTACATAAGTTCGGATTTCCCATCAGCAACTTCTTTCAATCCTGCGGTATATGTCCCTTCCTCTGTTGAGATTTCAACACCGTTCTTTGTAGTTGCATCCCAATGTATTGTTAAATTATCTGACTTAGCAACTAACTCGGATAAATGCTGCCGAGAAACTTCACCAATTTTATGTGTAATTTTTTAGGCAGTAGACAAACTGGGTAGATTAGTCACTTCTACATTAACAAGTTACAAGACTTTTATTACATTTGCGATGTTTTGTATTGGTACATTTTGAGTTCGCATATAATAATAAATCTCTCGCAGTTCATCACAATAAGGATACCTCCCTTTATTTTCCTGTGAATTTAATAATTTTTTTCGTTTTTCTATTTTTTCATTATTATTATAGTCTATTCCCTCTTTTTCTATGATAGGTTCATCCAATTGTTTATGCAAGTGATTAATTACAGATTTTATTGAGTAACACTGAACTCCCTTATCCACAGTGTTTAACTTCTGTTGATGGTTTTGCGTTTTTAAGGATTGTCTTAAGGTTTTGTTGATTACCCTCAGTCTCAGAATGGAATGGTCTTTCCTACTTAACTATTGCGTAACATGATAGGAGCTGAGTTTTCTAAGTTTGTCTTTTAAAATTAAAATTTGTTTTTCAAGTCGTTCTATAATATTTTTATTGGTGTTGTTATCAGTTTTATGTCTTTTACATTCATCGGATTCATGTTCTTCAAACTTTCTTTTAAAGCTGGATTTTGGAAATGTAAATGGCATTTCAAGATTGGATTGATATTCCGACTTGTCCACATATTTACAAAGTTTTATTTTATTTTATAATTACTTGTTTTCCTCTCCAATGCAAACTTTTTTGATTCACAATTTTTCGATCACGTTTTGTTATTACACATATTAAATGATGGAATTCTGTTACATTTCCATTAACTTTTTCAAAACATTCCTTTACGAACTTATTTGGGATTTCCATATTTGTAGTTCTCAATTGAATAAATAATTATAATTTTACCATATGGTCTGTAAAGTAATTTTGATGAAATAAAAAAAAGTTTAATGTAATATATATAAATGTAATGATCGAAGCTCAAGGTCAACTTTTTTTCAAACAAGAGGCCCCATGGACCTTAACATTCACCTGGCAGATAAATACTGCCGAGAAACTTAACCAATTTCATGTGTAATTTTTGAGGCAGTAGACAAACTGGGTAGAGTAATCACTTCTACATTAACAAGTGAGAAGACTTTTTTATTACATTTGCGATGTTTTGTATTGGTACATTTTGAGTTCGCATATAACAATAAATCTCTCGCAGTTTATCACAATAATGCTCAAGGTCAGCTTTTTTCAAACAAGAGGTCTCATAGACCTAAACATTCACATGACTATCAGAAATAAATATACCTATGCAACAATTTGTATTACAATTTTAAATCACCAGGTTTTAAGATTTAGAATTTTTAGGACTTTCATCTATCACCAATTAAACAACAAAAACGCTTAGTCTATTAAATACTGGTATACAATATAGTATTGCTAACCTTCAATATTATATGCTGTATAAGAAGTAAGAAACAAATCTTAAAAGGGATTGACCTCAGGAAGCTTTGTACAAATTCCATTGAAAATGATTCCAAAAAATAATTTTATATGGGTTGGATAGACAGAAAGACAGGATGGATAGCATGACAGACAACGTACATCTCGGTAGCTCACATGAACCTTTGGTTCCCGTGAGCTAATGAAGAAATTAAAGAAAATATTTTCCTTATAATCGTATATTAAGTTGGCAATTTTCAACAAAATCATAGAATGGATACCTACATATAAATAATGGAACAAATACATTTGGTTTGGTATTTGAAAATGTTTTAAACAATATTTTAAACATAACAAACCAAATTTCTCTTGATTCTACATACATCCTGAACCATACACCAAACCATCAATTCACTATAAGCAAAATAAAAAAATTATATTTCTCAAATCATGTAAACTGTAAAAAAAAAAAAATAATAAAAAGAACCTATTTTCGATTTCGCCAACATTTGTGATACAAACTATAGCTAAAGAGAGGTAACTCTTGCATTGAAACTTATAAATATCGCTTCTGACAACAAATGACAACATGTATTGAGGTCTTACTTCGGAAATATGTTTTGAAACGATATTCTATATTCACAATTATCCCTGGCGACATTAAGCCATTACGGAATTGTCATATCTTGAGGTGTTGACAAATGAAGTACCTTGGTCATTTTAGAAAATATTTAAAATTATCCTTATTTGTAATATTGAAAGTCAACATCGAACTTTTGCTTTCCCTATACATTGAAACTTAAACGAAGCTTTGTAATTACTTTATTTAACTAAAAAAATACCTTTAAATTTTGTGAAACTGTCCTTGCATGTACTCCATGAATTTTGGAACTTCCGGTTTTCAAGGGTTACCTTCCTTAGCATAACCCAAGTCATTGACGAAGTCACTAACAAAAGCAATAAACCGTGACAGAGACGCGGATTAATGACAAAGTCTCGGGTAGACGATAATAACCTGTAATTAGTATATCAGTAACACTTAACTTCACAAGCGATGTGACATCTTGCCTGAGTAGATCTACCTGTTAGGTTTTGCAATTAAGCGGTAATTATTTTAGATTTACAAGTGCACTTAGAACATCAATTATTATGTGTTTTATAATCCCTTTACGCAAAACTAAATGTTTTTTGTGATATCGGCAATTTTATGAAAATTCTAATTATTGACCTCTGATGAGCTGATCTGCTGTTTACGAGAGTAACAATGGCGGCTCTTTGTTATTCGAATGAAGGTTCGTTTTTAAAAATACAATAGCTGACTTAGAAATAATAAATATAACACAGGTTTATAGAGATCGTTGAAATGTTTATTTATTTAATATATTTAAATGAGACGGGTAATAATTGATGATAAAAGTTACGGCTAGAAACCCCTCTGTCCCTATCATCCCGATCAGTTCCCAATAAAAAATAAGCATTTAAAAATAAATTAAGAATTTATTAAACATAATATATTTACTTAAATAATTTACATAATTAAATTAAACGTCCACATATCTTTACCTCCTGAAATGTTTGTGTTTATTTGTGAGTTGCGCTAAAGCAATAAAATATGGAACCTATATGCATGTCAATTATCATATTTTGTCTCTTTACTTGAGGTTAATTTCAAATTGATACAGATATGTAATCAAAAACAAACATACTTATCCATTTCCGAATCACAATCCAGAAGCAAAGTAAAAACTTTGGAACTGACAAGTTAGGTTAGACACGTGAACTTCCACCAGGGAAGTGAGGCCGGGTGCTCCGGAAGGGTAAGCACCTCCTGTTTAGCTAGCTACACCCGTCACGTGTGTAATCAAAATTGTGTGAAAGGAACATGGAACTATGAGACGTCAAATATATCCAAGGCAATCCTGGACACAGAGACATCAAACTTATCAACAATACTGTGATGACGGCCATAAAACTTTTTGAGAACCGACAAACTGAACTTAACAAGACACGTTTGACCATTCATGATTGTTATCTCAGAAAAATATGTCAGTTCTGCTTGAAAAGTTAGTTCCACACTGGAGAATAGGCCAGTAATTAGTATTTTAAAATCTACCTACTGAGTCGGTTTTTGATAAACAGGTGTGTAAGCGCTGACGTGTTACTTAATTTTTTTGGTATAAATATACCAGAAACTAGGGAACAATCATTCTACAATTTTGTCGTAAAACAAAGAAAATCTATATTCAAGGTAAGTATTTATTTTTACTTCTGATTGTTTAGTTTTCGGTTTCACAATTTTGGACTGACATTAGGAAATTGCCGGTAAGTGTTGCAAAATTAAAGCAGGTTTAACAAGAACTACATACTAGTGTTATTTATTTAATTTTGTAGATGAAACTGTTAATGACATTTACTATCTGCCTCGTTTTGGCTACAATGCTGTTCGATACATCGGGTAAGTTTTAGTATGTTAGTGGTGGTGCCTTTTTAACTACTCTTCTCTTGTTTGTTTATAGCTTTGTTCACTTGTTGTTACCTGTTTTGGCTATACTCTATGTAAGTGTAAATTTCTAAGGTTGATTATACTCTGCCGAAAACGAAGTTAGATAAGAGGTTATATAGGAAACACCCCGACCATGAATTTCCGTAAAAAGCCAGCTCCACATCTTCTAGTATAATGATGGACTTTGATCAAACTGGACACTTATGTTAATCAGCATGTAGCGATGTTTCGAATACCACGTTTACTATGTGCCAATCGCAGTTATGTTAGCACTGGGTATTTGTCCCTCAAAAGAATGGTCTCTTATGTTCATGGCATTGAAGCGCCCTATTCTTAATTTCTCCTCAAAATATTTAATGTCTATTATTTAATTTCATCAAATTGGATATGCATTTACCCGCGTTTTGTATACATAATGCGTAATCTATATTGATCTATGAAATTCTAGTTCAAAAGCTAATTGCTTTAAAATTTTAAATTCACCAACCGATATAAGAAAGTGTTAGATAAATCAATATCCTATCTGTAGTTCCTTCACTTAAATAGTGAGGAATACCTATGTGGCTTGAAACATCAAATGCGGATTATCTAGCTATCTGTCTTTTGAAGAAAAAAGGGGGGGGGTTGAATTTGAATTTCTTGCACCCCAGATAGAAAAATCCATAAAAAAACAGGTGCAAGATATCTCCATCTTGTACCCCCCTGTGCAAGATAGCCTACACGCCGTTTTTCCCGCAAAATTTTATCAACAAAATCAGAGGTGTATCGAAGGTTGAAATTGATTTTAAATTGAAAAATTGTACTTTTTGATGCAACAAATAGAATCAATCACTACTTGTAGTGCCAGATAAGGAAATCTCAACCCTCGTTCTAATATATTTCGTCCAGAACTTGGCAAGCCTCGTTCTGGACCAAATATATTAGAACTCGGGTTGAGATTTCCCTATCTGGCACCACAAGTTGTGATAGATTCTATTATTCCGTCACTCGAGACACTTCTTATCCGAAGTATTTCTCCATAACTACGAGGCAATATTTTACGAAACTGTGCAAATGTTTATATGAGATCAGCATATTTTACCCAGACTGTTTGGCTCATTTTTCTGGGAGTTATAGTCTGAACTTTGAATATATAGGCAAATCACTTAAAGTAACTAGTAGCCGAGGATCCCAATTTACCGAATTTGCTACAATATTGCTATGAACAAAATAGCATACCGTCTCCGATTTGATTACAGATAGTGATGCTCAAAAGTATAATGAGATGCAACTTTGATGTTGTATTTATGCATAATTGTAAACATTTCAGATGCCGGCATCAAGCATTTTGAAGACAGCACCAGAGATGCCGCGGGTGACAGGTATGGCACATACATATATCTCGAACGAATGTTTAGTGAATGTTTTGGCTATTCAGGTTCAGCTGCATGAGTGACATGTAATGTGGCATGTGTAAGAGATTCTTTATATCATGGAAATTGGCAGCATGAAAATATTGTTGGTCAACAAGCATTTGGCAAGTCATAAAATCACTTAACAAATATTGCAGGTGTAGATAGCTTAACAGGCGGTGCTTGCCTTTCCGGAGCATTCGGTCTCATTTACTAGGAAAGTTCACGTGTTTACCTTAATTTGTCAGTTGTAATATTTTACTTTGCTTTGGGATTGTTATTGGATAATGAATTAATACCTACGTGCATTGTGTATGCGTTAATGGTGGATCCTTACCATATCCATGAATTGGATTGACCCTCCTACATGAATTACCCTAATGAGAAGTGTTTTGGATAATGCAAGGGAGAATATAAAACAATTTGGCGTTATGATAGACGTAAGCGAGAAAAATACTAGCACGCATTGGCTTATCAGTACTATATTAAATGAAATGATATAAGAATTAGAAATAAAAGTCTTGTTTATTCAATGTAACACGCAGCCTAACATTAACAAATAATGCATCAACAAAGCCTCATGTGTGGTTAACCTTTACTTTTACATTTGATCTGCTCGCTTGACCTTTAATTATTGTTTTTTCATGTAGAAAGGTCAATTCAATACACGGATAGTGTTAGGATTCACAATTAATGCATACACAATGCATGCTAGCAACTTACATTACTTCAGGTAAATATTTCGCTTACTATCTCAAACCCCATCCATTGATTGTACTTAAGGTACGTTCGTAATACATTTGAATCTAATGGCAAGTGGGCAGGTCAATGTTGTTTGCCTTTTACCATCTTATAGCTATAGAAGTAAAATGCAAATAAAATGAAATACAAATCAACCGGGTTATCATAAAAACATACTAATCCCAAATTAAAATCTTTAAAACTGACAAATTAGGTTCCACCAGGTATGGAGGTCGGGTCATATTTTGTTCACGGTAATGACCATGCCAATATGTTAATATTATTAAATTTGCAATAATTTGGTAGCACTAGACGGTCGTTTCGGGAACAATTCCTAATTAGTAGTGCTCAGATCAAATTACATATGATACCAGATTTATTGTTACAGCATAGACGTTCGTTTCGGAATAAAATCTCTAATCAATCAGTAGTGCTCGGATCAAGATGATAAAATCCAAAGATATGTAGAGTTTTATATTCTTATGTCCTTATCTTAACTGTTGCTTGTATATATTTACGTTTCTATTTCAGTAATTGTAAAGCTGAAGACGCTGTTTGTACCACTAGTGATGAATGTTGTGAAAAGAAATGTGTAGGCGGAACTTGCCACTAACTTGTATGTGTTTAGAAGCGTATAAAATAAATCATATTTACGCGTTTAATCTTATTCAAATCATTTGTAATATGAAATAAAACACTGCAAGGTTAGATGCTTCTGTTGTTGTAATTATCACCCAACTAGTTTTAGTTCTGTAGAACTAAACGGCCGTTTCGGAATTAAACGTTTTACCAGTAATGCTCAGACTAAATTGTGGACATACCAAATCGACTAATCGCTTAGCTTGTTGTTTTTTTTTTAATTTTGTTTTTTAATTTTTAAAATGACCAGATAATTTTGATGAACAATGTACTATGTATTTCCTACTGGGTTACCGATATTCTCGGGGTTGCTTAGTCCGCCCCAGTGGTTGTAATTATCACTTAACCTTTAGACAGTAAAACCGTGTAGGTGTTTTGTAAGTTGTTGAGGTTTGTAATTAAAACTGGTATACTATGAAATTGAAGAGCAATGACATGTCTATATCTTTTAAAAATTCGGTCCAAGAGGATTTGTATTCCGAAACGGCTGTCTAGTGCTGTAAAATTAAAACTGGTAAAATATGTATTATATTGGCATTTAAAAAAGTGTCTCCATCGTTAGTTCAGTTGCAATTTCATGAATTAATTATTATGCCAGTTTTAATTTTGCAGCACTAGACGGCCGTTTTGGAATACAATTCCTCATCAGTAGTGCTTGGACCAAAATTATGAAACCAAAAATATTTTTAAGATGTCGAAAAGCTACCCAAAGGACCAAAATATATTTTACCAAATTAAGCTAAGGAAATACTTTGCATGAGGGAGTAGTCCTTAGCTTTTGAGAAATTTCAAATTTTAACTTGCAGGAAATTTAGACAATTATAGTATATTACTGAAAATAATACGAAATTATTGCGTACTGAGTTTGTGATATCCTCGGGGCACCACCAGAAGAAGCTACAAAGAGAAACAACTAAAATATACTCATTTATGGAGTTAGGTCGTTTCTTAATATTTTTATGCCATTCTTTTCAACTCTTCACTGTTTAATTTCCTGATCGTATCCCTTGTATATTCTGTCCTTATTAAATGCCTTCACTGCAAAATGACGCTCACAATTGGCACATTTTGGTTATAACATATTAAGTGTTATGTGCCCACTTTGATTTTTTTTCAGAAGCATGGATATTGATACTATTTTTTATTAAAAAGAATGAAGCATTTTTGACAATAATTCTAACGATTTCGGCAAATTGTTTCCATAAAGTTTGCAAAATATCCCAAAATAGGTCATTTTCACAGAACCCAATGGTCAACAAACACCGAACTACATTAAAAATGTTTTAACATCTTTAAATACTAGTATTCACCTTTGTTTCCGTCAACAAAATCAATGGTCTCCATTTTATTATTGTTTCCAAAGATTTGTCAACCATGCTAAAACTACATGGCAATGTTAACAGCCCAAGTGTGGTCTTGCTAAAGGAAGTGCATATAATGCTTAAAGTCTTTCCGGAAATATAGTGCAATAGTCAATCTATTTAGGTTATTATTATTCTTATTATACCTATGAACCCCCATCCCGGCCTTTGCAATATTACAAATTATTACCTGTTACCATACCAAAACTTATTTATGGACTGTTTTTCACATTTTGCAAACCTATTGAAGTTTAAAATAAATTGAATTAAAACAAGAGACCCAATAGAGCTTGTGATGTTCAACTGGCTAACAATGTTTGCCAGTATATTAACAGCAAGCAAATGTTATTCGGAGTAGCATAATACCTCTCTTGTATGCTTTACTATCTGTATTTTACATTTGAACAAAATCAGCTGTTCCTTTCACAGATGTAGGGATGTAGCTAGCTAAACAGGAGGAGCTTACCCTTCCAGAGCTCACTCGTGGTCGCCACATACACATCACATATTTGGTTAATTATGTTATGTTTATTATTGATATGCAATTACATATAGTGTCATTAGTTCACATGCTTGATGCTCATTCCACTGTAGAAATAATCTGGTAACAGATCGCATTTGTTGTTTACAATGTCATCAACTAAAGGTATATATTTCTGTCAATTGTCCGGTCTACCTTTCATTGTGGAGCGTCAAATAAGTTTTTATCATTTAGTATGTTTGTTTTTGATTATGATAATTACGTAGATTGTATGAATCGATCATATATCAAAAATGTCAATAATTTAAATTTAATTAATCAAGGTATCTTGTATACCATTATATACCGTGTAGAATAATCGTTTGTTGTATTGTAAGGGAGAAAACTCGAACAGTCTTGTCATCCCAGTTGGTAGAAAGTTACGCTTCAGCACTATAAGATTTATCTATCTTTTATTGCAGAGGATATTTTTGTTATCATATAATCAAAAACAAATATACTAATCCATGTCCGAATCACAATCCAGGAGCAAAGTAAAAACTTTGGAACCGACAAGTTAGGTTAGACACGGGAAATTCCATCAGGGAAGTGAGGCCGGGTGCTCCGGAAGGGTAAGCACCTCCTGTTAAGCTAGCTACACCCGCCACGTGTGAAATCAAAATTGTGTGAAAGGAACATGGAACTATGAGACGTCAAATATATCCAGGGCAGTACTAGACACAGAGACAGCAAACTTATCAACAATACTGTGATGACGGCCATAAAACTTTTTGAGGGCCTAGATAAGCCTAGGCTTGCAATATCCCTGAGTCAACAATTTATTTGCAAGCAGCCTACTTCGTTGTACAAAATCCCCGTAGTGGGAACAAGCTCTACCATAGCGTATTAATTCGGAAACAAATACACCATAAACAAGGGAAGCAGGTATATTGCTGCATAAAAAAGGAAAGTTGACCTATTTATTCTATATTTGCTTACAAGTTGAAGATATCACATTAATATTATTGCTAGTATAGAGTAAAACACTTTAAACACTTAACATATTAAATGTCACTTTCTAGATTATACAATAGTTTGTGGGTAATATGACCACTAAGTTTGCTAGAATTATATACTAACGTGCACGGGTTTGTCAGATTTTACATATAGTTTTCTCGTTAATCGTCACGTGATGTCACGTCACGGTCGTTGATATTATTGTCATCATAGCCATATTTCATTGTTCCAAGTTCGCTAGTATTGAGAAGAAATTATTTTACGTCATGGCTGATTGTTTCACGTTTACTAGAGGAATATGTTTTAAGTTTGCTTGAGTATTATTAAAAGACGCATTAACAATATAATTCCGTGTTTGTTATTTGGTCAGTACATACTGCAATGTATGAAGTAACTGTGTTATACATATATTCTAAGGTTTCACGGAACCATTTATTTTAACCTATATTAGTATAAAGTTAAAGAATCATTCTTTATGTCAATCAGCGTATTCCATAATTTAAGTTGTTAGTTTTTAATACCAATACAAGGCATTTATTTATATGTATGTGCATTTTTGTGAATTGTATTCACATACTAGTACAAAAATATCTTTTTACTCGATCAATTTACAAAAAAGGTATAGTCTTAAAAGTAATTTGAATACTCGGCATTCGATGAAAAGGACAAATATGCAAATAATTGAGGACTTTTTAAAAATTGATATATCATTCCTCTTACAATTTTCGAAGGATGAAGGTAATTTATATTTTAATCTACACTGAGCTGAGAGATTACATAAAATCGAGTTTTATGGATCCCTCATAAAACTTACGAAGTCCAGTCTGTACTTGAATGCGTCGAATATAGATCTATCTATTATTTGTTGAAAAGGAGGCATTATTAAAACGACTGTCACCAAGGACTTACTTTATAAGAGTGAAACATATGAATGTGTGAAATGCCAAATCACATGCAGTTGAAGTTTACTTAACACAAATATCACACTTAATACAATTTAACTTTACAAAATGCTCCAGATAATGGTTGCGTGAACTTAATGTTCAAAATAAGGTATAAAACTGACATTATCCCACCTCAGATAATAATCCTTTATTCCTATTAGCCAATTAGTAACCTAATATGGGGTTATATAAGGTCATTAGTGTTTATTCTCTTGCCCCCCCCCCAAAATATTAGGTCAGTAGCGATTACGTCCACTGTAACCTGCAGATGTATTTGAAGATCAAGATCTACGGTGAGATAAATTGTTACACAGTGATATAGTGACCTAATACGGAAATATATGCAGTCAATAAAAATCATTAATTTTAATGACTTAATATATTTCCGTATTATGTCACTAAATTACTGTTTCACTATTATTGTCACTCCAATTTGTCTTTAATTTGGAAAAGCTGTCACCTTTTGGAAATATATGATGATTGATAATAATTTACTCTGTATAAAACATGAATATTTATGAAACAAAAATTGGTAAAGAGTTAAATCTTAATAGTTATAATCTTATATTTGATGTTCCAGACAAAAAAAATCACAAAAACAAATGTCACACAAACATGAGTGAATAATCTTACTGTTTTGATATATACCCCATTACGCTAACATTTCCCACATTTTCGCAAAATGTGTATAGACCAGGCCATAAAAGGTCAACTTTTAAAACAAAACTTACTTTCTTTATTTACACCGGCCATGATATCAACAATAACCATTCAAATGCAATTTAAATGAATTACATTACCATTGCGTTTTCCGCCCTAGTGAACAATTTAAGAAATATTCACTATATAGCATGCGAGAGGGCTATGGTAACATTTTAAGGAAAGGACAAAATCATAATAAATTGCAGATAATTTTGTGTCCGACGACAATTTAAATGAATTGGAAAATAAAACAGCAAAATACACGACAAATTTTTATGTCGTTGCAATCTATAATGCTGAATGGCAAATCGGTAAAATATTAGAGCACGATTCAAAAGACAATGGATACAGCATCTATTCTATAATGACCATTTCCAACAAATATTAAACATGGCGCTAGAAGACAACTGTGATGCCACAGATATAAACAATACTATTAGAGATGCATTAATGCAATTGAATATCTTAAAACATAATCCGGAAACACAACCATACACAGATAACTGCAGCATTTGTGAGGAACCTTTCAAAGAAGATCCACTTAAATGTTCCATATGCTTAGTTCATGTCCACCAAAAGTGCGAAGGGATTTCCCGGCCAACTTACATAAAATACGCCAAACAAATTGGACCGGACTATACATGCAAAAACTGCAAAGCTAGAATAAACACAATAAACACTCCTAGAGTGCGAAAAACTTTAAACAAACGATTGTCATTAAGGACACTAAAACACCGAAATAAAAAAGACTGTGTCCCAATCAAATATTAATGCCTCATTTGCGATTCAAATGATGAAAAGTAAATTACAAAACATGCAAACAGGGATCGGTGATATCACAGATCGATTCAACTCAACTGTGGGTGATCTGAAAACAAAGGTGGAAGACGCCAAGGTACACCAAAAAATTTCTTTAAATCTGAAATAAAAAATCTACATCAAGTTGTTGAAGAACTGCAACTCAACCAACACAGACTTCGAAAACATCCTCCAGAGGACTCTGCAGTATGGCACCGATCTTCTCATGACCCTTTCATCGAGTTAGAGACATAGAATATTTTTCAAAAAAGGGTATGTCCTAACCGGAGGTGACTTTAATGCACGCACAAAAATGGTACCAGACACGATTGAGGATCACGACACTAACACTCAGTCCCCTTTGCCATCTTTCGGACAATATGTTAAAACATTCCCGTATAAGAGAAGTAACCTTGATTTAAAATCAAATTCATTTGGCAAACTATTATTACAACTTTGCATAAACAGTAACATAAAAATTTTAAACTGCAGAACAATTGGTGACTATCTAGGAAATTTTACCTGTTATAAATACAACGGTACTAGTTTGGTTGACTACGTTCTGTGTTTCCCCGAATTCTACAACAACAATAAATCGCTAAATATTCAACCGTTGTCATCTTTCTCAGACCACTGTGCAATAGACTGCATCTTAAATGTAAAAAAGGAACCTAGCAACCCCCAATCTAATACAATCAAACATGATACCATCGAAAACATACAAATATATGGATAAGAACTCCTCTGAGGTTTTTCTTAATTCTGTCCTATCACCTGAGCTAAAAGTTGCAGCAGAAAGGTTCATTATGACCCCCTTTACCTTTGACCTATCAGGTATAGATGATGCCACATCTAGCTTTACACAAATATTAACTCAGGCAGCACGCAGTTCTTAAAAGCTTGTCTGCACGTCAAACAAAAAGATGGTTTGATCAAGATTGCAAGCACTTAAAAAGCAATGTTACAAAAGCTCTTAAATCTATTTGCATTGATCCATTCAACCTAGGTCTAAGAAGAGAATTCTACTATCATAAGAAAGCTTATAAAAAGGTAACAAAATTTAAAGAAAAACAATACAAAACTAATATCATCAAGAAGCTTGATGAATTATCAAGTTCTAGTCCAAGTGACTACTGGAAACTAATTAGAAGTTTAACTGAAGAAGATAATAAAAATGTAGACCAAATAGATCCGAATGACTGGTATGACCATTATGTTAAACTTAACACTGATAACTCAAAAAATACAATATTTCATAATTATATAAACAAGTTTACAGAGTCTATAGACGTAAATACGGTAAATTTTGAGTTAGATAAACCTATTACTGCAACCTCAATTAGAGAAGCGGTAAAAGATCTGAAAAACAATAAAGCCTCAGGGCCCGACTTAATTCTTACTGAAATGATTAAATGTAGTAGTATTTATCATATTGATTACCTTGTTAAATTATTTAACTTAATACTTAACTCTGGAAAATTTCCGTCATCATGGGGGACACTTATATGACTCCAATTTTCAAAAAAGGTGATGTAAATGATGAAAATTAGAGGTATTGCTATAGGAAGTTGTTTTGCCAAACTTTTCTTTCAATAATAAATCGACGAATAAAACATTATATGGACAAAAATAATATAAACGATCCAGCCCAATGTGGTTTTCGTAAAGACCACAGAACAACTGACAATATGTTCATCTTAAAAACATTAATAAATAAATTTAAATCAAACAAAAAAAACTGTATACATGCTTTGTTGACTGCATTTGATACAGTCTGGCGACAGGGGTTATTCTTTAAACTCACTGAAAATGGAATTACAGGCAAAATGTATTCCATTCTAAAACATATGTATATAGAGGATCTTAGACGAGTGGGGGTTTAATATGAAATTTATTGAACGAGTTTAATAAATTTCATATTAAACCCTCACGGGTCTAAGATTCTATATATCACATAACTCAAAATACCGAGGCATAATGACATGTACATATTATTTGATGCCATATAGAAACAGACGATTTCTATCTAGGTCAGACAAATCACCTCCAAATTAACTGCGCAAGAATATAGTTCTATTTGGTTATAGTAAAAGTAAATTAATCACCTAGAAAAAAAGACATAATCAGTATGCAAGTTTAAATCATAATATTTTTCCGAATGCATCAAAATTATTTTTTAAAGAATCGAAAAGTCTTCAAAATTCTAAAAATAAACAACAGACTGACACAGTTTTCATATGACGTCATTAGCCACGACCACTACGTAAATCAGAAGCGTGATAACTGATTACGTCACAATCAAGTGATATTACATGGGTACCTGTGTAATACGAAAAATATTACGCCGTTTTATTCCATCAATAAACAGGAGGGTTATGTGATATTATACAATAATTGCCCTCTAGGTATGTGGACATCCAGAATTGTCACCCGACATAAGGGTTGTCACCCGAAGGCATCGCCCGGGTGACAACCCTTCTGAAGGGTGACAATTCTGGATGTCCACATATCTAGAGGGCAATTATTATTTTATTATACCGAAACAAAACACAAACAATAGTTATATTTTGAATTAAATTAAATTTACTGAAATTGAGCAAAAGCCGGTTTCTAATTTTTCATTTATTCATATTTACTGTGAAATTAACTACACAGCCAGTTATGTATGCTGCTGGACAATTTGATATATTTTCAATTTGCTTCAAGACATTACTAGTGATGTTTTGACTAGATAGTGTTTGTTGAGGAGGTAAAGTTACATTTTGCGACTCTTTAGATACCGGAAGATCAACATTATTGCCATTGACTAATTCATTAATTTGTACCTCTGATAAATAAATATCACCTTCAACATTAAACAGATGATTGTTTTCAACGACATTAGCATTTACAGATTCAGAAGATTCTGCATTTACAAGAACTTAAAACTTCACTCATTTCAACTATTTTGCTTTCTGATGTTTTACTATAACTTCTCAATGAACTTTCAGACTTGTGTCCAGAAATCGACATTATGTCCCTTGCTTCAAACGTATTAAAATCTAACACGGTTATACTTGTTGCACGGATGCAATGGTTAGCATAATCATTGAAAAGGCCCGCATATTTTGATATAGTTTTCATCATAGATGACAGGGTGTTTTGCCGATTGG
This sequence comes from Anadara kagoshimensis, assembly GCA_021292105.1. Lineage (NCBI taxonomy): Eukaryota > Metazoa > Mollusca > Bivalvia > Arcoida > Arcidae > Anadara > Anadara kagoshimensis. The sequence continues at coordinate 66,038,102 of CM037859.1, forward strand.
GATCTTCATTTACCACTCTTCAGAATCATCATAGAATGAGTCCTTTGGGCGCTGCCACAAATCATCACAATTCTTATTCAGTTTGCTCAAGTAGTTTCTTAAATGACAGTACTGGACATTTGTCACATCCTGTGGAATATATAAACAAAAAAGAAAATGAGAGAGAGAATAATAATAGTATGTATAATGTATTTATGATTACTTATCTTATATTAATTACACACTTTTATTAAACAAAAATGGAAAAACCAAAACATTTCAGCTATTGATTTTATATCGATAGAAAAATTTGAAATTAAATTTTAAGATCATTACACATTATTAGAAAGAGAGAGAGAGAGTTAATTTTACTTAAATTTATTTTTTGAAAACTATGACATTATGTAAAAATGTTTTTTTTTATACATTCAACCCTTTCAGCCTCTGCTATGTGCACTTTTTATCTAAGAGAGTGAGAGAGAGATGTACTTTTATGTAATTGGTTAAAAAACTTACGACTTGATTATGTAACATACCTGGCTTTTCATACATTCGACCCTCTGTTGGACTCTCCATGTGACTGTCGTTTTCTCGATGGTTTTTATCAAGCTCATCTCTAGCTTGGTAAACATACTCAAAACCTCTATAATCCTTTGCAATGGCAAATGTATTTTTGTTCATGCAGCGAAGGTTTTCTCTTCCCCTTCGGCAAAGGAAAAACATTAAATCGAACCAAGTCTTCTGCTGAAGTCCTACGGGTGTATTAATATCAAAAGCTCGACTGCAATATAGTTTTTTCAATTCTTCAACTGATATGGGGGCGGTGTGGTCAGTTTTGCCAAAACCTTCTTTTTTCAAATTCACAAGAACAGCACTGAAAAGTTCATTTGCTTTCTTAAAAGTAGTATCTTTGACGATGTCAATGTCATACTCTTTACTCAAATGACATGCCAACCCAAACCGTATACTTTTTAATGCTGACAGCTTATACTTTTGGCCATCTTTCTTACGCACGTCAGCATAGAAACTACGCAGCACCTGTGCAAGGGCTTCTTTTGAGTAGGAATCCAAGTTTACCTGCCTTTCTGTCTCAATTAAATACATCTGTAGTATTTTAAGTGCAGCTTGAGTAGCCCTTTTAGTATTTTCTGCATTTTTATCCTGTATAATCAATTGTAAGTCTGACTCCGTAGATTTGGCAAAACGGCTGGCCGCCATTGTTATTGTTTACCAAACGACAATACAGTTCTGTTGTACGAGTTATTTCCCTTGTACCGGGTTATCACCGGGTGATAATAGTATTATCACATGGCTGGTGAGAGGTTATCACATGGTTGTGAGAGGTTGTCACACGCTGACAGTGATTCTGTGGGAAACATCTCATTTATTACATGTCATGTGATTGGAAAACATCCAATGAAAAGTGTTTTAATATATGTGAGGTATAACAAAGTAATGTAACATACAGCGTCAAAAAGTGGTCCAGTAGGGCCAATAAAATCACAGCTGGGTGTAAAACAAGATTGTCCATGTAGCCCGACGCTTTTTAATATTTATTTAAATGATATCAATCTCTATCTAAACAGAAATCTGTCTACACTGTCACAAATTTCAGACCAAAGCATTTCCCATCTACTGTTCGCAGATGATGTTGTATTATTCTCGACTTCGTCTTCAGGACTACAAGCAAGTATAAACCGTTTATATGTGAATTCTGTGTCGATTGGAAAGTGTCACTCAACATTGATAAAAGTAAAATAATCATATTTAATAACTCCTTCAATTCATCTTGTAAAAATTTACAATTCAAATACCAGGATCAAAACTTAGAGATTGTTTATACGTACCTAGGCATGAAATTCACATGCACCGGAAGTTTCAAAGATTGTTTGAAAAATTTGAAGAATAAATCCATGAGGGCGTGGTTTCAGCTGAAACAAAAGCTTTTCACAGAAGATTATGGTTCTGTCGATGTGCTAATAAAAATGCTACACTCCGTAATAAAGCCAATTACTACATATGGGGCAGAAATTTGGGGTACTGATATTCTCAAACGCTGTACAATAGACTCTTTTAACAATTGGCGTAAAAACATGTGCGACATAGTTTTGATAAAACTTTGCAAGTCAATACTAAATCAGTCTAAACATGGAACATAGGACCATTACTAGAGGTAGGAATACATCCATTATCGTTGTCTGTTTACCTGAATATGTTAAAATACTGGAAACGGTTGACACTTATAGATAGAGACCGATTATTATATAAAGCATATGAAGAAGATGAACTTTTATTTAATGAAAACCCCAAACTATCAACAATATATTATATTAAATCACTACAAAAATCAATTAATGCTACATGTAGTGAAGCAACCACCAAACATTTTGAATCCAACTTTAATGAAACTTTAAATACTATAATGAATGATAACTCTAGTAAACTCCGGACATACTTTAAATACAAAACTGAATTCAAAATTGAAAATTACTTAAGAAAAATAAAAAATATCCCCCATAGAAATGCCCTGACACAACTTAGACTAAGTACCTACCCACTAGAAATTGAAATTGGAAAATATTACAATAAGCAAAGACGCACGCATATGTAAAATTGTATTGAAGATGAATTTCATTTCTTATTGATGTGTCCAAAATACAAACATTTAAGGGACGTCCTAATAAACAAATTATCCGAACTCTCTCCAGATTGTTCTGGTTTAAATTCAGAGGATGGTTTAACATCCACCCCCAAAACACGCTTCTATTGCACAATATATTTATAATTGTTTTATGTTAAGGAAATCCTTATTGTACACATATATTTTCCTTACATAATTATATTGAGTATTGTATTAATAATATTATAACCTATGTCTCTGCATATTGTATACCTTTGCATATTGTATAGACTGTACACTGCCCCTTGTGGGCGTATTTGTACAATAAAGAATTTGAATTTATATGCAAGTATTTTTGCAAATTAATTTTAATTATTATTATATGAGAATGCTACATACAACATATCTAACGCCTAGCTACAATATATTATTTATAAACAGCTAAAACATACATATATCAAAATGTTCATTAGGCCAATACCTACAATATGCTAATATACATGCCTATACAAAAAGTTTATGTTTTTGAGATAATTAACCATTTAAGCATTAGTTCATGTCTATGACCTTCACCTTTAAACCTATGACCTTCATTCATATACCAAAATGATCGTTGTGCTTATGCCTACAATATTTTAATATACATGCCTATAAAAAAGGTTTATAGTTTTTGAGATGATTAACCATTAAAGTATTTGTTCGCATCTATGACCTTGAACATTGAACCTATGACCTTCATTCATATATCAAAATGATCGTTAGGCCAATACCTACAATATTTCTATAAGCCTATACAAAAAGTTTTAGTTTTTGAGATAATTAACCATTTCAGTATTCGATTGCATCTATGACCTTGACCTTTGAACCTATGACCTTCATTCATATATCAAAATGATCGTTGTGCAAATGCCTACAATATTCCAATAAACATGCAAAAAAGGATAATTAACCATTTCAGTATTCGTTTGCATCTATGACCTTCACCTTTGAACCTATGACCTTCATTCATATATCAAAATGATCGTTGTGCAAAGACCTACAATATTCTATAGTTTTCAAGATATATTGACAAATACATTAATTTTAGGAAATTCCCCCTTAAGCACTTTGCCATTTTCTTCCCCATTTTGGCCCCCACAGTTATGATTTGTGCAAATCTGAAACTAGGTGCCCTAAGTATGTTTCACATGAAATATCTAAGCTAACTATCTTGTAAGATTTTTAAAGATTTTCACAATTTCCCCCGTTATGGGGCCCCAAAAGGACATAATCTTTTCATTTGTGCAAATCTGAAAGCCCCTCACCCAGAAATCATTACTGCCAAATATCATCCAATTTGGCTTTGTAGTTTTGGAGGAGTTGATTAAAATGTGAAAAGTTTACACACGACGCACGACGGACGAAGATAGATAGCAATAGCTCAACTGAGCTAAAACTTTGTAAAAGCAAACAACATAAGTTTATTGCTACATGATGCCATTACAATGACACTACCATAACACAGCAATGGCATATCCTCAAATCAGGCCCCATGTGGAACCCGGTCCAGAAAGTAGCTAGAGTTGTGTTTGGAAGAGACTAATACATCCAGCCTTTCACAACATTAACAACCAAGAAAACACAAGAAATATATAAAACAGAATACCTTTTTCACATCTTGTATGTTCACCACGTGAATTTTCTTCATCACTCTGATAATATCACAATCATCTTCATCACTGTCACTTTTATCAGATTCTTCTTCCACCCTTTCTGAAATTCAATGGTATTTTAATTAATCACTAAAGTCTTCTTATATTTCAAATCTTAAGCATGAATCTGAAAGTCTCTCTGAAATACTAAACTAAACTAGCTGTCGGTCAAAATATACATGTTGATCTCAAATTCATTCTTTAAAGCTGCATGAAGTTTTCAATTTTCTGAAATATGTTTGCTAATTTTTGAAATGTAGAAAACTTCTAATCAGGATCTGCGAGCTTCATTTTCTAAGATTATCCTTTTAAATGAATTTCCTTTAAACTTGGATCATGTCAATCATTTAAACATAGCACTGTAGTGCTGATCTACAGCGTAGTTGCAAATATGCTGTAAAAGGAAAGAAAAATTTAAATCTATCCATGCATACTGATATTGGGGCTTTGAAAGTTGTGATTGGCATATTACATAGAACATGAAGGAAAATATCCAACATATTTCAGTAATTGTCACAGATATTATAGGACTTGTGTAAACTTTTAAACACACTCATGATTGATGATCAAATGATGTTCACATACATGCATTATCAATATGATGTTTTGCATTCAAAGTGTATTAGATCTTACATTCATCAAATACAAAGAAATGTATTGATGGACTATACTCTGAAAATCGCAAGGACTTCACAAAGCACTACAATTTTCTTTTGATGAAGATGATTTCTCCATGTTGATGATGATGTGACATGAGCAGCAACAGTAGAACTTGTGTCACAACCACCACCACTATCATCATCAAATTCATCACTATCAGAAATCCTCATGTCACATGATTATTATAGTATCGTAAGCATCATCAGCAGCAGTATCAGCAACAGAACTGACATGTCACCACCATCGTCATCATCATCATCATTATTCCTCATGTTATATCGTCATCTATATGGTGACATTATCATGAATCAGCATCATTATAAGCAGCAGAACTCAATGTCATCCACACCATCATCATCATTATCAGAAATCCTCATGTCAAATCATCATCATCATCATTGGCAGCAACAGAATTCATGTCACCGTCATCATAAACCATCATCATTATTGGCAGAAGCAGAACATAATGTCATCAATACTATCATCATCATCATCAGATCATCACCACCACCATCATCATCAGATTTACTCATGTCATCATCATCATCACAAATCTTCATGCCACATCATCATCAACATGGTAACATCATTATTATTATGAATCATCATCATTATCTGCAGCAGCAGACCTCAATGCCACCACCACCACCATCATATCATAATCATAATTATGATGATGATGATGATCATCAGATTTACTCATGTCACAAACATTAACAAATTGCGGCTTCTTCTTCATCATCATCATCATCACAAACCCACATGTCACAAATCTTTATGTCACATCATCATCAACATGGTGACATCATTATTATTATGAATCATCGTCATTATCGGCAGCAATAGAACTCATGTCACCACCATCATCAGCAGCATCAGAACTCGTGTCACCACCACCATCATCATGTTGCATTACATTAACATGTTGACATCATCTGCAGAACTCAATTTCATCACCACCACAACCACCAACGTTACCATCATCATCATATCATCAGAACTCCTCATGCCACATCATTAACATGGTGTCATCATTGCATGAAAAACATATATTTAAACCCTGCACCATGACCAGTTACTTCCTTTGAATAAAGTTGCTTTCCTCTCCATTATTTAAGTCATTGATTTAATTCACAATTGATTTGAATAAAAATAAAATAAAATCTTTGTTTTTATATTTTAGTCCTAATTTAAATGTTGTTAAAATTATTGATGAATATATATAAATTGACCAAGTGAGCTTAAAAGGCCTGAATTGGTATAAACCATTTTGCACAACTTGTTGTCCCTAGGCTATCCCAACTACAGACGGTCGGGAAGAATGGTGTACAAAAGGGGGAAACATTTCTTAATATGGATTGATTGATAATTAATTGATATCTTTTGGACAACTCAAATGTCCAACATAATCCTCTGCAACAATTAAATTACTTTGAATTTAAGTATTATTAAGTGGTCTGATAATATTTTTACTGATTTTACTTGTCCAGGTAATTTACTCCCGCTGTGAGCCCCACTGAAAGGTGATAAAAAATCAATACTTCTGAAGAACCAGACACCGTTTTTGACAGTGAATAAATCTGTTATAAATTACTGAACACATTATACGTGCATGAGGATTTTATTATTATCAGCCTCTAATTAACGGATTAATTATGAAGTGACAACCAGTATTTTTATGAATCAAATCATCAAGAAATACGCACTTTCGGACATCTGTGCAAGTTATCATCGTGTTTACAAGGTAAATAAAATTTTATAGGATACCGTAGCGACTGCTAGAATTTCATAAAATAGTATACCCACATCATCATTTATTCTATTTTATTAGGTGTTATTTTTATTTTTCTTAATAAAGCGTTATATCATTGGAAACAGAATGAAATACAATACACAAGTATATACTTTGTTTTGTTGTGAGATTCTTGACAACCGAGTTATTGTGTGTTAATTGTAAAAATTCCAGGCAAAAAGTGTAATGCACTTAAAAGCCGATTTTCGGGTAAATCGTTTTAGAGAGGGGTAAATAAGTTTTTATTTCCGAAGGGGCTGTAATTAATCTAGGATCCTGATGTTTTAGGACCCGTCAAGAAAAACAATTATCTTTCATCCATCGTTTGCAGCATCCTTAGTAGAAAAAAGTTATAACACCAAAAATGATCGACAATTGCGCAAAAAATATTTTGTAAATTTTTTGCATATATATTTAAATTCTTCACTTTTGTATGATTATTTTAAGATAAAAATCATAAAAATCCAATAAGTATAAGCCCCTGGGAAAACCCAACAAAAAAGACGATCTTGTCAGTTCGCGCCGACGTTCTTCTTTTTGACCTACATGTTGTTTACAGTCACCGCCATATTGGATTTTTAAATTTACGCTTAGTGATCAATAAATAAACACAAAATATGCTTTAAGTTGAATACAGTTTATAATCAACATAAATATATTCACAGCTATCAGTGTTGAAAGCAGTTTTAATTTTCACGGACGATTTTGTTATGAAAATATGAGAATTTTTAATATGGGAAAATCCCGTCTATATCGTCCGAGACTGTTGACATGATATCGCAGTGTGATTGAAATCGGGGCGACATTATGTTGCGGAGATCCGAGAATAAAGAATAAAAGCTTTGACATTTAACTGATTATAAAAAGGACAGGGTGTCGTGGTCATTTTAGAAACAAACGGGCAGAAGCTACGCCATGAGTTAAGCATCGGTATCGTAGTTCATGAATATATGCAAATTAACCATGTGTTTAGGACATGCTTGTGTTCTGCGCTGGAAAATCGGTTCAAACAGAAACCTATAAAACACGTTTCTGGTCCAGATTGAAAAAAAGACAAAAGAATATTATTTAAAAATATTTTATTAAATCTACAAATCTTCGATAAATACTCATCTGTCAGTTTGGATGGGCGGACTACTTTTAAGCACGCTGTTTGATAGGCTACATCTTAATAAATTAAATCTCGCTAAATTTATTAAGATGTAGCCTAACAGATCTTACATCCCTTAGTGCGCACTATTTACTGATGCTAATTATTTCAGCGCAAAGAGGTTGATCTTCTAATGCTAGGCGGTGACATACTACAGCTTCGCTATTTCGCTTACTATCGTAAGCTAAACTCAGCGAGACGCTGTAGAAAAAAGATTATTATTAGCTTGAAGCATGTGCATTGATGCAAAGACTCGAAACAAGAATAGGATAACCCAACATGTGATGTTGTCATTGTTGTATTGCGTACATAATTAATATACAAATTTATTCATGTTATTATTTACCCCTTAGAAAGTCATACGTGACAATTTAACTAAACTGTGTTTATCATAGTTTGTCATTTTGATACTGTGTGTTTACATGACCCAGGTTTTAATGACGATGTTTTAAAAAAAGATCAACTTTTACAGTTTATTTCAGGTTTTATCTTTGAACCAAATACAACTTTGTTCAGAAGAGACATAATTAGGTAAATCATCATCATTTTGTTCAGAAGAGACATAATTAAGTAAATCATCATCATTTTATTTTTTCTCTTAGGAAAACTTAATGCAGATTTAAGACTCAGCAATATTATAACCTGGCTAATAAACATGAAACAATAACAAACATATATTTTTAACTTTTAAAACACAGATAGTGATATCCAATATTGGAAAGACACAAAGAATGCAACTCGTTATTTATCTACGTCACAAACTTCTGAGAAAGTCTGACTGATTAAAAACTAGAAGAAAAAAATCAAAAACACAAAACATAATAATACATATATGGACAACTGATAATAAAACTGCCGACATTGGACTGTCACTAGACAAAATGGGGTCCATTGGTGTACTTTGAGTACTTTCTAGGGTATTTATTTACCATCTTATACATTTGTAAATGTGATTCTGGATTTGATGCATAGCACTTAAATCAAAAATTGCCAAAACAAAAAAGCAAATTCATCGGCTGGCTTCCTGCTTTCTAGAGAAGATATCATTTTATATTTTATTAACCACCTTGTTAAGTTTTTGATATTTATATCACCCATATATAGCATGGAGGTATATAATTGTCATATGATTGTCATTGATCACGGTCTCATTGTTAATAGAAGTCTTACCTTCTTCACTGAAACCAATTCCATCTAAAGTTTTCTCTTTAAAGTTGGAAATTCTTTCAGAGTTAATTGCATGAAGTACATTCGTAACTTTTTCTAACTGGCATGTACCTTCTGGCAATCTATAACAATCTCTATGAATAGGTATATCATGCCCCATGAATTTTGCCAAAACATCTTGATTACCTTCTGTTAAGCCAAGTATATGAGAAGGTGTTGCCATTTTTTTCTTAGAGCAGTAGATTTAATTTGATCATGATGGAATATTTTTATTATCACTTCTACAGTACCAAAACTACAGGCATGCTGGATGGAGACATTCAATCATTCACCAAAGATAATTATCCATGGATCCCAAAATTCCAGAAATTTGTCATAAAGATTATTTTTTATTGCAATGATCTTTTCGATATCAAGTTGATATTCAATACTACTTTTCCATGTAATTAAATTTGGTAGTTTTTTTTATCAATTCTGCACTTATATATGTATTGTCTGGTAGTTAAAAGTAGAAAATTTTGAGGTTTATTTCTCTCTTTTTGGTTAATATGTCCAAAGATAGCGCTTTCCCTATAAATATTAATGTAGCGGTTTATTTTTAGAAATATAAAATCCTCTAATTGCATCCAAAAGTTATTAATTATCTCACAATACCAAAACAGATGGTCTATTTATTCAGCTGTATTGTTACAAAAGGTACAGAGATTATTATCTCTTAGTTTAATTTTGAATAAAAAATCATTTGTAGAAATCATTCTTTGGTTTATCCTATATTGAAACCATTGTAATTTGGTATTTTTACAACATTTAAAGGGGGTGATATATAGTGATTTCCAGTCAATATCTAAATCTAAAATGAATTTCCATTTTTCTTGACTTATCACAGTTGGATTGTTATTATTAAAAACATTGTAAAAGTCCTTACTCCCTTTTTTACTTTTAAGTACTATTCTGAAAAAGTATGGTATATTGACTGGTTGGTTTTGTATATTCAGTTTTTATAATATGATTCAATGGTGGACTTTATACTAAAATATTCAACAAAGTTTGCCCTGACAGCCACATACCTTCTAGTAAATTCTCTGTATGAAATTAATTTTCCATCCTCATTTAGGAAATCTTTTATGAAATGTATGCCACTGTCAGACCAAGATCTAAAGCATACTGGGCTGTTATTTAATAGAGATACCATTATTGAACCAGATACTTACATCTTTAACATCATTTAAATTTTGAGTTTTTGTTTTATAGACAAAGAATTCCAGGCATCAAAAACATTATTCCAAAAGCAATTATTAGGATTATTTTGTTTTATTTTATTAAAATAATCATTTCCATACTTTAAGAAATTATCAATCTTAGAATATGAAATCTCAAATAACTTTTTGTATTTAGATTCAATTTGAAGTAGTCGCTGATACATGTTATTTTGAGTGATGTAATAAAATGTTTAATGTCTAACATTTTTAAGCCTCCTTTTTCATAGCTCTGTGACATTAACTCTCTTTTTATGCGATCATTTTTATGTTGCCATATAAAGTTATAAAACATCTTATTCAGTTTTGTTATTATTTTCAATGGTGGATTTGGAAGAGCAATAAATTGATAGTTTAATTTAGAAATTATCAATGTTTTTAATACCGTTATTCTACCTAAAGGAGTTAAAATTCTTTTTGACCATTGTTTTAAGCTTTTTTCAACATCTTGTAATTTTTTATCATAATTTATTTTTATCATTTTGTCTAAATCAACAGAAAATTTTACTTCAAGCAATATAAACGGACCTTGGTTCCAATCTAGTTTAAAGCGATGATTAAAAGTTTCACCATTGTATTTATTACATCCAATTCACACTGCTCTTGTTTTATTATTATTGATTTTTAAACCAGAAACAATGCAAAGTCATCTAAGACATGTAAAGTTTCTTGTAGTGATGACTCCGTTCTATCCAGTATGACAGTTTAAATTCTTCATCGCAATTTTTATACCTTTGATATTTTTATTATTTTTCAGAAGAATAGACAGGATCTCAGCACACATTAAGAAATATTGGGCGAAATAGGGTCCCCTTGACGACAACCTCTTGTTACACTAAAAAATTCAGAAACAAATCCATTTTGTAGAACTACTGACATAATATCTTGTCGAAATATTTTAATCCATTTTTATAAAGGATTCACCAAAATTGAAAAAAATCTAGCACTTTATCAATATAAACCCAAGAAACTGAAGCAAAGGCCTTCTCGAAATCAATCATTAAAAGTAGACCTGGTATATGTTTTTCCTCTGTATTTTGCAATAAGTCATAAATTAGTCTAGTGTTTTCACCAATATATCTGCCACTGATAAATCCCGTCTGGTCTTCCGAAATAATAAATGGTAATACCCTTTTCAATCATTCAGCTATACAGCCAGATGCTATTTTATATACAACATTTAAGTGATATTGATCTCCAATTTTTTAGAAACTGCTTTGGCTTGTCCCCTTTCGGTAAAAAAGTTATAATACCCTGACGTTGTGTAATTGACATTTTTCCAGTTTAAAATCCCTCATTTAATGAACGTCTTAAAAAGCTTACTAGGTCATTATAAAAGAATTTAAAGATTCAGCTGTGAAACCATCTGAAACTTGGCTTTTCAATTTTTCAAAACATTATGAATTTCTGTGTTTGTTAATTCCCCCTGCTTTTGATCTTCAGTTAAAATATTTATATCTGTAATACCTTTAAGTAAATATTTGAGATCCATACCATACTCATCATTATTTCTATTGTAAAGATTGGAGTAATATTGTTTTGTTTCTGCTAAGATTTCTTTTTGATCAGTAATTATAGTTATCCTCTTTTACAACTTTATTATTTTACTAACAAAATTTCTGGATTCCAGATTACAAAAATATTTTGTTGTTTTTTCACCTTCCTCTACCCACCTTGCTTTAGACCTTAACATAGTTCCTTTCATTTGTTCTTTACGTAGTTCCTCTAAATTTTTCTTTCTATTATTAATTTCATTAAGGTTAGATAGGGGGTACTTTCTAGTCTAGTAATTTCATCAATTATCTGTTTCTCTTTTTGGATAGACATTTTTTTTGCGATGAGATGAGTATGATATGGTTTTTCCCTAATTTCAAGCAAAGCAGCTTCCAAAATTGTTGATCTGTAATAGTAAATTGTATATCAATCATCATTACTTATTTCATTAATTTGTTCTATGTTAAAAACAGGAACTACATATTGTATTTTTATATCTTTTATACATTTTTTACTATATCTATAGTTTTTATCTGCTAGTAGGGAATTATTGAACTTCCAAAGGCCTCTACCTTTATCGAATTCATTTAATTTTAATGATAAGCAGACAGATGAATGGTCAGACCTATAACTAGGATTGATTTTGACATCTATACTTTGAAAAATTTTCTGATATAAGGAAAAAGTCGAGTCTACCTTGTTTTAATGGTTGTTTTTTTCGCCAAGTATATTTTCTTTCCTCTGGATATAGTTCTCTAAAAGGGTCTATGAGATTAAATTCTTCTTTCATATTTATGACAACATTTCTTGCATTTTGATTATTGTGATGGAAGTAGCCAAAGGTGTCCAGTTCTTGACTCTGAACAAATTAAAATCACCTTTTATGATACAATATTCATTTTCAAAATCTTGGAGAAGTTTTGTTATATTTGAGAAAAATTGGGGGTTATCCTCATTTGGAGCAATATATTAATTCATTTTCTTGATATCATCTGTTTATTGTGTATATTATGTATTAGTTCTGTTTACTGAGTATACTGTGTCTTGTATTTTAAACTAGGAGAAAAACCTTAAAGAATAACTGTTTTTTATATTTATTATTTTAGACTGTTTTATATTAATTATTTTAGCCAAGCGCTACTGAAACGGACTAACTACCTACTTGCAGTAAGAACAGCTCTACATCTTACGATGACACAAATAGCAGTTCAGTTAACTGAAGTGGAGGAGGAGCTTGGGAAGTTGTTGAACGAAGTTGGTCGTTATTTGTGTGAAACTCAAACGGAATAATGTATATGCTGTGAAGTAGTGATTTATGGATTTAAGACATTACACAGAACAGTAACATTTATCGGAATAATGTATATAACACAAAGTAGTGATTTATGGATTTAAGATATTACACAGAACGGTAACATTTATCAGAATAATGTATATAACACAAAGTAGTGATTTATGGATTTAAGATATTACACAGAACGGTAACATTTATCAGAATAATGTATATAACACAAAGTAGTGATTTATGGATTTAAGATATTACACCGAACGGTAACACTTGTTGGACATTCTTCTCTATTTTTATGAAAGACAGTAACTTTTATTAATTTCCTTCTGGAATAAAAGGTTTGAAGTACACGCTTTTATCAGTGATAATATTATTAAAATTTACTAACATCCGAATGGTTTATATTAGTTACTCCCTTTACTTCTGCACCTTCGCCTATAGCTGACTACGTCTAGATATAAGTGAAATATTCTTGACTCTGACGTTAAACACCATTACTAAACTCAACAACTCGCCTTGTTTCAAAAACATTTTATAAATTAAATACTTTAAAAGATATTAAACGCTTCTCAAGTGACGCTTCAATTTTCCAACAACATTTATTCAAGGCATTTTTATAAGTGAAATAATCTTGATAGGCCGTAAAACATCATTCCAAACAAAATTTATTCTGAATATTTTTGTAAGTGAAAGTATCTTCACCGGGATTCAGAATCTCCCGATTTTAATTTTTTACCATTTAACTGAATTTTTGAAGATATGAATGATAACTATTATTGGCGACCCTGTCAACACAAGGTATTAAATTTTATCTGGTTTACAACATGGGTTAGATGTTAACAATATATTATTATCTAAAAGTCATTTTAGATAACTATATTATTAATCTAACCTTGTTACTTGACACAGACGTCTACACGCTCCGTGGCGACTTCAATTATTACTATCACAGATCAACAAACTGTTTTTTATACTTATTCTAGAAGTTTCGGTTTAATTACTTTCAACGAGATAATTCTCCAACCATCATGGCATAGAATATTCTGTTTTGTATTCACGACAATGATTTAAATTTGAGAAAATTCTTGATCTTTCTATGTTTAATTTACAGAACCTTTGAATTATTTTTTTTTCAATTTAGATTTTTTCTTGAAATTTTATTTTTAAACCGATTCTTATATTAGACCTATTTTTGTCTTAGATTCTAGAGTTCTAAATTTAGACCGAGATTTCTATTTTTAGCCTCCAGCATCTTCTAGTAACGTCGCGAACTTTCTAGATGGTTTTAATTTGAGCTCTTCCTGGAAGGATCGAAAACTCTGGATGGACATTAAGTATTTTATTCTCTCTAAAGTTTAAAATTGTTGAAATGGAGTTAAACGTCGCATCAGCGATCTTTCAATTATTCGCGACGAGAACGTTTTTATCAATCTAAAAACAGTTCATGTATTCATGAGATGTGCGAGTGTGTTTAATGGTCTGTTTTGTACCAGTATGAACACAGGCAGCTTTTAACGTAGTAGATTAGAGTCAATACGACACAGATAAATGTACCACTTGAGATCCTGAAAGATTCCGATTCTGATTCTGGAAAGTGCAAAGCAAAATGTGTTCATTGTTCCTCCATAATATCAGCCAATTTGAAAGTAACATCAAACTTTGTTACACACATGAAGGTATGTATGATTTTTTTTTCATTTTTCAGAACCTTTCTTATTGTACTTAGTATTAAAACAGGTCAATAATTCAAGTTACTGATTTGAAACGTAGGACCCACACTGTAAAATAAATCTAGTTTTTTCTAAATACTATTTAGTGTGGAGTTACAATGAAAGTAAATGCGAAGGTCTGAAATACAAATGGAATTTCATCCAGTGATCAAGAGGCTGACAGTGATTTTGATATTTGCTTACCACAACATGTGAGATGTTATGCTCATAGTTTGCAACTTGTTGTGAAAGATGGGTTAAAGGAGTGCAGTACACATTTAAAAACTATTGTTAATAAAGCCTCTCAAATTGTAAACCATGTAAGAAAGTCTGTCAATGCGTCAGATTTATTGGAGGACTGTAACCGCCTACAGGCTGCAAATGTAACTAGATGGAACTCACAGCTTCATATGAAATGTTCCAGAAGATAAATTAAATAAAATTGACTACAAAGTCAAACTTTCATCTTATGAAAGAAAACTTCTTCAAGAACTATGTAACATCCTTGAGCCTTTTGAAAAGGCAACATTGCTTGTTCAGAGTGAAAACTCAGCTAGTGCTAGCCTAGCTATCCCTGTTACATGTGGCCTGAAACATCAAATTTGTCAAATAAGCATTGATTATAGTTCAAAAATGATATCCACTTTGAAGCATTCTATTCATTCTAGGCTCTCTGTATATGAAAATGATGATTCATTCACCATTGCTGCTATTCTTGATCCAAGATTTAAGTTGAGATGGTGTGAAAATGAAAAAGTCACAAAAATCATTGACCTTTTAAAAGAAAAAAACAATCAGATTTATGCTCCAGTTTCTTTAGATGACAACCCTGTATCCCCACCTTGTAAGAAAGTGAAGCAAGATGACTTTTTTAGTTTCATGCCATCTACTAGTACTCCATCTAGACAAAGACATATTTCTGGAAAATCTGCTAATACAGAGGTAGATGAATATTTAGATGAACCCTGCATACTTATGTCAGAAAATCCAATTCTGTATTGGCAAAATAATACTTGTAGATTCCCTAATTTGGCTAAACTTGCCTGTCAGGTTCTATGCATTCCTGCAACCTCTGCTCCTGTAGAGAGAATGTTCAGCGTCGCAGGTAAAACTTTCCGACCGGACAGATGTAGATTGGGGGATAAAACTTTTGAAAATCTAATGATGATTAAATGCAATGCCAAAAACATGTCATAAATTAACATGTCAACAAGACTGGGACAGTATTATATAACATGACTACTTTATGGTTGTATAAAAGTTGTATTCACATTAAAATTGTTGCAAAATGTACAATGTAATTTGTAATTTAATTAATTACTTTTGCAAAGTAATTGTAATTTAATTAATTACTTTGTGAAAATTGGTGTAATTGTAATTGTAATTTAATTGAGGGTATAGGGAATGTAATTGTAATTTAATTAATTACATTTGAAAGTAATTGACCCCATCCCTGACCACTCCCCGTCATTTTTATGCCAAGCGTCAGATAAGCAAGCAGTATCACAAAATTTAAAGTCTTGTTTTGGGATCTAACCCATTACACCCTTTGTTGTCGAGGCGGTAAAACTTTTACAGTATTGTACTTCCTAGATATATGGAATGATTTCAACAGGGTAACGTGTAATGGATTTAATCTGTCTTTCAAGGCTTCTAATGAAGGAGACAGCTTGGATAGGGAACAGGCACTTGTCATTTCTAGAGTAGATGCAGGTCCGGAAACTTCAAGGTATGTATAATTGGGGGTATTTCAATGATGTGGAATTACAATACTAGTATTTCATCCTTATAGTCGAGTTGACACTCCCATATGATCAATACTTGAACCTAGAAATGTTTTTTCCTATGAAGTTTTTTTGCTGTTTTGTATTACTTAGGGTCCCTAGAGTAAAATTAGGTTAGTTGCCCTGCAGGCAACATTGGGCAAATTGCACAATTTGCATATACCCAAGATGGCTGCCTGACGCCATATTGAAAATCTATCTTTCGTAGGAATTGTTCTACCATAGCTTGTAATATGCCGTTTTATATGTTTTCAGGGATGAGGAACTCATTTCCATTGTTGTTTTTAACATGTAGAGCAATTTAAATGTATATTTACCAATTCTAACCAGACAAGGGAAGGCGTAACAGGGTTTTTATTATTAGATGCAACTCAGTGTATCACATTTGATACTGCGTGCGTCACTTAAACCAAACATTTTGATTTAAAGGTCATTAATGAAGCTAGAACAATTCCTTTTAATAACAAATTTAAAATATGATCTTAGTGATTACAGTTTACTAAATCTATCGAAAAGGCTAGTTCCACTTTGCCAAGATTTCTTTTAAGCGTTTATCCAAAGGAGAAGTTTTCAAAGTCTCATCATTTCCATCATAGTTAACATCACATATTGCCATGAATGGAAACCAAACTACATTCCTACTTTTTATCAAACTAAATCATAAGCTTGGCAGCAGTAAATTGATTCGAATTTTACATGAACATCGATGTGTTAATTCATATGATGAAGTATTATCGTTTCGGAAATCTACAGTAAAATTTGTCACCGATAATGCAGCAACCTTCCACAAATTGATGGGTTTGAGTAGAACTCATATTTTTGTGTTAATTTTTAGTTTTATGAAAGTTTTGATATTTTGATCTTCTATTTCCACTCCAAATGAGTACTATGAGACAGGTCCATCAATCTGGTATAAGGTGAAAAGGTAGTGTACAGTCTAGATTTGGCTAACAGTGTCTCAACTTACCCATGTTACCATCAAACAAAATCTCAACATCTAGATCCGACAGTGCTGTTTCCCTTATAAACTATACTGGACTGCAAAAAGTTATAGCCCTGCACTACCTACCACCAAAATTATTTGTAACTTGATAAAATCACCCAACAAATGAGTTTGTTGGATGCTTGACATGTGCAATATACTCGTTATCTTACTCAGTATCTGTTATAAACGCATGAGTGCCCTGTCGAAGATATGGCAGATCTTGCATGTCGACACTATGGTGTTTATTAGGATGCTCTCTCAGCTGACCTATTTGGATAACAAACTGCTATCAAATTTGAAAAAGGAGCCTTTAAAAACTTGACTCGTTAATCTGACCTTTTAGTTGGTAGATTGGTGCGTCTCAAAATTAAGAGGGCATCTCTGATCGATTTAAATGAAGATATTCTGAATGTCATACATGCCATAACTCAAGGAAGAGTTCAATCCTCGATGTTCCTTGGATATATATAACCAAACTCTATTGCTAATACAAACTCCCTCTAAATGAAAAGAGGTCATAAGCCATTCACTTGCCAAATTGCTTCTAATTTGTCATTGTGGTGGATTCAGTTGTAATTTATGAGTAGATAGAATACGAATACATATCCAGTCTACCTGATGGATTTTATAATGCCATCATTAGCTCTATAAAGGCAAGATGTTTCAAAGTGACGCGGTCAAGATGCAAAAACAAAGTCAGTAGTTGATCTTGAAAATATGTTTTTTTTGTTACCATGGACAGCAAGGGTAGTTTGAGCTGACTATCTGCTTGCATTTGAAATGGGTTCTGATCCTTTTTTCAATTGTGGATGAAAATGGTTGTTATTGAAAAGGCATAACGTCAGCTCTAGACAAACGGCTTTGTAAAGTTCATTCATCAAAAACTCTTTAGCAAGCAACAATGATTCAGTTTTTCTACAGCATCGCATGATCACATGATAATAACCCATCAGATTTTATAGCATCAATCCAAAAAAGGTCATATTGGTTCCAAGACACTTCAAAGAAAATCTTGTTTTTCGACAAATAGCATCTCATATCTGCTAAATTTCATGACAGAGGAAACAACACAAGGAAATGTATGCAATTGTGGATTCGGCCATGGTGACTCCGGCATAACAATGGTATCGTATGTTCTCCAGGCTGCGCAGACAAGTCACGATATCATTTGTGTGCTGATTTACGACACAGATGTTTTTGTTTTGATAGTGTATTGGGTGTATAAGCATGAATACAATACGATGACGATTGCGTGATGAGATAAAACAGTTTTGGACATAAATGCAACTTGCCATGGTCTTGGTTCGAGATGTCTTGCACTGCCAGTCATGCATATTCTATTGCCATGGTCTTGGATTTGAGATGTCTTGAACTGCCAGGCATGTATGCTCTAAGTGCTATGGTTTTGGTTCGAGATGTCTTATAAACTGCCAGGCACACATGCTCTAAGTGCCAATGTCTTGGTTTGAGATGTCTTGAACTGCCAGGCATACATGCTCCAAGTGCCATAGTTTTGGTTTGAGATGCCTTGAACTGCCAGACATGCATGCTCTAAGTGCCATGGTCTTGGTTTGAGATGTCATAAACTGCCAGACATGCATGCTCTAAGTACCATGGTCTTCGTTTTAGATGTCTTGAACTGCCAAACATGCATGCTCTAAGTGCTATGGTTTTGGTTTGAGATGTCTTGATTGCCAGGCATACATGCTCTAAGTACCATGGTCTTCGTTTTAGATGTCTTGAACTGCCAAACATGCATGCTCTAAATGCCATGGTTTTGGTTTGAGATGTCTTGAACTGCCAGGCATACATGCTATAAGTGCCATGGTCTTTGTTTGAGATGTCTGGAACTGCAAGGCATTAATGCTCTAAGGGACATAGTCTTCGTTCTATATGTCTTGAGGTGCTAGGCATACATGTTCTTAGTAGTTGTGACACACCATCCTATCTCTTTGGAAAAGGAAAACTCAAAGCATAACAAACTTTTCTCCTCATTTAGTGTATTTAGTTGATATTCTTGTTTAACAAAGATCACAAATAACTTGGTGAGATATGAACCATTCTTTGTTGTTCTGTATGACCAGCCAGCAGGAAAAACTGTGTCGTTTCCTTGCTACAGTCTCTTTATAAAGAACATCAAAGCCTAATAGCTGTGACTTTGTTTTCAACACCATGTTCTGTTGCCTTACCTTTAGTTAAGTTTGTGGAAGGGCAGCAAAGAACCTCCTCAAGAGTATAAGGTGATAACCGACTTCGGATTGGAATTCAAAGACTCATTCTAATTACCGATATTAGCTAAAGGAGACTCGTTACCAACAAAACTTTTTTTATTTCATGTTATGTCAATGTCAGGCTCAAAATCATAAATGCAACACACACAAGGATATGTTTGCCTTAAGGAAATTTTGTAATAGATAGGGAGTGTTACAAGTTTCACACCAAATTAGGTTACCCATTGTTATCCCAGGATGAAAAGTTATTTGACACATATGATCGGTCATTATAGAAATGATGGCATTTAATGTAAAATTCCAGAATTGTGTTCCTCATGCCTAAATACCCCTACAAAGATATAATACAATCTATTATTAATTTGCTTTTGTATAGAATCAGTATTTCAAGATGGTGTGCGTCGGCCATCTTGAATTTATAGCTTATTGTGCGAGTGTGGTGTATCGTATATAAAAATTAACACCAGAAATGGGTTTCTCATACCTGAAAACATCTAAAAGGATATATTACAATGCATTGGAAGATATTTTATATCGCAGTATGTATTTCAATTCGGCGTTTGGCGGCCATTTTGGATTTATGTATATTGTGCAAGTTGCCCAAAGGGCAACTAAGCTAATTTTGTTCAAGGACCCACGAGGAAAACAAAACATCAAAAAACTTCATAGGAATGAACATTTCTAGGTTCATAAAATGCCTACTCGACTATTAATATCTGAAAATAATCTTGACTGAGATTATAAATCCTGTGCAGAACTTTCAATTTTTGTAATCAAGTTATGGAGTAATCTCCCTTTATCTATATATTCGTCAAGGACCCATGATTGGCACTAAAAGTAATTGTATTTGTATACCCATTTCAAGACGTCATTAGTTGATCCCAAGCTCTTATCCTATTTACTTGGTGGGTTTATCACGTCATGATGACAAACGGACTTAATGACCAAAACCTTTCCCGAGACAGTTGGAGTTCGGGAATTATTTCGAGAGACTAAGGGTGAATGGTTCTAAGTTTGTTTGAAACAATGATTATCATGAGAAAATCCTCTATTTTTACTTTTTTCAGACAAACGCTGATAAACCAGCTTAATTACCTCGTAGCGGTGAAGACTGGACTTCACATCACTCTCACCAGATTGGCAATGGAGTTGACGGATGTAGAAAATCAAGTTCCATTGATTGAAGAACAACTCTTTAATGCGCCTATACCCAAATTAATTCAAATGGAGTAAATACATTGTAACCATGACACGATTGACAACAGATTGCCCGACGTTGAGAATCAAACAAGAAACAGGAGAAAAAACTGTACTACAAACCAAAGAAAACTATTTCACAAATTCAGTTTTTGAACATACATTATATATACAGTAAAACCTCTCTAAACCGGACAAGCTCTGGACCAAAAATTTTGTCCGGTTTAGGGAGGTGTCCGGTTTAGAGAGGTTTTGAAATTTTAACTTGGCTTATCTCCCCTTAACTAAATCAATCTAGAAAGATGTAATACATGTCAGAGAAGCCACAATCAACAACTGTTAAATACACATCTCATTATAGGATATGCTATATGTAAAAGCACTAATTGGTTTTAAATCACCTTTAATTCGCTTTCTTAAGAAGATTCTAATTAGGGTACTCAAGACAAATAGACTACCTTTATTAATCCCTAACAGGACAACAATAGTGTTGACACTTTCCAGTCCCTTTGATACATAAGGTGTCACTGGATAATAATTAACAAATCAACTGTAGCAACTATAGATAACAAGATAAGATTGTATAGAAGTGCTTATCTTAATTTATTGTGTCAATAAAGAAATAAATTAATAAACAAATTTAGATTATAAAGAAAAATCACAAAAAGAAAGTATATATATATATATATATATATTTTTTTTTTTTATAGAGATGAAAAATATTTAATAAATAAATAATTGAATTAAATACCAAATGTTTTAAAGTTTTAAATGAGAATAAAGAAGAATTTAAATAAAATTATGATTTTTAAGTGATCATAATTGAATATTTTTATAGATCTGTTTAAAACTAATATATTTAAAAAAGGAAAAAAAAACAAGTAATTAAAAAAATCAAAATGTTGTCCGGTTTAGAGAGGTTCAATTTTAAGGATATAAGCAACTTGGGACTAAAAAGTTTGTCCGGTGTCCGGAATAGAGAGTGTCCGGTTTAGAGAGGTTCTTGTTAATTGAAATAAAGAAGGATAAATTTGGGACCAAATATTTTGTCCGGAATAGAGAGTTGTCCGGTTTAGAGAGTGTCCGGTTTAGGGAGGTTTCACTGTATATATATCGCGTTTTTATCCAAGGATTACTTATGCTCGCGTTTTTATCCAAGAATTACTTTTAGCATACTTTAACAAAGAATTTGTTTTTTTAACATAATACTATTAATTAAACATTTATTTCAAAAGTCCACATTAGTTCATGTGATATTTGAGTGATTTTATTTAATTAGTGCGGGCGGTACTAACAGAAATAAGATTTGATGTGCGAAATCAGTGAAAAAATTTGATGGAGCGTAAAACACCATTCTAAACACAATTTATTCTGGACATTTCACAGCTATAAGTGAAATAATCTTGATACACGGTAAGTTGGTTGCTTAATGACTTGGTTTTGCCGATAATAAGTGACACAATCTTCACCTCTCGATTTTTATTTTGTACCATTTAACTAAATTTTTTTAAGATACGAATGATAACTTTCATTAGCGACCCTATCAACACACGGTAATACATTTTATCTGGTTTAAAACATTAGTTAGATGTTAATAATAGATTATTATTTCAAAGTCGTTTTAGATTAGATCTAATCTTGTTACTTGACACAGATGACTTTGACAAGAACGTTTACAAAGGTCGTTGTGATTTGAGGAATTACTATCGCAGATCAACAATCGGCCCTACCCTTTTATACTTTTTTTAAAAATCATTCTAGAAGTTTCGGTTTTAAATTACTTTAAACGAGATCATTCTCGAACCTATTCACTGTTGTATTATGACAATGAGAGAAAAATTCTGGATCTTTATTTAATTTACAGAACTTTGAATTAAATACTTTTTTCGAAATTTCTAGATTATTTTTGATTTAAATTGAGATTTTTTCTGAAATTTTTATTTTTAGACCGATTCTTATCTTAGATTCTAGAGTGAAATTTCTAGTTGGTCCTATATTTAGGATTACCATTAATCATAGACATAATTATAGACCGAAATTCCTAGAGGGTTCTATATTTAGACAAAAAGTTCTCGTGACGTCAGCCGAAACTTCTAGTCAACCCAACCGTGTGCGTTCATACGGGCAGCGTCTGTTTGATTCATAATCAAAATAATCAATTTATATTCTTATTTTATTATATAATTGAAACTCTGATCTTTTCCATCTCCGAGTGAAAATCAGATGCACCACTTCACTGTCAGACCATACCTGCAAAAAACTTGAGTTTCACTGAGAAATGTTTGAGGACTCTTTGAAACAAAGTAGGGAGTCCCAAGGACTCCAAAAATCTACAAGTGATCTAAATCCTTGATGGTTATCTGGAAAAAAACCACGAAACAGTTTGCACAAATATATTTATCCGGGAGGATTTTTCAAATCCAACCAAACTGTTTTCAAAAGCTAGAACATCATAATATGGTACCAGAGGAAGAAAGAGTTTTTACGTGGCTTATTGTCTACGATTTTGAAGCCATGTTACAAAAAGTAGACCAAAGTCAAACGCCCACGGAAACATATACCCATCAGTGTGTCGGGTGTGAAATAATGTACCAGGTTATAGAGATCCATTTTGTTTTATCAATCCGGATATGGACCAATTGGAAAAGAGCATGATTGGTTATATGAAGACGATAGCCTGTAAGGTAGCAGAATTAGCAAAAGAAAAATGGGGTTGGGTTTTGGATGAATTACAAAATAATGATGAAAATCAAAACTACAATAATTGTAATGACATCCAGAATGAAGAAAGACAAAAACAGCCATCAACGAATGATGGAAGACTTCAAGAGCTACATGAATCAAATTCCAGTCTTAGATTTTAATTCAGCCAGATACGATTTGAATCTTATCAAGAAAGTGGTAGCCATCGAACAGGGAGTTTTGTTGTTAAGAAAAATAATTCTTACATTTGTATATCCACTCCTGAATTAAAATTCATGGATCCCATGCATTTTCTTGCTGCAGGAACCAGTTACGTCCAATTTTTAAAGGCCTATGACATTTAGGAGGAACAAGTTAGACGACGTTACTGAGTTAGAGACCAGAGAATTACCTTCCCATGAAGCTTTCTACAGCACGTTGAAAAACAGAAACATCATAGATGGAGAATATCAATATTGCCAAAGTGTGCTTAGATAATCACATGACTAAGTTTCACGATTTTCTGAAATGGTATAACAACTTAGACGTCGGTCCATTTGTTTCTGATGTTGGGCGTTTTCAAAAATGTTATTTCAAGAAAGATATAGATGTATAACAGCTATAAGTCTACCAGGGGTAGTCTGCCAGATTTTATTTAAAACCGCTAAAGATGATGGTGCCAGTTTTGCTTCATTCGATAAAAAGAACGAAGATTTACACCCAACATTCAAGTATATAATTAAAACTGGTATAATATGTAATTATCATAGGGGGCCCCATCACAGCGTTTTGTCGCGAGGCCATTCTTGGTAAAAGCAAGATAAGGGGAGGGAAACTTTGTCAAAAAGTTACTGGCTTAGATAGTAAAGCCCTATATCTCTGGGCTCTTGATCAATCGTGTCCTGTTGGTCCATTTATCAGAAGAACATTTCCTGACTTTAAACCAGAGATACGAGATAAATACATGTCGGCATTTTACTGGATGAATTTTTTTTAAATCAGAATGGAGCCAATATACAGCATTTGATGAATTCCGGACAGGAAAAGCGAGTTGGAAACTACACAGTCAATGGTTTTGACGTTACAACTAATACGATTTATCGGTTTCATGGCTGTTATTGTCATGGTCATTCCTGTCCAGTCACTCATGGGATCAAAGATAAGAAATGGTTAGAGGGTAGAGACACAAGAAACAACAAGAATACAATGTCATCCAAATGTCAGTGCGAGTTAAAAAGAATTCTGCAGACCAAATCCCAAAATATATGAGGTGATTAATAAAACTAGACCGGAGTGTTTCCTAAGATATAAGTACAAGTCAGTTACAAACTGTGCACCATTGCTTGCCGATTTGTTTCTTTATTCTTACGAAGCAGAATTTATGCAGAACCTTGTTAAATCTGGAGAGAAAACTGTCGCGAAATCATTCAACTCAACATACAGATCTGTCTCTAAACAATCCTAAATTTGGAGACTATGTCAATGTCATCTATCCTAGTGAGCTTGAAATAAAAGACACGACTGATTCCTCAAGTTCTGCTTCATATTTAGACTTATACCTGAATTATGACGCACAAGAAAGGCTACATTTGAAACTTTATGACAAACATGATGACTTCAATTTTTCTATTGTCAACTTTCCTTTTTTATGCAGCAATATACCTGCTTCTCCTGCTTATGGTGTATTTGTTTCCCAATTAATACGCTATGGTAGAGCTTGTTCCCACTACGGGGACTTTGTACAACGAAGTAGGCTGCTTGCAAATAAATTGTTGACTCAGGGATATTGCAAGCCTAGGCTTATCAAGGCCCTCAAAAAGTTTTATGGCCGTCATCACAGTATTGTTGATAAGTTTGATGTCTCTGTGTCTAGCACTGCCCTGGATATATTTGACGTCTCATAGTTCCATGTTCCTTTCACACAATTTTGATTTCACACGTGGCGGGTGTAGCTAGCTTAACAGGAGGTGCTTACCCTTCCGGAGCACCCGGCCTCACTTCCCTGGTGGAAGTTCACGTGTCTAACCTAACTTGTCAGTTCCAAAGTGTTTACTTTGCTTCTGGATTGTGATTCGGAAATGGATAAGTATGTTTGTTTTTGATTACAGAACAACAAATCTAGAAGCTGTTGTTAATCATCAACTGTTTGGTGTGATTGAAGTGGACATTGAAGTTCCGGACCAATGGCCGAGTTATTTCACTCACCAAACATTGTCGCCACATCAGTATTTTGCCAAGATGTCGCTACTTTTTGTAATACTGACGTTCCCCTTCAATATCATAGGTAAACATATGCAAGAACACGTTGAAAACAACATCTTATCTAAGGCGCCAAGGAGACTGTTTGTGGGGAATGAAAGCTAAACAAATACTAAAATGATACATGAAGTCGTCGAATTTAGATCTCAAGCCTGCTTCTAACAGTTTGTACGCGAAGTAAGAAATGCCAGAGGAGAAGGGGACATATACAGATACCATGAAATTGATTGGCAACTCTGGGTATGGTTCCCTTATAATGGATAAAACTAAAAATAGAAATAGAAATATGTAGAAGATGAAAATGATGCAAATCTTAAAGTAAATGATCCTAGTTTCAGAGTTGATTTGTTTAGATCCAGTAGAACAAATGGCCAAGAAAAAATCTTCCTACTCAGTTGGGGTATTTTATTTTGCAATATGCAAAACTCCACATGCTTCGCTTTTATTACGACTTTATGGATAAGTATGAAAATAGAAAAGACTGAATATGTTGAAATAGACACAGACCGTGGCTATATGGCTATTAGCGCCCCATGTTTAGATGATATCATCAACCCCGAACTTCGTTTAGAATACCAGAACTTACTCAAAAGGTTTTTGCAGTGACGTTGAAGTAAAAACTGATGGAAAACACTGATTCCCAAGAATGTGTTGTGCACAACATGCCAATTACGACAAGAGAACATCTGGGTTATTTAACTGGGAATATGAAGACGATGAGATAGGCTTTGTTCCAAGATATATATTGTATGCAAAAGCGTTCTTATGAAAGCAACAAGTACATTACAAGTAGCTTATAAAATCCTCCGAAAAGACATAAACGTTTATTGCATAAACCTAGGCGTTATAGTGAACACAAATTTACCAGTAAAGGTGTACCGAAACGAAACATTACTGCTCCAATGGCTAGTTTTCTACAGGTTCCGAAAACAGGGGAAAAAAACCAGTATGAATGTAGATTTCCGTGCAAAAGAAAATCTTATTTACTCCTATTCACAAATGAAGCGAGGATTTAGTCACTCTTATTGCAAGCGGGTCGTGTTAGAAAACGGTATTCATACCAAACCCCATGATATTACTTTGTGTCCTGTTCACAGCAATAAATGTAAAAAAGTCGAAGGTGGAGAATTCGGCGTTTTTGAATCGTTAGTTGGCCTTTTATAAATATTTGTCAACCGTGCATCATTGTTATATATCTCTTGATTACTTTACTACAAAGTCTAACAACGTTTAAAGTCGGGAAATATGACCTAACTATGATCAAACTTTTTTTTAATTATTTACTTTACTCAGAATGTATTTTATAATTGGATGACACAGCTATAAATTGTTTCACTAAATTGATAAAGCAAATTATGTTTTGAAGAATATGTATCTATTCCCTTTTGAATCTGAGGTTTGTTGTATGATTCGGACGAATGGGTATATATGCGATAAGCTCTTTGTAAAGTCTTAACTGATCATAGCTGCTACATGCGTGTGTGAAAAGCAGCTATGATTGTCGGTTGTAAGAATGAGTATGTATGCAGTAAACTATGTAAAGTCTTAACCGATCATAGCTACATGTGTGTTGAGTACATGCGTGTGTGAAAGGAAGTGTTATTTAATTATATTTTAATCATGAACTGCTAAAAAATTGCAGAGAAAAAACATTCTGCAATTTATTTTTCTTTGAGTAGTTTATTTTTTCTGCAATTCGCTATGGTAGAGCTTGTTCCCACTACGGGAAGTTTGTACAACGAAATCAGGCTGCTTGCAAATAAATAGTTGGCTTTGGGATATTGCAAGCCCAGGCTTATCAAGAGATATAGTTGACGTTCCATGTTCCTTTCACACAATTTTGATTACACACCTGGTGGGTGTAGCTATCTAAAGAGAAGGCGCTTATTCTTCAGTGATGGAAGTTCACTTACCCGACTTTTCACTTCCAACGTTTTTACTTTGCTTCTGGATTGGGATTCGGACATGGATTAGTAGGTTTTTGATTGTACATGGGCCAATATATACTAGAGTCGATAATCATTCATAAAACAACAACTTTTTATTATCAGCAAAATGCACAGGTATGATATGTGAAAAATTATGTTATTATAACAAATATTTAAATGTATAGGTAAACAACATTCATGATCGACCTGTCCATTTGACCTCTCATAACGAATATTCATATAGGAAGGTCCACCCAATATATGGGTAGTGTTAAGATCCAAGTAAATACATAGCCTATACAGTACACAGGTGTACTCTATGAGGTGAGTATATATATATCATGATGTATACAGAAAAAAACACCTGTATTCCCTATACACTAACGTACTTGGTCCCTGACCTTTAATTTAAAGTTGTTTATCTATAATTAATCTTTTTGAAACAAAATCCCTGGGCGAGATGCTCATTAAGGAACGGATATCACGTGACACCTACAAAAAAGGCGCGTTAATTTGTTATATGAGAGAGATTGCAGTGCCCTTTGCCAATTTGAAAAATTGCAAGAAATATTTCGTTATTTTGAAATGTATTCACTGGTGGAATGGCAGGAGGACGGTTTACCGTTGGGAATTATAAGCTTGAAAGCCATTCAGACACCGAGAATAGCTTTTACAGACTATAAGATCGAGCAGATCGTTCGTGCAAGCTGTACATGGTTTGCATGATACAAAACTTCTGCATATCAGTGGTAAGACACTTGATGGTTGTTGGTTTTCCAAAATCTGTCGTTTTGTGAATTTATTATTTATTTATTTTTGTCAATATTTTTATGGCAGTTTCATAGGTTCTGTTCCAAAAGTGTCGCTAGCATGATTTGCCGCACCCGCGCTCATAAATCTGTTTTGATAGTGATTTTTTGTCGGAAGTTCTGGTCCGGATCTTATTACCTAGAGGTAGAACGCTTGTTTTTCACCCGAACGGGCCAGGCTCGATCCTCAGTCGGTGCCAGGTGGATTATTTAAGATATTTCTTCCCTCTTGTAACATTATTCCTATACATGTTGTGAGCGCTTTGTGTTGGATTGAAGAATATTTTATATATGCGCCTTGTAGTTTGCGAAAATGTATTCTTGACAAAGCCACCGACAGTGCAATGTACATTTAACATTTATTATACTTTATAGAAAAAAGGTAGATTTTTTAAGCAACATCAGGGCCCACGATTCTACTTCGTATTATTAATATTGTATATATTGGACAATTAAACTGTTTTGAAATGGTGACGGGTGTTCATGGTCAATATGAATGCCATTTCAAAACAGTTAAATTATAATATTTTAATTCTGGAATTCGTTTTAAAGTTAAATAACGTTCAATTCTTGAATTATATTTCCCTGCATTTCGACCAAAATATAGTCCACAAAAACATCACCAATGTTGTGTTTTAGAAATCAACCCAAAGTCAAAATTTACAACGTGTTTGATGAAAGAAAAAGATCAATGAAAGGTGCAACACAAATCAATTACCAACCGAGATCTTCAGCAGTCACCGATAGTAAGCAACAAACCTCACATTTACACCAAAACAAACATCTACAACAAAAGGTTTAAGTAATTAGCTATTTGTTCTTTCTGTAAGGGAACGTTACTATTCCATATATTAATCGTCATAATAGAAATGTTATTCTACTGAAAGAACAAGGATGACACCAACTTCCATCCCAGTTTATCTAATTGTTGAAACTAAGCTAGATACAGTTTTTGGAAGAATGTTTTGGTATTTAAAGAGAAAGCCACAAAAACATAACATTTTTGTGGGTTTACTGAATAGAAAACATATTCATAAACAATATCAAAGGAAGGCACACAATAAAGTGGGTTAAAACGAGGATAGGGATATATCTTAAAGCTAGCAGGAAAATGTTGTTACCAGGTAATGACGAATAAGCAAGACATGCAGATGTTGATTTTTACTAGAACTCAATTGGATAGACATCTTTGATGATGCCGAGTATAACTACAAGAATGAAATCGATCTATAGATTGCCAAATGAAAATGACATAAGGGAATGGAGAATGTTACATTGTCAGAAATAAAAAGGCTGACTGCTGTCTGCGTAATAAACTGGGTAATTTAGCTGTTTCTAAGTTGACAATGAACATCTTGGTTCTAATACTTTATCTCGTGTAAAAAGTATAAAAACATTTGATATTTCTACACTATCCACCACTATCCCTTATTCTAAATTGAAAGAACGTTTTAAAGAAATTATTCACTTGTCATTCTTTTACAAAAACGGTAAGCCAAGATGCAAATATCTGGTGCTGAACAAGGATTCTGGTTATTTTCTCAAACGTCATACATATTCCAAACATCAACAAAATGCTGGAGTTTTTTTTATAGATAACGGTTTTGTTGTGTTTGACAATATAGTTTTTCAACAACAATCTGTATGCCAATGGGTACAAACTGCACCATTGCTTTCCGATTTGTATGAAGCAAAATTTATGCAGAACCTTGGTAAATCTGGAGAGAAGTCGCTCGCAAATCATTCAACTCAACATACATATGACGTTCTGTCTCTTAACAATCCTAAATTTGGAGACTATTTGAATGTCATCTATCCCTGATATCTTTCCTTGAAATAAAAGACACGACTGGTTCATCAAGTTCTGCTTTATATTTAGACTTATTTCCCGAAATAATGACGCCCTCGAAAGGCAACATTTGAAACTTGATGACTTTAATTTTTCTATTGTCAACTTTCCTTTTCTGTGCAGCAATATACCCGATTCTCCTGCTTATGGTGTATTTGTTTAATAAATTATACGCTATGGTAGAGCTTGTTCCTACTACAGGGACTTTGTACAACGAAGCCGGCTGTTTGCAAGTAAATTGTTGACTCGTGGATATTGCAATGTTAGGCTTTTTAAGGCCCTCAAAAAGTTTTATGGCCTTCATAATAGTATTGTTGATAAGTTTGATGCCTCTGTGACCAGGATTGCCCTAGCTAAATTCGACATCTCATAGTTCCACGTTCCTTTCACGCATATTTGATTACAAGCGTGTAGCTAAACAGGTGTTTAACTTAGGGAATTAACGTGTATAAACTAACGTGTCAGTTGCAAAGTTTATTACTTTGCTTTTGGACTGTGCTTCGGACATAGATTAAAGTTTGTTTTTGATTGTTGATTACCAACGGAATTTATGAACAAGCCATCTTTAAATAGTTTTAAAAGTGTCTTCAACAAACATTGGACAAACTTGGATTTAAAATCCAGCCGGCAAATTATGAACCGGAACGGGACAAAACAGTATGGTTCGATGAACCATATTAAAACGGGCAAAGAGGCGTAAAGCCTATATTGGTTTATAAAGACGGGTAACATATGTAAAATATCTGCGTAAAGAGTGGAATCATTTGGTATATACAGTTTGAACGAAAATGAGTTGACCAGACTACGTTTGCTTTGGATAGCAAAATGTGCATATTTAATGTTTGACAAGTATATAATCATTCCATTAAAGAAATAGTTAGGTATGGTGTTTTACGTCCCAGTCAAGAATATTTTAATCATTTCGAGACGTCGCTAGCGAAAGTGCAGAAATTTAATCTTCCACGTCATCTCCGCTCTAATCACGGATATACACATAATGAATCATAATTTAATATGTTTAATATGAAAAGGAACAGACATATAATAATCATCAAATAGGAGATATAAAAGATGCCATATTAAGACATGAGGGCGATAGTGACTATCTAAACATTTAAGAACAATTCATAAATATTCCAAAGAGAAAGCAACAAGATACCAGAGATACGAAAAAAATATATCAAGTTCAGAAAGTGATCCAGAGAGCACAAAAAAGGAAAAAGAGAAACAACTGCTTCAAACGGATAAAGAAAAATGAAAATAGATAATCATAACAAAGGTAATTGTTTTCTTTGTAGTTCTTTTAGGCATTATATTTAAATAAATTTTTAAATAGATGTTCATATGGACGTCTGGCTGCATTGTAGTGAAAAGATTTGGTGTCATTTACGTTGTTTAACCTTACCACTGCACCAGTTGGTGCACCTCCCCAGTCATGATTTTACAGCCAATGGTTGTATTACATTTTCCATTTTTGTGTTGCTTGGTTTTCTTTGGTATGCCGACACATTATTACTGGCAAAATTTGAAGAATAGGAAAGCTGGTAATGTGTGCAGAACAGATGAATTTATTAAAACCTACAAAAATGACGGGTTTAGAAAATTCAAAACAAGGGTTGATAACACAAGAAATAAGAGCGAGTATTATGTGCGAGATGAAAAGATTTAAAGAGGAAGCCACAAAACATACCTTTTGTCATGAATCAGTTGTGGATTTACTAAATAGAAAACATATTCAAATTTTAGCAGATGAAGTGGATGCATGTAAAATGTCAAAGGAAGAATAACAAAAAATTGGCTTAAAATGAAGACTGGAATATATCTTAAAGCTAGTAAGTAAATGTTTTATAAGGTAATGACGAAGAAGCAATAGAAGCAGATGTTAACTTTTAAGAACACAATTTGTGACATGTTTGATGATGCTAAGTATAACTGCAAGAAGGCTAGACGACCTAAACGACTGCCAAATAAAAATGTCATAAGGACATTGATGGATGTAACTTTTTGTTACACTCTCACTAAAAAAAACTGACTTCTCATGAACATAAAATAATGTCCATCAGTGACTTTGTTAGACTGCATAATTTAGTTGTTTCTAGGTTGACAATGCTGCACAATTTTATTGACATGTTTAATAATGCTGTGTATAATTGCAAAAATGCTAGACAAAAAGAATTGAGACGACCTTAAAGATTGCCAAATGAAAATGACATAAGGAAATTGTGGGATTTTCCACTTTCAAAAATAAAAACACCGACTGCAGATGACTACAACATTATGCCCATCATTGACGTTGTTAGACTGTATAATGTTTCAAATCAGAAAAGGCGAAAAACCAGACAGATTGGAAATAACAGACTTGGATGATGCTAAAGCAAGGGCTTGATTCGACAAAAATAGAATTTAAGCTACTGACTCATTGCACAGGTGCTTGGAGTCAGATTTTTCCCAATTTATTATTTTATCGACCAAGCAACGATATATTTTGCAATTTTATCATATCTGACAACGTTCTAAACTAAATGCACCAGAAATATACTGATTTTTCTGCAATTCGTTTTTTGGGGATATTTTCTATATAAAAAAGAACAAGGCATGCAACTTCAAATTTGCTATATGCAATGAACTGTATGGTGATTTTGGTCACCATTGCTTTTGTCAAATGGTTTAATAATGTTTTTCCACACAAGAGTGAATTTGAGTATTATTCACCGTCAAACTAATAAAATATTGATTACTGCAGTAAATTAGTACCATCAGATTCAACTATTGGTTTTATACAATCTTTATCAAGGCTGCTGCCAGAACATGTAGTTGAAAAATCTTTTTATTTGCTAGAAAATTTGGATGTTGATCTGTTTAATTACAACAAGATACAAAAACCTGCCTGGTGAACTTTTCATTTTTCAATCTGAAGATACAGGTGACTCTCACTAGCTCCAAAACACCTTAGACCAACCTGATTAATTTATCAGAAGACTTGGTGAATGGATCAATAGGGACTGTCAAAAACATCACAAGAGAAATTTTTGTGGAGTTTGTTACTAATGGCAAAGTTAGAACTGTACAAATTTCAAAATATGTATTCAGCACATATGACCCTGCGAAAATAAACATTTAACTAAAGAGATCAGTTTCCTTTGAAACTTGCTTATGCAATAACTATACACAAGTCGCAGGGAATGAGTTAAGATTCTCTGTTACAGTTGACTATAAAAATGCTACAAACCCTGGACAAATAAGAGTAGCTGTTAAAACAGTTGAGGGACTGATGGTCAAAAATTTCATTCCATCTTTATGAAAGCCACATCCAAAAGCAGTTGAAAATTATTATGCTAGTTGTACAGTTGGTAACATCCTAGATAATAAAAATTGTTGTCAAATTAACTTCGGTTCATGATCTGATGAAATAGTCAGTAGAGGCTTTTCCAGAAAATAATTCTGACATTGATAACAATTTGGATACAAAAAGTGACTCGGAAAATACTAACGATGGTTCCGATTTATTTGATTTTAAACCAGAGTTGCTTCAAGTAATTGGTGAACTTTAAATGCCTAATAAAATTATAACTGAGTTTTCAGGGACACAACTGACGCAGTCAGCTACTACTTTCAAATCTGAAACCTTTAAAAATGTGGATAATTTTTCTGTGGGTTAACAAGCAGGTTAGAAAAATTGATGATACATCAATTTTTTTTACCTTTAGATGTTTTCAATGTTTTGCAGCAGCATATGATTTTGTTATAAAAAGTATTTATTATAATAACCGCCTCCCTTCCAATTATCATCCCCAATGAGCTTATTTTTTTTAAATACATTGTTATTAAGAACTTAATTTGGACA
Source organism: Anadara kagoshimensis (assembly GCA_021292105.1). Lineage (NCBI taxonomy): Eukaryota > Metazoa > Mollusca > Bivalvia > Arcoida > Arcidae > Anadara > Anadara kagoshimensis. Next base: position 66,072,476 of record CM037859.1, read on the forward strand.
GCTAGTGGATATTGTGTTATATATATATATATATATATATGATTTTTGCTACAGACACAATAGGGTTTTCATAACCAGTAGCTATATTATTACTAGTATGTGGTAGTGTCAAGAAGTTGAAGTTGAAGTTTATGTGGGCACTATGGCTATATGGGGGCTAATAATATGTCATAGATCATAGTTAACGTTGCACCAATAATAGCTCTATTGGAGTTGAGTTTCATATTAAGACAATCAGTGGCTGTCTATATTATTATTCAGTATTTAGTCTATCTCCAGTAATGGCTAGGTTGTGTCTGATCAACACTGCTTATTCATTATTGGATATCATCAATGTAGGTGATGGGGTTGTAACTGATCACTACAACATCATCATCGATATTGTGACTTTATTCAGCTGAAATAAGAATAAAACAGTTTATTAATATACATATAGAAAACATGGCATGTTTTGGTAAGATATAATTAAATGCAATTTTTGGTGAACATCTACTCGTAATCCCACAGGTAGGAATAATTCGCTGCGGTGATCCTAGAATAAATTTTACTTTGTTTCAGCAAAATGACAGATATATTGTTCCTGGACCTTATGGCGGACGAAATTATGGCATTGGATGATGATTTGAGGGAGCCATGGCCTGCAGAAGGTATGGAGTGAAGGGTTCCTGAATGTGCTGATAAAGGGTTTTCAAAACCCTGCCTTTATATCGTAAGCATTGGAAGAAATTCCATGATGCTATGGCTTCCTTTTTTGTTTGCCCTGTGTGCCAACGTAGCCTTGGCTGCAGATGGGAGCTTACGCGCCATCTGAAACGGGTACACAGGTTAAGCGCTGAAGCAGCAGCAAAGATGTTGGGGGGGTGGGGTTGTGGCCTAGGAGCGGCCAAACCCTAAGTACATCCACAGTTAATAAGGAGGCTAGGGATGCAGCCAAGAGGCAGAGGTTGTCACATTTAGTGATAGGTATTCGAGGTGGAGAACTGAGAGTTTATAAGTTGTGGTCGACTTCCTCAACTGGTCACAGCAGCAAACGCCTGTGTACTAGTTTTTCTTGTGTTGTTTAACTTCATGTTCTTGCACCTCTGCTTCATAATATGAAATTTTCTTCTGAAATATAAATATAGATCCATGTGAAGTGTATTTGACGCTTATTTGAATATTTAATTGAAATATTAATTTGATCAAAAACAAACATACTTATCCATTTCCGAATCACAATCCAGAAGCAAAGTAAAAACTTTGGAACTGACAAGTTAGGTTAGACACGTAAACCTCCACCAGGGAAGTGAGCTAGACCTACATCGCTAGTTTTGATTGATTCAGAAGCACTTATCAGGGGATAGATATTTCTGTCGTTTATCGAACCTCGTTAGTATTATTATAAATTATAGTAATTAACTTTTTCGCCCTCAAAAAATGTCATTCCGCCCCATTTTTTTAATCTACATGTATATTTATTTATTTATGTTCAAGTGTGGTTTTTTATGACTTTTTTTCGAGTACTTTTTCTTTGTTTAGCAAACTATTTTTTTACCGACCTTTCCGACTGTTAAATTATTATTTTCATATTGTAATTGTCATTTGTTTTTATTTACTTATCTACAAATAATGATTATACAGTAATTCATGTTACCTTATCTTGTTCTGGATGGCTTCTTTTCGCCAGAGTATACATACACGGGTATCATGTTTTTGCGCAAGGCAAAAGCGTGGTTCATGTCCGGGCGGCGTGAATAATGTTACTGTGTAATTCAGAAAGTGTGATTTTCATTAAACTAGTGTCTTGAACATTAAAGATTTAAGTACCGCTAGATAGCCAGTATAAAAACAGCTTCCTTGCACTGCCGATTGTGAATAAAGTACAAATGTATATGTTTTTATTTAATAAACGGTAAAAATACGTCGGTATCTTTATAAATCACCATCAACGTAAATAAGAAAACAAGAATATGTATTACTGTAATAATAACTCAACTCTTCTTGGGTTATAAAAAAGGAGAATGACTTACTTACATTATTACCAATATGTCGAGTGACAAGTGTGTGTCGTGCTCGTCCATAGTTCGACAACGTCAAAAAGCTCTATGTTGCGATGGATGCAACAGATGGCAACATCGGTTATGCAAGTCCGGTAAGTATAATTGAGATCCGTTTTCTATAATCTTTATCATCCACTGATCTGCATTCTGATTGGTCAGAGGAGTTGACCCATCGCAAGGAATTATGGGATGGAAAACTCTCTCTCTCTCTACTGGACTCTCTCATCGACTGGACGTGATTAACAAGTTTCTACGCTTGAACCACTTCGACCAGCCGCTGAGACACCGAGAGCACAACTATAGATATCGACACATTATCATACAGATACTTGTATAGAAAACAGTGTCAGGTAAGTTCTGCATGTTTTCTACAGTGGTAGCACGGGTCGTCTGAACTTCATTTTTCGCGGGCATTGTCAGACGTCAGACGCCATTACCCACGTGTGTCTCTGCACAATAATTAATTTGTGCCGAGATATTACTACGTATTTTTCAATGAATTTTATATACATGCGAATAAATGAACACTTATTTATTAACTGTTATTTAATTAGTTGTTTAACTGTGCAATACTGTTTTTTTTGCGATAGTCACGTGACATTTGTTATGATCTAGAATCCAAGTGTTAGCTTTCCAAAAAAGCATTTTCACTTAATTAGTTCACTTTTTCAAGCTATTTACAACAAATTACAATAAATTGAATTTGTTGATGTGAACTTGAAATAAATTTGACATGAATTTACAACAAATTACAATAAATTGAATTTGTTGATGTGAACTTATAAGAATTTAAAAACTGCTGTGAGAAAATAAACTTATAACAGCAAATTTTTCATAGAAATTCATGACATCATTTCATAATTCATAATCATTACTTTTACTACTTCTTTCTATAAGCATCTATATATACAATAACATTTTTTCGTACTTATTAATTTTTTGATATTTATATTTACACTTATATTTATTGTTACTTTACATTGAAATTTATTTTTCTATATCTTGCTTTAAATGTTTGTATAGCTGGTCTGTTGTCTGTGTGCGTTTATTCATTGACTTAGTGTCATTTTTGAACTACTAAATATTAATCATACATCAATTAGCTTTGACTATTGTACCGCTTTTTGTAAATTAGTACCGCTTTGGCTTTTATTCCTTACACATATATCATTAATCATTTTCATATCATCATATACAAGGAAATATTTCAATTTATTCCTCTTATTATTCAAAATTGAATAATGCTATAAGACACAAGTCATGTGCTTGAGTTTTTAAGAATTATTGCTAAATACAAGTCAAACGCTTGAATTTTCATAATGTCTGGTGATGAAATAAATACTCCAATTCAAGAGGAGACAGAATTAGATTCAAAATTAAAAATAAATACATGCACATATGAGGAATTATTTTCGATCCCTGGTGTAGGAATTAAAACGGCACAAAACTTAAGACAGTTAAGGGAATCTAAGAAAAATTTAACATGGTCAGATTTGGAGGTTTTCCCAAGTTTAAAGGCAAAGCAAACAATTTTAATGCAATTGATCGACTTTACGCCACAATCTATGTCGCCGAGGGAAGAAGAAGAATATAATTTTTTTTAATGAGCTACTGGATACGGTCACAGAAGAAAATCGAACCATCAAACTACCCAACACATTGGCTGGAGGATCCAAAATGGAAATATGCTGTGGGTGCTCATCCAAAACGCCTGGAGGAATTGACGCCGGAGAAATTTGCGGAGCTTGAGAGGCTGGTACAATCTCCTTGTGTTTCTGCTTTAGGTGAAATTGGACTTGATGGGTCAATGCCGCCATTTTCATGGAACAAGCAGGACGAAACCTTTAGAAGGCTGTTGAGGTTGGCTGTCACCTCAAAACCCCTCATATTACATCTAAGAGGACCATCCGGAGATGAATGCGGTTTGGATGTTTCTGTGAAGGCGTTCAATCTGGTAAAGGAAGCCTGCCATCCTCAGCAGAAGATCCATCTCCATTGTTTCTCGGGGGATTGTGCCATCAAAAGGATGTGGAGTGACTACTTCCCACATGTTTACTTTGGTTTCACTGCCATGGTACAACACTTCAACTCCCGGCAAGTCCAGGCATTACGGGAAATTGACCTTACCAGACTGCTCCTTGAAACAGACTCGCCATACTTTCCCACAAGAAGAGAGGTGCGGGTCTCCACTCCAGCTTACATAGGAGAAGTAGCAGTTCTGGTGAGCGCCAAGCGTGGGGAACCCACTTCTGTCATCTTGAAGTACTCCGTGGACAATGGACGGAGATTGTACCAGTAGCCTAGTTTAAGAATTCTGACACCCACCTTTCATGGGGGAGTAAGATTCTTTAGTGTAAGAATTCTGACACCCACCTTTCATGGGGGAGTAAGATTCTTGTACCTGATGGAATAAATGAAATGCTGACATCCACTTTTTACGGGGAAGTTGGATTTCATTGTTATGTAAAAAAGTAAAACTATTGTACATTCTGGATCAAATTCAACAAATCTGCTTATTAACCTTTTAATTTGTCAGCGAAAGAAAAACAAACTGTTTTATGTGCTACAATATTTATTTGGATTTCAATTATGGATCAAGTTTTTATTTATCAACAGAAAGCGACTGTTTAAATTTATACTCAATCAGGAATACCTGTTCTAACATGGAGGACATCGTTTTTTAAAATGGGGAAGAGTGTAGTATAATTGAGATCCGTTTTCTATAATCTTTATCATCCACAACCGTCTACTGATCTGCATTCTGATTGGTCAGAGGAGTTGACCCATCGCAAGGAATTATGGGATGGAAAACTCTCTCTCTCTACTGGACTCTCTCATCGACTGGACGTGATTAACAAGTTTCTACGCTTGAACCACTTCGACCAGCCGCTGAGACACCGAGAGCACAACTATAGATATCGACACATTATCATACAGATACTTATATAGAAAACAGTGTCAGGTAAGTTCTGCATGTTTTCTACATTATTATAGTCTATTGTATACTAATTAATACCATTTCTTCTCAAATTTGAAATAGTTGCAACGCGATATTTATAAATAAATTTCTTAAATTGTCATAAAGATGATAAATATTAATTAACAGTGCTACTTACTGCTTGTAAAAATAATTTCTGGTGAAAAATAGAACAAGTAATTTAAATTTTCTAGCATCAATTATCTATTTTTTTTTTGTAATTCATGTTTTTATTGTCCCATACATAAACTAGGGATGGTCAAGTGCCAGGGTTGGGGCCACTGGGTTCACTTGCCGGGTAACAAAAGGACAATTTTACAAATACAACACATCTATATATATACACAACACACCATAAAGTACTTAAGAAAATAACAAATATATAGTTTTGTTTCCAATATTTTCAACATTTTATCTATTACAGTATAACCTGTGTATAAAGACCACCCAGGGGACTGATCAAGAGTGGACTTTATATAGAGGTTCGTCTGATGAAGGAGTAAAAATGTATTGTTATTACTGGTATACAAAGAAATGAAAACAATAGCTATTAAAATACCTATTAAAATATCCTTTTGTTTAATATTGTTAAAATTATTTTTATGATATTTTCAAAAAATAAATTATTATTTATTATTTCTTATAGAAGATATTTGAAAAGCTTATTATAATCTTAATGGACAGTACACCTGATTACTAAAAAGGGACTCCATTCACATAAGACAGGTGGACTTTATATGGCAGGTCATTATATAGTAAAATCCATTGGGGATACTTCATACTGGTTGCTATAGACAGGTGAACTTTATACAGAGGTGGACTCTAAAGCAGGTTATACTGTATATTTCCTTTGGTATTTTACTTGTATATTCTTTTCAGTTTTGTATGGGTTTTTGTTTATGCAAGTGTGTGTGTGTGTGTGTGTGTGTGTGTGTGTGTGTGTGTGTCAACCCCTATGAGATTCAGATACAAACAGTATATATAACTCAGATACAAACAATTTTCATGATAAAGGTATAGTTCTAAGCATCAGGAAACATTTTATAAACTATAAATGTTGATGATTTATTTCTACTACCACTTCTGCAGTACTAACAACACAGTCACATCAGATAAAGAAAGTATATCATTTGTCAAAGATATTGATCCATGGGTCCCAAAATTCCAGAAATTTGGCATAAAGATTATTTTTTATTGCAATGATTTTCTCAATACCAATCTGATATTTAAGACTCATTTTCCATGTATCTAAATTTGGTAGTTTTTTATCAATTCTACACTTATATATGTAAAGTCTGGTAGTTAAAAGTAGAAAATTTTGAGGTTTATATTTCTGTTTTTGGTCAATAAGTCCAAAGATAGCACTTTCCCTATAAATATTGATGTAGCGGTTTATTTTTTTATATATATAATCTTCCACTTCTATCCAAAAGTTATTAGTTATCTCACAATACCAAAACAGATGTTCTATTTTTTCAGCTGTATTGTTACAGAATGTACAGAGATTATTATCCCTTAGTTTAATTTTGAATAAAAAATCATTTGTAGAAATTATTCGTTGGTTTATCCTGTATTGAAACCATTGTAGTTTGGTATTTTTACAAGTTTTAAAAGGGATATTATATAGTGATTTCCAGTCAATATCAAGGTCTAGAATGGATTTCCATTTTTCTTGACTTTTGACAATTGTGTTAATTATTAAATAGATTGTAAAAGTCCTTACTCCCTTTTTTACTTTTAAAAACTATTCTGAAAAAATATGGCATATCAATTTGTAATAAATTAACTGGTTGGTTTTGTATATTTAATCTTTTAATATATGATTCAATGGTGGACTTTATACCATTATATTCAACAAAGTTTGACCTGACAGCAGCATATCTTCTATTAAATTCTCTATATGAAATTATATTTCCATCTTCGTTAAGTAAATCTTTTATGAAATATATGCCACAGTTAGACCAAGACTTGTAGAATACTGGACTTTTATTTATACAGATATCTTTATTGTACCAGATACTTACATCTTTAACATCATTTATATTTTCAGGTTTTTGTCTCATAGACAAGAAATTCCAGGCTTCAAAAACATTATTCCAAAAACAATTATTAGGATTATTTTGTTTTATTTTATTAAAATAATCATTTCCATACTTTAAGAAATTATCAATTTTAGAATATGAAATCTCAAATAACTTTCTGTATTTGGATTCAATTTGAAGTAGTCTTCTAATCCATGTTATTTTGAGTGATGCTATAAAATGTTTGATGTCTATCATTTTTAAGCCTCCATTTTCATAGCTCTGTGACATTAACTCTCTTTTTATGCGATCATTTTTATGTTGCCAAATAAAGTTAAAAAACATTTTATTAAGTTTTGTTATTATTTCCAGTGGTGGATTTGGAATAGCAATAAATAAATGGTTTAGTTTGGAAATTATCAGTGTTTTCAAAATGGTTATTCTACCTAAAGGAGTTAAAATTCTTTTTGACCACTGTTTTAAGCTTTTTTCTATTTCTTGTATTTTAATATCATAATTTATTTTTATCATTCTGTCTAAATCAACAGAAAAATTTATTCCAAGCAGTGTAAATGGACCTTGGTTCCAATCTAATTTAAAACGATGATTAAAAGTTTCGCCATTATATTTATTACATCCAATCCACACTGCTCTTGTTTTATTATTATTAATTTTTAAACCGGAAAGCAAGGCAAAGTCATCTAGGACATGTAAAGTTTCTTGTAATGATGACTCTGCTCCATCCAGTATGACAGTAGTGTCATCTGCAAAAAGTGACAGTTTAAATTCTTCATCACCAATTTTAATACCTTTGATATTTTTATTATTTTTCAGAAGAACAGACAGAATCTCAGCACACATTAAGAATATGTAGGGTGAAATAGGGTCCCCTTGACGACAACCTCTTGTTATACTAAAAAATTCAGAAATAATTCCATTTTGTAGGACTGCTGACATACTATCTTGTCGAAATATTTTAATCCATTTTATAAAAGATTCACCAAAATTGAAAAAATCAAGCACTTTATCAATATAATCCCAGGACACTGAATCAAATGCCTTTTCAAAATCAATCATTAAAAGTAGCCCTGGTATATTTTTTTCCTCTGTATATTGCATAAGGTCATAAATTAGTCTAGTGTTTTCACCAATATATCTTCCACTGATAAATCCTGTCTGATCTTCTGAAATAATAAACGGTAATACCTTTTTCAATCTTTCAGCTATGCAGCCAGATGCTATTTTATATACAACATTCAACAATGATATTGGTCGCCAGTTTAAAATATATAAAAAATATATAAAAAATATATCTATTTTTGATATTTTAAAAAGATTTCCGTACGCGTGTTTTCAACATCAGATAAGTTTTGATTACCGTACAAGAGTATTGAAAGTAAAATTTTGGTGGTTTCGAGATTTATATATTTAAAATAAGGGAAGAAAAATAGGAAAAAAGAAGAAAATAATATCTTTATTTATAACAAATAACAAATAAATCCATAACATTGGAATCAAAAAGCATTCTGAAATTTCATTGAGTAGTAAATATTAGGGGTCAAAACTATTTTTATTAATTATTTATTCCAATGTGTCGAGTGAAAAGAGCGACAAAATGTCTCCAATTCAACGTCATTCAATTACATTAGAATTTATTTATTTATAATAATAATGATATAATAATCACGTTTATATGAAATTATTTCTACATTTTTATACGAGGAAAAAATAATAAAAATATATATTTTCTGTATTTTTTTATGTAAATACTTTTTAGCTCACCTGAGCTATTGCAATCTATCACCGTCCGTCGTGTGTAAACTTTACATTTTAATCTTCTCCTTCAAAACTACTGGGCCAAATTTGATGAAATTTGGCGATTATCATGCCTAAGTAACAGCCTTTCAAAATTGTGTTCGGGGTTTGGCCACGCCCAACAAGATGGTCGCCGTTACTAAAAATAGCAAAAAGACAAAAAAAAATCTTCTCTAAAACCAAAAGGTGCAGGCAAATTTCTATTGGATATTTAGATTCAGCATACCTGGGAACATTAATAGTGTGTTTTTTTTATGAAAATTGAACGAAAAATAGGTTATGCGTTTTTTGCGTAAAATTATATAATTTTGAAAATGAGACATTTATTGTTATAACTCAATAACGACTGAAGATAATTGTATGGAGTTTTCACTGTTGATCTTGTCTTGCTATTTTCTTCCAAAAGATGTCAAGGTCAATGGTCAAGGCCATGTCCCTGTTTTCTACCTTTGATAAAATGCTATTTTTAAACATTACAGGTGATAATGGCATGGGATTTCAGTTAATTGTAGGCATTGACATGACGATCATTTTAATACATAGATCAAGGTCATGGGTTCAAAGGTCAAAGATGCACAACTATTTCCGTTATAGTTAATTATCTGCAAAACTTAACTTTTTGTTTAGGCATACATATTAGAATATTGTAGGTATTGGCCTAACAGACATTTTGATATAAGAATGAAGGTCATGGGTTCAAAGGTCAAGGTCACAAATGCAATCAAGTACTGAAATGGTTGATTATCTCAAAAACTATAAACTCCTTGTATAGGCATATATATTGAAATATTGTAGGTACTGGTCTAATGATCATTTTGATATATGAATGAGGGTTATGGGTTCAAAGGTAAAGGTCACAGGTGAGCGTTAAGGCCCATGGACCTCTTGTTTAAACTTAGTATAAAGTTTACACATTCTGGTTCATTATAAATATATCAATAAAATAAACACTAACGACAGCATGATTCTTCATATCGCAATATATTCTGACGTGGTAACAATGCTTGTAGAAGATAACTAGGAAGGCTAACTGTTGCTTCTGGTTCTTTATTCCGGATCTGGGTGTCTCTGTGTAGATGTGTTTGTGTTTGGACTGAAACCTGCGACAACCTTTTATACTCTTCTGTCAGGTAATAGAAGGTTAGGGCATGACATGAACCTTTTACCAAATATCATGATTTGTAAGGTCAATTGGACAAAGGTGCATACATCATGCAATGTCCAGGCTGTACGTTATTGAATAATTGCCTAGAGGTACAATGTAAAGGCTTAAAAATTCAAAAGTAGCACATGACAATTACATACGTTCTATGCCCTTCTCAAAAAATAAAATTATTATATACCCTGTGATATGACACGTATTACGTATCAGTAACAGAGGCATACATATATATTATATAGAACACATTATTTTGTACGTTATTACAAGTACTAAACCTGTCTTAATATTGCAGCATTAGACAGTCGTTAATTTATAATATATTTACAGAAACATTACTGCGAGAAAGGCTCTGTTTATCAGTATGTAAGACTTCTAATGGCACTGGCATTCATCCCAGCAGAGCATGTACCAACAACATTCCAGTATATGTTTGACAGGGCGCAGTCGACGTCTCCAGCGTTATTACATTTTGCAACATATTTTAGGGACAGCTGGGTAATGAATGCAACATTTCCTGTTCAGTCTTGGAACGTAATCATGGTACCGATCCGCACAAACAACGATTGCGAAGGTTGGCATCGTCGGATAAACCATTCAGGAAGAGATGGCAATCCACCATTTTACGTGATTGTGCCGCAGCTACACCAGGAAGCTTTGAAATTACTCATTCAGAGGCAAATGGTCAGTGAAGGAACCCTATCTAGATACCAGAGGAAATCAACAAGGTGCATTCAGCACAAATATTACTCATTGTGGGATGCCTACAGGAAGAAGGACCTTTCCATGTCGCAACTGATTCTTTTAGGTTGTGGCAGGATTAAATGGGCAATATTGTGATAACACTTTGATAAGTTAAAACTTTGTACATAGGCAGCATTGTGCGGTAAATTCAGTAGGATTATGGACACGAATTAAACTTTTCTCTACAACTTTAGTTCATAAGCGATATTTTGGCAGAGTGTTTATTAACATGGAACAAATGGACGGTTACCTGTTATAAAACAGCCTTTTATATGATACTATTTATATTATATATAGACTCTTCCATGTTTCAAAACACTCTGCCACAATATCACATACGGACAATGGGTGTGCGTGTAATCGGTTGTAATTTTTAATATTATTATTTTTGCATTTGTCAATTGAGCTATTTTCCGATATAGTGTACAATTGCTGTCCATCATATTATCGGCACCATTGATATTTTTTTTACTTTGTATCATCTACGAAATTACAAGGTTTATTTTGATAAAATAGGAATGTTTTAACTTTTTTATTTCGTTTCTAGACATGTACACTTTTACAGAAAACGGCTCAATTACGGCTACATATATGTTGTATATAGTATGACCAGCTGTTATTATTTATATAATATATATCATCTTTCTTACATAATATTAGCAATGGTTAAGAAGATGTAAATTCAAACGTGTATTGTATATTGTTATTAATGCATTGGTTAATTTGTTTCCATAGAATAAATTTATATTACCAATTTTTGTGTTTAGGCTCTTTTTTAAATGTCAATAAGAACATACTGCTAGTTAACGCAAAGGCCTTCCATAATTTTGATGCAACAGACACCTGATTGATTGGCGTTTTACGTCCCAGTCAAGATTATTTCACTGACATTGCAAAATCACAAATATAGCACATTTACATACATGATATATCAATGCACAGGTCATGGTATAAGTGAAAGGCTCGACGATCATGGTAATAGTGTTATACAGGGTGCCGGTTCAGAGATGTGTAAAAAATCAGTATTCGGTAACCTTGTGAAATCTTTATTTATTTCAGATAAGGCCATATAGATCTATTTTTAAAATTATATATATATATATATATATATATATATATATATATATATATAAAACATATGATATGATATGAAATAAATAAGGATTTTACAAAGTGAATGAGAATAGTTTTAATATTTTGTAAATCGATAATCCCCCTCCCCCCGATTATCAGCCCGAGTCAAAGTTGAGGCGAGAAAATATATATATTCAATTGCTTAAAAAAAGCAACGAGGCATTGGAAAAATATGTCAAGTACAAAATAAAAAAGGCAACAAGACATTGGAAATTGGGGCGGAAACACACTGGACTTAGGTCGGTCAAGAAATAGACTGTAGTAGTTTGCAAAATAAAGCAAACAGTGCGTAAATAAAACAACTTCAAAAATAATTAATAAATCAAAGCACTGATAGTGCTGAACGTAGGAAAGTAGTGATGATTATGATGGGAATGTAACATGAGTAGTTACTGATGAAGATGGTGATAATGAATATGATTTTATTTTTTGATGTTGATGTGACATGAGAAGTTCTGATGAAGACGATGAATCATGATGATGTTGCTGCTGATGACGATGATGATGATGATAAGTGTTGGTGACATGAATTCTACTACTGATGGTTATGATGATGAAGAAGATGATGATATGACATGAATAGTGATGATTAAGGTGCTGCTGCTGATGATGATACAAAACCTTGTTATCTGAAAATATACAATGATTTTGTAGTAGCAACAGCAGAGCTATGTTTTGTTTTGGGTCTAATTTCAGTCAGAAATCATAACCAACATCTTTTACATCAGAACTCTCAATGGCAATTCATCATCATCACTCATATTACATTGGCAGCAGCAGTAGAACCCATGTCACCACTATCAGCGCCATCATTATCATAATCATTATCAGAAATCCTTATGTCACCGTCATCATCATCATCATAATCATTATCAGAAATCCTCATGTCACATCATTAATGTGGTAACAACATCATCATTGTCATCATCATCATAGCTCTTGATGTCACATAATCATCACCAGCAGCAGAAGTACTGAAACCACCATCATAAGCATAATCATCTTCATCAGATCATCATCATTAGAAATCTTCTTGTCACATCATCAACATGAAGACGGGTCTTTATCATCATCACCATCATGAGCTATTAGCATCATTATCAGCTTCAGCAGAACTGAATGTCATTACACCACCACCACCATCATCATCACCATTTTCATCAGATGATCATTATCACCGTGTTCATGATATGACACGAATAGTTTTGATGGTGATGACGACCATGATGATGATGATAATGATGATAAAAACTGCAGGGTTATGTTGTTGAACAATATCTTTAACAGAACTCCAAATGGCAATTCAACACCATCATCATATCATCATCAAAATTCCACCTGTTACATTATCATCAACGTGAAGACATCATCATCATCATCACAATGATTACCATCATCATCAGCAGCAGAACCCATGTCAGACTATCTCCAACATCATTATCGAAATCATTATCAGAAATCCTGATATCACATTATTAACATGGTAACATCATCATCATCATCATGGGCAGCAACAGAACTTATGTCACCATAATCATCATTACAGCTCCTCATGTCACATTGTCATCATTATCATAACCATCATCATTGGCATCAACAGAACTCATATCATCATCATCATCATCATTCATACCTGTCGAGGTCCTTATGGAGTCATGTGTGTGCTAGGGGGGTCCGGGGGCATGCTCCCCAGAAAATTTTTGAAATTATCATACAAAATCCTGCATTCTCTTGCATTTCAGGGCATTAAATTTATCTTATAGAACCACATTCAACTACCCGTCCACATGGGGTTTATTTTCCGCCATTTCAACTTTTTATCACGTTCTTCTTAACTATGCAGTTGTCGTTACGTAATTTCCAAAAGTTCTTCAAGAATTGGAGGAATATCCATGACCAAGTAAGCAAATCTTGTTTATATGTAGTTTTCACTACTAGCGGGAACTAGGATTGTGAGTTACCAGCAACTGAAATTATCTTTATCATATTAAGCACGGTAATTTTAACTGTCGGTAACTAAACTCCAACATATTATCATTTTAATATAGGGTTTCAGTTTTTCATTTTCCAGATACTTCTATTATGCGTGTGTTTATTAATGCTTAGAGTGTGAGCGTGATTTACTCCTAAAATGCGTGTCACTTGACAGGTATGCATGATCATTGTCGTCGTCAGCAGCAGCAAAACTCAATGTCACCACTATTATCATCATCTTCATCAGATCATCATGTCATATCATCATCAATATAGTGTCATCATCAAATTAAACACCTTCACCATGACCAGCTACTTTCTTTGATTTGCATTTGACACATTAACTTCTTTCCTCTCTTTTTAAATCATCAATTTAAGTGATCGAATACACAATTAATTTGAAAAAATAAAATAAAATGAAAATTAAAAAAAAAATCATTTAAATGTAGTTAAAATTATTTTTGAATAAATTGACCAAGTGAGCTTCAAAAGCCTGAACTGATATAATTCTGACACAGCCTATATATAGCCCCTAAGCTAACAATTTGCATCTCCAATTACAGAAGTTGTCCAGGCAACTGTCTCTTTCAGAAGTTTGTTGACAAGAATGGTGTACAAAAGGGGGGAATATTTCTTAATAATTAATTCATTATTATTTCGATAACCGAAATTCCAATTATGAATAATCCTCTGCTACAATAAAATTAGATCTACTTTGAATTTAGGTATTATTAGGTGGTCAGATAATTTTATTTTACCAATTTTAAATGTTCAGGTAATTTACTCCCGCTGTGAGGCCCACTGAATAAATAGTCTAAAGAACCAGACATCGTTCTACTTATAGTTAAAAGTGTCTACCTGAACTTTACAGAGTTGTTATTCTTTCAGGATTTTATTTTTATCAGCTTCTATTTAACGGATTAATTATCAAGTGGCCACCAGGATTTTGATGAATTAAATAGAAGGTAAGAATAACACAATCTCGACCTTTGCATTTTTTTCTGTGCAAGTTTATCATACACGTGGAATTTTTGATGACTTTTTTTGTTCCCGGAGATGGCATTTAAAAGAGAATCTCTGTTCACAGGAACTTGTAATTAATGTTTAAACTATATATCCAGACTTTCTATACTATCCAGCACTAAGAAAAATAACGGTCCTTGTTAATTTTGCTTCTCATGAAGTGGTGAAAATTCTGTCACAATATCCCCGATTGTCCCGGATAAAAGTACCGTGTATGTTTAAAAACTGAAATCCCGATTTTCGATGTGAAAGAAAACAAATAATTCTGTATTTAGATCGCTGATGTAAAATATTTGTTTACATACGGGCTACTGTAGTTTAACATGCGTAAGATCTAGATCTACTCAATATTTTCTAAACGGGCGACGTGAAATAAATTTTATTTAACCACGAAAAAACTTGTTTTTATTTATTACATCAGTAGCCAAAATATAGTTTGAATGCGTCATTTTAGCGTGTAGTATAAAATGAATCTGAAAGTGAAAGTTCTGTTCATTGACCAATCAAATCCGGTGCCTAGAATTACATATGCAAATATGACTTCACAGACGGGACTAGGTTCGAAATTCCTACTCGCTGTATCAGTGTGTGGATTGTTGTTTGTTTGTTTTATTTTCATTGAAGTTGTTATAAAAGACTTGCCTGAAATTTGGCATTCACAAACCAATTAAATTAACCAGAAATGCATTTGTAAAATTAAGATTGGGCTCTTCTATATGGGTCTATTTCTTGTAACAGTAGTGTTTTGGTTAAGGGAAGATTTTGTTTACAGCGATACGCCGTTAGTTACCAAACGACGACAATACTCTGAAAAGTCTTCGACTTTCCTACGTAAAAATAGATGAAAAAATGAATTTTAAAAAAATGGGGCGTAAATGTAATGGGGCGAAACGACAAGCACCCATTATTAGTACATTTCTTAAAGGGACGACTTACCAAATTGCTTTGTGGGATTGATTGAATTATGATTTGTAATCTCGCATACACGTTACATGTCTGCTATACCTTTTTTCTAACGGACCATTCCACCAAAACAATTATAGGAACTTGCGCCTATCCATCAAAGTTTGGATATGTCCCCTTTTCAAATATAAACCCCATTCATTTCTAACTGTTAGAAGATAATTTAATTAGCTTTTATTTCCTACAATGTATTTCTTGTGTGTTTTTACTTTAGACGAATGCATACACGCCCAAACGATTCAGGAGGTCAAGTTGTCCTTTCGGAAAAATAGCTACCACGCCCTGTCAACTCGCCCATATCTCACATGTAGAGACAACTCGCCCCAACTTCATTTTACCTTGGACTACTAACTAAACAACTCGTCCTCTTTCTTACGATAATGATTAATCAAAAACAATCTGATCCACATGATATCGGAAAAAATCACCATTTTCACGTAATTGCAGAAAACTCCGTCGTAAAGTATATTTGACGATAGAATCTACTTTCTTTTTACAGCAAAATAAAGTTTTATAACTCCAGTTGATAACGGCTACGTTTCATAGTGTGATATATGTATAACCAACATGGAAGTCTTGTTGATAACCCTTTTATTAGGGCCTGCCTAATGTCATGAATTGGATTGACATAAAGACATGAATTTATTTATACGATTTCCTTTATTGTCACATTAAATGAAATGAAATAGTTGTATAAAGATTGTGTTTAATCATTTTTTATATTTAAACAAATTTTATAACAATTTTAATTAATTTTGAAGTATAAAACACGTCAGACGGGTCAAAGGGGAGGTAACTGGAATGACATGAATTTCCTGTCAATCGAATATCGGTATCATCTACCATTTGTTTGAGTGAAATTCAATATAAATTTTACATTTTTACGACCTTAAATGTTTTAATAAGTTATTCATAACACAAATGATATTGTTTTACTATACAAGAATAATCCGTTTGACGTGAATTTTAATTGACATGAATGCAAATCTGATTGACATGAATTCTTGTCCTAGATTGATTATTCATACTGGTGAGAACTCTTAGCCGTGTAGTAATATCTATAAATATTTCTACATGTTTCCAGATCCTACGGCGTGGACGTTGTTCTCAAAGGATCCATATTTTTTTAATTCATTTTTTAATTATTTTTTAAAAATTATTTCCCTTATGTAAAAATATACAATATAAATTGATAAATTCAATTAATAAATAATTCCTGTATTTTTAGTCATATGAATATATAATTGATAAATTCAATAAATAAATAATTTCTGTTTTTGAGTCAAATGATTAGAAATAAAAAAAAACTGTATTTATAGAGCTAGTGATTATGACCGAGTTGCAGCACCTGATTCAGATTAGGTCTTATCCATATCTTATAGCTGTTCATGTTCATCACACAACCAATCTGTATCATTATTCAAACCAGCACATGACCCGTGCTTCCATACATCACAATTTTTTCTGCCATTCTTGCCAGCACAGCCAACCATATCTTCGTATGAATCAGGTTTTCGGCATGAACAGCTACAAGATATTAAATAGGAAATTGAATTTGATCTTTTAATTATTTTTTTTTAGCTAAGATTCTTGGGGGAAGGTTTGAAATAGTTTTGTTTTAAACAATAAATCAAATGCGGTCGCATATATTTCTGGTCAAAAGACACATGATTCCCCCCAGTATACCCATTATGGCAAAATTCAACTAAAAAGGCGATAACAAACATTCCACAGTCAATTCCATCCCCTTGTTGTTGTACATCTGGAACTTGTAATAAAACATGCTTTTGATTTTCAGTAGAATAAATTGAAGTAATCTGAGTTTCAATACAGGGGTGGAGATTTTCGGTTTTCTTAAATAAACTGTCCAAAAGATAAGCATGTGACACGTTTATAAAATAAATTATATATTATATATATAACTAAAACCAGGGACATTGAGAAGCTTCTTGAAGTGTTCGCTCCATCTTGCCATAACTCTCTTGTTGTCTGAGAGGATCTCTTGTCCATCTTCTGACCTCAGTTGCACAGGCCCTTTTGTCTGGGGTCCCCAAACTACCCTGCAGAAGTATGGAAGCATGGAGGAACCAGTATGATTGCCAAACTCCACGAACTGATATGCAATGCATGGCATGAAGGCCAGTTCCTCAAGCATGGAAGGATGCCACCATTGTGACTATCTACAAGAAAGGAGACAGAACAGACTGTGGGAACTACAGAGGAATCTCACTCCTGTCCATTGCAGGCAAGGCTTTTGCAAGAATCCTTCTAGAAAGACCGTCCCGTCACATCACTCCAAAGACAGTCCCAGAATCACAGTGTGGCTTTCGACCAAACAGGAGCTAAATTGATATGATCTTCAGCCTCAGACAGTTGCAGGAAAAGTGCATAGAGCAGGACAGGGCCCTGTACATGGTCTTCGTTGACTTTACAAAGGCTTTCGACACAGTAGGAAGGAAAGGATTGTGGAAATTACTACGGAAGTATGGATGCCCTGAGAAGTTCACATCCATGGTCGAATCTCTCCACGAAGGGAATAAAAGCAACTGTCAGTGATGGAGTAACTACATCAGAAACATTTGATGTCACAAACGGTGTCAAAGAAGGTTGCGGGCTGGCCCCTACACTTTTTTCCATATTCCTGTCGGCAATGCTGGAGGAGGCTTTCCAGGGCATTGAAGATGGTGTCTACATTCAGTCAAGACAAGATGCTGACCTCTTCAACGTGGCACACTTCAAGGCAAAGACTAAAAGCACCCTCATACTGATCAGAGAGCTGCTGTTTGCGGACGACAGTGCACTACTAGCCCACACACCTGAAGCAATTCAGCGTATTCTAGATGCCTTCTCAGATGCATCAAAGAAGTTTGGCCTCAAGATCAATACGAAAAAGACCGATGTTCTTTACCAACCAAACTCCTGAGGAACCCAGGAAGTAGAAATCACGATAGATGGAACAAACTCAACTCTGCCCAAAAATTCACTTACCTTGGGAGCACAGTTACAAAGGATGGGCGAATTGACGCTGAAATACAGAAGAGAATGGCCAAAGCTAGTGCAGCGCATGGTAGACTTCGCCAGAGACTTTGGAACAACCACCGTGTGTCCACAAAAGTAAAAGGCAAGATCTACAGAGCAGTTGTGGTATCTACACTATTGTATGGAGCCAAATCCTGGACAATCTATAGACGACATGTGAAGAAGCTTCATGCCTTCATGATGCGCCATCTAAGATCCATACTGAAAATAAACTGGAAGGATAAAGTGACTAACAAGGAAGTGCTCGA
The DNA here is from genome assembly GCA_021292105.1 of Anadara kagoshimensis. Classification (NCBI taxonomy): domain Eukaryota; kingdom Metazoa; phylum Mollusca; class Bivalvia; order Arcoida; family Arcidae; genus Anadara; species Anadara kagoshimensis. The sequence continues at coordinate 66,091,612 of CM037859.1, forward strand.
CAAAATGGGCCTACCATCCATGGAAGATCTCCTGATCAGAAAAAATCTACGTTGGACTGGACACCTAATGAGGATGCCAAGCGACAGAATCCTAAGGCAGATTCTGTTCTCACAGCTGCCAGTTGGAAGAAGAAAGAGGGGCAGACCACGCCTCCGTTTCAAGTATACTATCAAAAGAAACCTGAAGCAGAGAAACATCAAGCTGAACTCCTGGGCGAAACTGTCGCAGCATAGGAACACATGGAGACAAGCGGTGAAGTAATTTCAGGAAAACAGACATAGTCGCTCTGCGACTGTCAGCAGATGAACTAAAAAAAACCTACCTCATACAACAAATAATGGACGACTCTCTTTACGCCTTGATGGCTCAGATGAAGACCATCGAAACTTAACAGTTGTCTCTGAATCTTCTTTTCTTTTACAATCTCTACATGACGAATGTAATGTAGATTGTGTAATACGGCCGACACATTCTGGAGGCCTGTGTTAACACGAAACGCCTTCTCATTTACCATTTTCAAAAAAGATGTCCTTTCTACCTGAGGCTGAAACATGTTTTCTGCCCTGGGAAGCAGGCCTGAGGTGATGATATGAGCACTGAAATATGAAATAAAACTAAATTTGTACACTACTCTTATATTTAATTCACAAACTTCAAAAGCAAAGTAATCACTTACAAATACAATACTTAATAAATTTTTATTTAAATTTTATATTTAATTCACAAACTTCAAAACCAAAGTAATCATTTACAACACTTAATAAATGAGTAATTTCATAAAAGCAATTTTTTAATTTTTTATATAAGCAAAATTATAATTTTATAATATTGTCATTTAATGAAATGAAAAAGTAAGTATGATTCATTTTAATTAGTCATTGACTAATAAAACCTCAAAATGGAGTCTAATTTAATTAACTAGTCATACCTGTCCCTTAAAACATGGCTTCAGTATACAAGTATAATGGGTTATTAATCAAAACTAAGGGGATTATTTTTTACCTGTGACAGGAAACTCATGTCTCAAATAAATACTAAATCTATAAAATAATATGAATTTATTAATCAGTAAAACATTAAAAGACATCTGGGAAATAGAAATCATATAATTAGGATTAAAAGTATTGAAAACAATTTAAATAGACAAAATGCTTAAGATATGATATAATCATCTAGACGCTTTACGTCATAGCAGTTACATAGCATATAATACAAACGTTTTATTGATACAGTATAAAGTGGTATTACAAAGTGTAGCCAATGTGTACATTACATGTATATCACATACATTACACATAGTTCAAAACTTTATTCCTATTCTTAAATTCTGAACGCGTTGGAGTGAGTAATAAGGTTTAACGTCCCAGTCAAGAATATTTCACTTATATCGAGACGTCGCCAGCTATAGGCGAAAGTGCAGAAATTTTGCCTGTGTGTTGCGCTGATGGCATTATATACAGCAGGGTTCTTTAGCGTGCCAAGCCCACAGTGACACGGGACCTCGTTTATTTTAAATTCCCATCCGAAAGAACCGTGACTTTCATTTTGTATTGCCGAGTGCTTGGCGAAAGAACAGTCATTATCAAAAACAAACATACTTATCCATTTCCGAATCACAATCCAGAAGCAAAGTTAAAACTTTAGAACTGACAAGTTAGGTTAGACACGTGAACTTCCACAAGGGAAGTGAGGCCGGGTGCTTCGGAAGGGTAAGCACCTCCTGTTTAGCTAGCTACACCAGTCACGTGTTTAATCAAAATTGTGCGAAAGGAACATGGAACTATGAGACGTCAAATATATCCAAGGCAATCCTGGACACAGAGACATCAAACTTATCAACAATACTGTGATGACGGCCATAAAACTTTTTGAGGGCCTTGATAAGCCTAGGATTGCAATATCCCTGAGACAACAATTTATTTGCAAACAGCCTACATCGTTGTACAAAGTCCCCGTAGTGGGAACAAGCTCTACCATAGCGTATTAATTGGGAAACAAATACAGGAGAAGCAGGTATATTGCTGCATAATAAGGAAAGTTGACAATAGAAAAATTGAAGCCATCACATTACCCACTTTCAAGTCTTGGGTCAGACCCGGCCGAGGATCGAACCCACAACCTCCCACTGTCGGAGCGAGCACTCTAGTTGAACGCGTTGGAAAAAATGTTAAAACAAATTGGTTATTGTAGCGACATATATCAGTATAAATTGAATGCTACGTTATAGTTCCTCTTTAATAAGAGAAGGAATCGAGCAACTGTAACTATCTTTAATATGTGAGCAAGTTCCAGCTAATAAACGTCTTGGGTTGTTTCTGACTTTTTGTATTTTGTACTTCTGGATTATCAAGAAGCCAAGGTAGACTATCTGTTAATTTGTGTTTTTAAAAAAAATCATGCAGGAAAATAATTTTGTGGCATATTGCAAAGATAATTTATTACGCTCTAAATGCAGTGGAGGCTCCTTGGCTTCCACGTATAAACTATAAACCGGAGACGCTTTAAAAGCTCCAAAACATATTCGTAGACCTTGTTGATGAATCAAGGTTCTTTAAATAAGATTTACGGGCAGATTCAACAACCACTAGTTCAGCCCCCTCTAGTTTTACAGCCACCAGTTCAACAACCAGATCAAATTCCAGGATGAAAGAACAGAGCTTCCAGTGATCTTGTGGTTTCTGTTTGAAAGTTAGAGAGTGTGCCTTGCAATTAATGAGGATCGTGCCATTGGCAGTTTGCCCTTTCACTTGACTGGGCAGGCAAACCTTTGGTTTCACAAACTGCCAAATTAGACCAAGGCATCTTTAGATGCAATCAAAGCTGCATTTCTTGAAAGGTTTCAAGATACTAATAGTGACAATAACATTGTGGATGTCAAATAAAATGAATATCAATCGGGAAATGACGTCTTTTACAAAAACTGCCCCTACGTGTATCCACGATTAGTAAGTTAGGGATGGTGAAAGTAACAATTAATGGATTGCGAGACTCATTAAAGTCCCATGTAATAGGAGCCAAACCTAGCACATGGCAGGAACTGAAAGATGCAATTTAAACTGCAATGAGAATCGCCGAATGCAGCGCCAAATGTCCACCTACCGGTATTTCAGACTATTTTGACAATTATTGATACCAAAATGAGACAACTTGATCAAGTATGTGCTATTAATGCCTCTAAATAATATGCCACAAAAAAAAAATTCAACCGGTTCATACAACTGTACAGCTCTCAATGGCAGCCACCACAACAACAACCGTGGCAACAAGCCCAACAATGGTGTGAAGGATCCACCACAAACACAGATGGACAACAGGCACCATTTACACAGTGTCAACATAGACAACAGACAACATGCAAAAATATGGCAAGACACCAGGTTGTACTAATGTATCTCAATGTCATAATGTTAAACAATCTTGTACATACTGTGGCAAATCTAGTCATACTGAAAAAAGTAAGCATCACAAAAATTTGGGATAGTGTAAATCAAACTGCTTAGGGAAGCGCGCCTATTTATCATTTTGTGGACAGTCATTCAAATAACAGTGTTAAAAACAAAAACCTAGTGTTGAAATTTTCAATTCTTTAAACAAAAAGATAACACAAGCTAATGAGAATAAAAACAAATCTTTTATTAGTCAAGTTTCCAAATTAAATAAAAGTTTTGGTCACACTTTTTATTTATAACTTCCAAGCTTTAGTGGACATTGGTGCTTAACTAAAGATGCTAATGGTGCAATTATGGTGAAATTGATTAACCTTTCACTATTAGTAACAAGTTTTTAACCAGGTTTTCCCTAAATTATACAAGTCACTCAATTTAGGTGGACTTTAATGATAAAAAACCTAAAGTTATATTAGACCTTAAAAAGAAAACAATTGGATTTCGAGATAAATCAAATAAGGAACAAGTTCACTTATTTGAAATTGAAACTGGCTTAGTGCGTGAACTTGTCACTGTTCATCCAAATAGTAATGGAGATATTAAAATTCGTATTTCCAACCTAAAACATGATCAGACGGTAATCAAAGAACCCCAACCAGCACTGCCTGATCATGGTTTAGCAGGTGCAAAAAGTGTTATACATAAGAGTGCTACTGATCAAATGGTTATGCATATCATAATCCCGGGAGATGAAGCTGTAATTCTACATTCAATATAATTGGCAACAGCATCTTATGTACAACCCGAGTCAATCTTTGTGTTGGTTACAAGTCAGTCAGTCTCATCAAATTCAGGTGTTGACAATCGGACCAGCACCACTTGACTTTGATTTTAGTGAATTGGATTTATCAGAAAATGAAAAAAATTACTACATATACTTTTGCAGAAAAACAAGTGTTTGCTAAGGACCTTAGTGAACTTGGATATTCCGACTTCAGGTGATGCATATTCTGTACGTAAACGTTTTTACAGGCAAAATCCTCTCCGGTACTTGATGAAATGAACCGTCAGATCGATGAAATGCTTCAACATGGTATCAAAGAGGAATCTGAAGGTCAATGACAAAGTTCTGTGGTTATGGTAAAAAAGAAAGGGGAAGAGAACTACGCTTCTGCGATGACTATCGATCGCTTAATTCCATAACTGTCCTTCAGTTTTACCCTTTACCTCGCTTTAATGATGTATTTGATTCTCTGATCCGAGCCAATGCACATTTGACCTATCAGGATATTGCAAAATAGGCATGAAGTCTGAAACAGCGCATAAGTCTGCATTTGTATCAGCAGGTGGTGTTTACCAATGGAGAAAATGCCGTTTCGTCTTGTAAATAGTCTGGCATCTTTTCAGCAGTCGCTAACTAAAGTGCTAACCGCTCTCACTTACAAGATGGCGTTAGATGATATCCTGGTGATTAGCAGCTAATTTGAGTCACATATTCGAGACTTAGAGCAAGTGTTGGATAGGCTGATTAAAGCAGGTTTGACCCCGAAACCGAGCAAATGCAAATTTTAAAGAAAATGGGTATGTTTCTTAGGACGCACTTTATCTAAAGACGGTGTGCAAGTTGATATCTCAAAAACCGACGCGGTCATATCAATCCCTATTCCAAATACCAAACGACAGACAATATCTTTCCTAGGGCTCTGTAACTATTACAGAAAATTTGTTCATGTTTACAGTCATATATGTGCACCCCTTAACCCTTTAATTGGCAGATACGCCAAACTACGCCATTTTGATTTTCGGCGTGTCGGGTGTACTATTTTCGGCGTGGAAATTTTATTTGAGGACGGATCTTTAAAACCCTGGTACCAAAATAAACTAGAGAAAATTTCCTATCAACTTTGTTCTTTCTGTTTTTCTTTACAAACACCCTGTCCTACATATTTTTTTACTTGAAATTCAAGCACGCAATTCAAATTTCTATTTTCGAGAAATTTTTTCTACATTATTTAAACCCGATTTTTTAATGTATTTCTAGATGTTAAAATGCTGGAAAACTTATATGTGTGAAAAATAGAGAAAAAATCATATTAAAAAATTTACAAACTCATTTATATGACGCGAAATGACGGAAATTTAGAACTTTAAATTTGTACTACATGCGGGCGAAAAAATCGTGTTTAGGTAAACACGTCGTTTTACGCCGTAATTTTTGCACTTTTTGAGTACTTTCGAGGCATTAGCTGTAATCGACACCATGTAAAACGTGTGTTTTCGAATGGATTGTATCATATTTTTTATCAATGAAAGGAAATTTAATGCAGAATTCAACTATATGATTTCTAAACTCTAAAATTAGATATGCGAAATTAAATGACAATTTAATAAATATGCTTTAAAAAGTGCCAAATCCTATACAACTTTGACGTTTTTGCCCAGTCTTCCGCGACCGGTACGCTTTCTTCACTTTAAGATTTTTTAACACTGAAATGTCAGATCAGAGAGATATTTGTAATATAATAAAAATAAGTATTTCTAAGGAATTCTGTCATTTTTATTCTTGAAATATTGACGTTTTATTGCGCTTTTATTAGTCTAAAATAAAGGGTCTTGAAAACAGCGTTGAAGACGGATTTTCAGGTTTATATCCGATTGGTTTGCTCAATTAAAGTGATTAAAATGAAATTTTTATGATGAAAAGGCAAATTTTCATAGCTACCCATTCATATATCAACGACTAACAGAAGTCAAATAATTTCAAAGATATCACAAGTTGAATTTGCATTACATCTGGTACATTTTGCCGATTTTGTAGTGTTACATACGACGATAGATAAATGTCTTCTACTACGTCCGTAACAGATGTATATAAATATATCAGACTAGGGGTCAAATACTAGATCGGTGATTCTGAAAGGATGTTTGTTATATTATCAATATTAACATTGAAAGTTTTTAACAATTCATTTGATAATTGCAGAAATAAATTGAAGATTTGAGTGTCCAAAGTATCACATACTATAATAAAACTTGGAAATGTGATCTTGGTTCATCAGACGTTATTTTAGAACTGATAATGATTGTGACGGCCTTCCCACCTTCCTATACATAAGTTATGGTTCCCCATCTACTCAGGCACATTTCTGTTTATAATACCATAAAATGTTAACAACACGACTGCTTTTAAAGTATTTTTCTTGTCGGATGTGATAATTAACCACTAGTATTTATTTTAATATTAATAATTATTACTTATATTAATGAGAGTGATTGTCAGCACGAGTACCATGGCCATCGCATACTATGAGACAACCGATGTATTTGCCTCGGTAAAAATATTACAGACATTTATCACCATTAATATGAGAGAGAGAGAGAGAGGGGGGGAATTGGACTTTACTACCCCAGTATACAAAAACACATACTTGTAAAAGGCAACTACGGGTAGATAAGCCTGAAGTACGCGAAATGGTTTGGTGGTTAAGCAGTGAAGAAACAGTATAAACGGTTAATTCTGGCAAGGAATAAGCAGCTCAAACACACGTATATATACATGTATGTACTGTGGCTAAACTACACACATGAATAGCACATGGTCTCATTGCAAGTGGCTGAAAGATTTCCGATGCGAACTCAAACACCTTTTTATGCCAAGAAACGCATTTACTTCTTTGCCGCGTGAGCTAAATAATATTTTTGAAGCATTGTTAATTAATACTAAAAAGTGATTTAACTATGAACACTCAAAATTATTCCAGAACACGTCAAATTGCTGCTTTTTATTATTATTTTTAATTTTTAAGGACCCTCTGGGAAAGTGCCCTTAGTGCTTCTCTGGACTTATAAAAACTTACCCATTTACACCACACACACACGCACACGCACACAACACACACACACATACATTTTAATAAAATGGCATTGCTGCTGAACTGTAAATTCGTGTATGTAACAATATTATTCAAAATAGAAAGTGAATTTGACAATTAGCCAGCCCTTTTATGACAGACGGGACACTTCCTTGCATTTTCAGTCTATTGGTGCTTGAGTTTTACTTGTTTACACCCTTCAACATGTTTACAAAAGAAACCTGAATAGCCTCTCGCACTTACAGTATATTTCAGTTTGGTACATTCTTATCAGGAGTCCAATGAGATACAGAAGTTCGAAGCTGTCAGTTATCCAAATCGATCTTTTTATGTTGAGTTATGGTATTTAACGTCCCAATCAAGAATATTTCACTTATATCGAGACTTCGCCAGCTATAGGCGAAGGTGCAGAGATTTTACATGTACGTTGCGCTTATGGCATTATACAGCCGGGTTCTTAAGAGTACCAAGCGGTATGTTTGGCGAGAACAAACTGACGTTAATAAAATTTAGTCTCTATTTGCTAGGCTACACACCATTTATAGCATGGGCTACTATCATTATTTTCCACCACCAGTAAATCAGTAACTTAAAACATATGGGGGTTTAGGTGGCCAAGTGGACTGAAGTGTGTAGTCACGGATCACAAGCCTACGTTCGAACCCCACTCGGAACATATCCTAATGTGAGAATGTTTGTCATTTCCTTTGCCGAAGGTTGTTTTTTTTTCAAGACAATCCGGTTTCCTCCACCATCCTTGATCTGACCTTCTCAATATATATAGAAAAAAATTTGACTGGTTAGTAAAACATACTAGACAACATACAATGTGACTAAAAACAGGACACAACCGACAACACAACACAAGGTGATTGAATCAATATAGGAAAAGACATAAATATATTGAGACCACTGATTATAAAACTCTTAACTGTACAACAACTGCGTTAGATCAGTTGATAGAGTGCTCGCTCTGTAAGTGGGAGGTCGTGGGTTCGAACGCCAACCGGGTCTGACCAAAGACTTAAAAGTGGGTATTGACCGTTTTATCACCAAGCACTCGGCATTACGAAATGAAAGGCACGATTCTTTCGGATGGGAACTACAATAGATGAGGTCCCGTGTCACGATAGGCTCAGTACGATAAAGAACCCTGATGTATAATGCCATCCGCACCTTCGCCTATAGCTGGTGACGTCTAGATATTAGTAAAATGTTCTTGATTGGGACGTTAAACATCATAACTCACTCACTCACTCCTAACTGTACACGGGAACTGATATAAATGTGTTGGGTTGGTAATACTATACATGATGTAAGTCCTGATGTTCTCAATCCCGACATTGACAATATGTAGTGACCATTAGAACTACACTCTGTTAAAAAGACACCATTTGTAAACAGTTTTCTGTTTTGGTTGCCATGGTAATGGAATTTGAGATAATTAAAACGAAATAGTAAGAGTCTTCTAATTTATTTATTTTTTACCATTGATCAGTTCATTTGTATTGTTGAAGTTATGAAATCAAAGTTACAGTCTCACCTTGTAAAAAGATATACCAAAAATAAAAGCATTTGCATGTTTTTGTTAATAATTGACCGAAAATCTATTATTTTCAGAGTTCCTATTTTGGGTGAAACACGCAAAGTTTGAATTTATTCGTCTATTCATTCTCACCTAATTATATTAATCAAGTCATGTGAAATAACAAAATTTAATTTTACATCAACCCAAGCTCAAGGGATTATAAGAATAAAGTCAAATTACACAATTTATTTCTTGTGTAACGCAGTCATCACGTTTTTGGTTACCATAGTAACGATTTTTTGTTTGGAATTATCATTTTAGTGAAAGAAGAATATGAGTCTCCCTAATATATACAATTTATTATTTATCCGACCCCTGATATCATTAGAGTTTTGGGCTGAAATTTATAGCCTCAACTTTTTCAAAATGAAACAAAATAAAAGGTTTTTGCATGGTTTTATTAAATAATTGGCCGAAAATGCTACGGAATTCAGAATTCATATTTTGGGTAAAACATAGAAATTGTGAAACCATCTTTCGTATCAAATGCATTTAATAGTTTATTTGATATTATTTACCAAAAGTCATATATTTACACCTGCAAATATAAGAAAATAGCAATATAAAGTGAAATAAAACAGAAATTCCCTCTTTATCTTCGTTTTTGCATGGCTTTTGTTGCCATGGCAACCGTAATTTTACTGAAAATATTTTTAAATAAAAATTTTGAGTAACAGTTTATTTATTTGTATGGTTTAGTAGCGGTAAAATTTCAGCAAAAACTTAAATATTTGTGTCAAAATAATGATCAACGCAACAAAACAAAATGCATTTTTCGCCTCAATAGTATGCCATTTTTTTATATTTTGGGGCTGATAACTACGAAATTTGTTCTTTTTATTTTTTGTGAAAAAATGCGAATTTTAAAATTATTTTTTTGCAGCATCTCCCATTGATACTTAACTTGATTTTCCTGCAAAACCATATTTTTCTAGCGTACTGGTCTTAAGATATAAGACATTTATTTGAAAAAACACAAAATTCAGCGATTTTTTACATGTTTTTGTTGTAAATGTGGTGTTTATGTTGCCATGGCAACCGATATATGGATGAAACGTACATTAAAGGGAAGTATAGTATACGGGGATACAAAATATATATGGGTTGGTTATTAGCATTTTTACTGCAAATACCCTAAAATCTGCAGTGAAAATATGGTACAGGTTTTGCACTTTTTCCAAAATTTCTCTGCCAATTAAAGGGTTAATAGGTTATTAACAAATGATGTGGATTTTAAATGGGATGCTGCATGTAATGAAGCATTTCAAAAATTGAAATATGCCTTCACATAACCTCCTGTGCTTATTTACCCTGGCTTAACTCCTTTATACTAACAACAGGTGCCAGTAAAACTGTCATTGGCTACATCTAAGGTCAACGTGACTCTCAAAACAGAGAACATGTCATAGCATATTGAGATAGGTCACTAAATGATGCTGGAAGAAAGCGGGATATACCTGAATTAGTGCTTAGCCGTCCTTGAAGGCATATAACATCATGTGCGTCTTGCCAATAACAGACTTTAAGTATACACAGATCATCGTGCTCACATTGCTAAGTAACATCAAACAAGCCACAAGTAGGTAAGCTAGGTGGTCAGTACTCTTACAGGGCTATAACTTTGTGGTTTACTATAGGAAAGGCGAGAAAAAATTCTGATTCACTGTCCAGACGTGATTATCCAGCTGAAAAAAGCGGGAAAAGTTGATGATTCTTTTGCTAATATTGCAGAGAAATACCATGCTTTCATTGAAACGACAGATTCTGATGTATCACTTTTAAACATGAGCATATGTCAGATTCTAAGTATGACAGTCTTTTGGAAGTTGTAAAGAAGCTACTAATGATGTCTCATGGATAAGCATTTGTAGAACTTGGGTTTTCTGTCAATAAGGAAGTTGAAACTGCTAATCTCTCTGAAAAGACTTTGGTAGCAGAGAGAATAATTTGCGACTATGTGCAACACTGTAGTGGAATACAGAATGTTGTATTAACAAAGGAGTTACAATTCATGAAAATAAATACGTTCATGCCATGTCTCACCAAAAGCAACAATTATCATCATTAATGTTGAACACTGACCAAATGTTTGAAAATTCAATGTTAGCTGTAAATAATACTGTTATTTTACTTAACAATACATCAGAGGCTTATGAAGCTGAACTTAAAAATGTTAAAGATTTAAATCTTCATGAAGCTGAACTTAAAAATGTTAAAGATTTAAATCTTTATATTTCACAAATATTTGTTAAAATTAATTGATCTACAATTGTCCCTTAATAAACACTTTAAAATCATCCATCACTGGGCTAACTACATCATCTATCTTGTTATACCGCACCAAGATGTTGGCGCTTTACTGCCTAAATGGTCAACACATAGTGAAGGGGTGCGATTTTTGTGTTATACAGCTTCAACTGATACACAAATTCTTCCTGCTCGTATGGAAGTTTGTGAGAATAAAACTAACCAATCCGTCTTTGTTTCTCAAAATAAGTTATCCAAATCATTGTACATGTTAAACCGGATTTCCCAGGACTTCGCACTCATATCAAAAGACATATAGTTAATCCACTATGTCAAATTAAATAAGTTTAAACAACTTACGTTTGCATTTCTCATTAAGAGTCATGTCTACAAGTAATTAAGATGACGCTTAACAAACATTATGTTTATTCAGTAACTCTTGACAACCCAAATTTGTTTAAGGGTTCAACACGGGGGAAACTTAAATCTAACCATGTAATTGGTTTGATATTCCCCATGCGGGTCCTCCCTTAATCACAAGACTTTCCGTGTCCTTAGGGGTCGCGTTGGCTTGATTTGTCACTTCTGCGTAGTGACAATAAAGAGCAAGCATCTTATTCAAGCCTTATTTTCATTCAGTTTCAGAAAAACATACGCACCAAACTAAAAGCTCACAGCCACTTGCATGTCTATTACTGCTAGATAGATGTCCATCTGTCTCTTCTGCTTCCAAAATTTCCAATCATTATATCTAAATGGTCAGAATTTGCTTTAGGATTCAAGGAAGACCACCACATTTAATAACATTTCTCAAATTCTTTTTTAACCCTGTAAGTAATAAATTCAGGAAAAGGGACCGCAAAAATGTTTCATTGCAGTGGTACTATTTTATAGTTTCGCAAGTGTAGTTGAACAATAACCACCCTGAAACATAGTTTACTTAAATACATTAGTTTATAAACGAGTGGCGCAGTTATGGTTACTCGGAAACAAGCTGTCAAGAAAAAGAAAAGCAATAGGTAATAGGTAACCAGTTTGACTTTTAAATTTTGTGATTGACATCCGATGTAGATAAAGATTATAATTCAGTGTTTACGCGCCTAAACCTTCGTACAATCGTCTTACCATTATCCTTGTCACCAGCTTGGTCATCACACATCGTCATCTGCTATGTTTTTTGCGAGAACTAGATCACCGTCTCATGTACACATATCGACAAGTTACATAAAAGATGGTTAACGTTACTGTAGTCCAAGTGTGATTATACATTGGAGTTTACATCAGGTATTTTGTGAGTAGACAATTTTGTATTTTTCACTATCAGAACTCATCAAGTGTAAGAAACAAAGTTTTATTGTAACATTGATGCTTTTGGTAAAACATGGAAAAGTATGCAATTCATTAAAAAGAGTTAAGAAGATCTTAATTACATATTAATTATAACAGTTTTAATTTTACAGCACTAGACGGTCGTTTCGGAATACAATTCCTCATCAGTAGTGCTTGGACAAAAATTGTGAAACCATTTGTTTCTTCAAGATGTTGAAAATATACCCAAATCACCAAAATGAAGTTTTACCAAATTAAGGTACGGAAATACGTTGTATGAAGGAGTATACATTAGATTTGCATTTAAACTGAAAATTTGTTATATATGTGTCTGTAGCAGGCTGTGTAGTGACTATACGGATTTTTTTATCCCAAACTAACACAAGAGAAAATTTAACGAAATAAATCGTATATTTCCTTAGATAATCCAAAACAAACATACTAATCCATGTCCAAATCACAATGCAGAAGCAAAGTAAAAACTTTGGAACGGCCAGGTGAGGTTAGTCACGTGAACTTTCACCAGGGAAGTGAGACCGCGTGCTCCGGAAGGGTAAGCACCTCCTGTTTAACCTCGTCACAAAATGGACAGGTTACAATTAATGCAAGTTTATGTGGATGACCGTGGGCAGTGCTCAAAGCAGGTTTTGAAAACTGGTAGCCACATGGCTAATAATTGAAAAATTTCAGTAGCCATTTCAAGATTTTTGTCACCAGAAAAAATTCTTGGTGGCCTTTCCTATATTTGGAAGTGGGAAAACTATACTTTTCAGGATAAAAACACTATTTTAGAGGAACAAATCTCAGATTTTGTATAATGATGTTTTCAACCATATCATTTATACAGATTTTGAGTCTAGATATTTTATCATAGGACCAGATGTTAACATGTATGATAATATATGGATGGCAGTGTACTTTTAACATAACTCCTGGAAATTATGTAATCAGAAAAATAGAGGTGTTTTTTATTCAAAAAACAATATGGTGATATACATATATATTATATAATTTATCTTGATTATTAACTGCCATACCTGAGTGTATGTGTGTGCATATGAGCGTAAATGGTGTGATTTATTTTTGTCAATTGTAAAATCACGGCGGCAAAAACTTATAAGCATTCTTTTGCAAACAAATTAATGAAAACTAAACAAATAAGTTCTCACTGTAGACGTGTGCAATTTTTCATACTGTTCCTCGAATTTCTTGGGCACAAAATTTCCCTTCTTCAATTAACTAACATTATCTCGCAAAAATCTCCTTCTTCAATTCACTAACATTATCTCGCAAAAATCTATGTTTATTACTTTTTGCATGTATCACTAAAGTATCTCTCTTAAACGTATGTTACCCCTTCCCTACAAAATTAGTTTTCCATGCCATACCCAGGTTTGATTTACATGTATTGCAAAACATGCGATCATCTTCAGATACGTACTCTAGCCATGTAAACTCACCGAGCCATTCACGTTAGAAACTTTTTTCACTTAATTCCTGCCTCTGTTTTCAGCCGGCGGTTGATCTTTAGGCTGATCATTAGAACAACCCAAATCATAACATTTGGCTGCCATTATGCAAAATTAGTTCACGATCAGTTATGCGCTTTAAACAATAAAGTCACCTGCTTTGATTAAAGCGCTTTTAAGATAATATTGATGGCCAGACTATTTGTCGGGTTGGGTGACGGGTCATAAACAAAATTTCCGGATATCCCGATTTTGAATGGCCAAACTCAAAAAAATTATTTGACATAATGGCGATCGTCTGACAATTAATTTGTAGTCGCAAAATCAGATTATTGGTCGCAAATATCGAGAATTCACTAGGCTACTTGAAACAAATGCAATTGCAATTGCCCTCATCTTAAGATGGCGGACGCAAAAAAATGGGCGAGTTCAATTTTCCTTGTTTTGCGCTCATTTAAACAGTTGCACATTACTATTAATGTAGCGATGATCTCGGGCTTTATAAACATAACAAATCTGAGGCGTGGACCAAACGCAAATACCACTGATTTAATAGTAATCGTTTGGAATTTTCAGCAAGCTGTACGTAACTGCACGAACGTGTAAACATAAGGATGTTGGGTAACTGATTTTCCGGATGTACGTATCCCGTGGGGAACCCGGGTTTGAATAGGTCCCCAATACCTCATGCTTGTCGTAAAAGCGACTAAAATGAGGCATTCCGTTTGTCGTGGAATGCAATCCTTGATGGTGGAGGGCGGGATTTTGGTGATTGAGGACCGTGTAGATTTCGGTTTGCTCTGGTCCAAAACATCACTTTTGACCTCACTTTACCTAGAAAGACGGTTGGCATAAGCCCGTGTCCAATTAATTAGCTGGTCATGCCAAGCCCTATATGCAAGATAATTGTATTTCCTAAATCTTTTTCTCCTTTTCTGTATGTCTTTTTCATACCTTTTGTCTTGTTCTTGCGTGTAGAAGGCTGTGGCTCATAGGTTAAATCTGGTCTCTTTGTGATGTTCGATTATATATAAACTTGACATCCATTAATTATTTATTCACCCAATCTTTCTGGATGTTGACTATCATTGTTAATCATAAATTTATACTTTATATCGCAATTTTACTATGGTGTATATCTTCTTTTAAGTCCTTGGTGCTGTTCCGAGTCGGTTTCCTCGGACCATAAAACATAAAAGCATTGCCCATGGTTGACACTTCGGATTGGCGGGTTGGGAACAAAGAGGATGTAAATCCCACTTCTTCAGTATGGATACTAAAACAAATATTTCTAATAGTTCTTCTGAAAGATTGAAACAAGAGATTGATGAGGAATCTGATGTTTTTGTAGCATGGTCGAGGTTCGTTGTTGTAAAGTCTACAACTGTCCAACCATTAAAAATCAACCTTTTCGTTATTAGTAAAGCTGTAAAAGGTATTGCAGGAGATGCAGCAGACATTAATAAGTTACGTTCTGGCTCTCTCCTTATTGAATGTAGAACCCGTAGGCAATCAAATAGTTTGCTAGCTGCTAAACATTTAGCTAATGTACCTATTAACGTTTCGCCGTATGGGTCATTACATACAAGCAAAGGTATTATTCGTGATAAATATCATTCTATTGCTGACATGAATGAATGATACGTCAGAACAATAGTACTGCAATCGCTCTCTTTGCCAAATTATTTGTGCACCTCGGTACAGCGCCGTCTCCACTTCAACATTGACCCAAGGGAGCACAAGAAACACATACCGTAAGTAAGCAAAATTTCACCATATTACCCAGCATGTTGACAGCTTGGGTGACAACCAACTACTGTAACTTTTCGCGGGAATCGGAGGCTGACCTATGGTCGCCTTACGTAAGATCATGATGTCCATCTGTAACGGTCACGCGTCTGTCTATATATCAAAAGTAGCCGACACGGTCAGCTACGTGATATGGGAGTAGGGGGTACAGAGGTTACAATATACAATCGTTATCTTGATAAATTAGCAATGATTATAGACATACTGATTAATAAATATATACCAACAATATATAGATATATAATTTCATAACTACAAATTAAAACACTTACATCATTTGATTATGATGAGTATTTTTTTATATAAAAAAATAAAAACAATTTATATTCTTATTATTAAATCTCACATTGAAGAATCGTTTTAAATGTAACTGAAATTATTAGAAGATCGTCGTCGACCTCTTCTCGCAAAACCCGTGCCATCAGGTTGTTCCATTAGTAAGATATTTTGAGGACTGACTGTTTGAAAAATTATTTTGGAATTTATAATATAAAATTGCTCAATTAGATGGTAATGAAAGATTTAAGGCTTCTTCCCACGGCAATCTATTTGCAAATCTTATAATTTTGTTTAATTAGCTTACTATTCCAGCTTATTTCAGAATGGTGTTCCATTTGAACAAATATTTCATTTAGACATTTACAAGTAATGCAAATATTCTAGTTGACAAGGCATCAAGTAATCACAAATACTGTGTATATTATGACTTAAACTTCTTATTTCATAATCTTAATTATCCGATTGGTTAACGATCATCACGACATGATATGATTTTTGGTTATTTCAATACTTCAATAAGTTTCGCTTGTCATTCCATCGTTTATATCGCGTTCAAAGTTCAAACGATCATCACGACATGATATGATTTTTGGTTATTTCAATACTTCAATTAGATTTGCTTGTCATTCCATCGTTTATATCGCGTTCAAAGAACGTCTTAAAGAAATTATTCACTTGTCTTTCTTCTGCAAAAACGGTAAGCCAAGATGCAAATATCTGGTGCTGAACAGGGATTCTGGTTATTTTGTGAAGCATCATACGGATTCCAAACAAAAATATACTGAAGATACCATCAACAAAATGTTGAAGTTTTTTATAGATAACATATTTGTTGTGTTTGGTAATATAGTTTTTCAGCAAACAATAGGTATACCAATGGGTACAAACTGTGCACCATTGCTTGCTGATTTGTTTCTTTATTCTTACGAAGCAGAATTTATGCAGAACCTTGTCAAATCTGGAGAGAAAACTGTCGCCAAATCATTCAACTCGACATACAGATACATAGATGACGTTCTGTCTCTTAACAATCCTAAGTTTGGAGACTATGTAAATGTCATCTATCCTAGTGAGCTTAAAATAAAAGACACGACTGATTCCTCAAGTTCTGCTTCATATTTAGACTTATACCTGAATTATGACGCACAAGAAAGGCTACATTTGAAACTTTATGACAAACGTGATGACTTCAATTTTTCTATTGTCAACTTGCCTTTTTTTTGCAGCAATATGCCTGCTTCTCCTGCTTATGGTGTATTTGTTTCCCAATAAATACGCTATGGTAGAGCTTGTTCCCACTGCGGGGACTTTGTACAATGAAGTAGACTGCTTGCAAATAAATTGTTGACTCAGGGATATTGCAAGCCTAGGCTTAACAGGGCCCTCAAAAAGTTTTATGGCCGTCATCACAGTATTGTTGATAAGTTTGATGTCTCTGTGTCCAGGATTACCTTGGATTTATTTGACGTCTTATAGTTCCATGTTCCTTTCACACAATTTTGATTACACACCTGACGGGTGTAGCTAGCTAAACAGGAGGTGCTTACCCTTCCGGAGCACCGGCCTCACTTCCCTGGTGGAAGTTCACGTGTCTAACCTCATTTGTCAGTTCCAAAGTTTTTACTTTGCTTCTGGATTGTGATTCGGAAATGGATAAGTATGTTTGTTTTTGATTGTTTATTATTTCAAAACCATCATGGAACATTATTTGTAAGTGAACTTTGAAAAAAAAATTAATTTGATTTTTTTATAAAAAAAAATATCAATTCAAAATTTAATTACAAAATTGTTTTAAGATGTTTGTTTTTCATACCTGGAAAATTTAATTCAACTGTTTTAGTTGAAGACATAAGGTCTTCAATCTCCTGCAACTGGTCATCAACTGAATTCACTTGAGGTGTATCTTCTACATCACCTGAGGCATATCTTCTACATCACCTGAATTCACTTGAGGCATATCTTCTACATCACCTGAATTCACTTGAGGCATATCTCCTACATCACCTGAATTCATTTGAGGCATATCATTTACATCACCTGAATTCACTTGAGGCATATCTTCTACATCACCTGAATTCACTTGAGGCATATCGACAATTGCAGTCAAAATAATCTCTGAAATAAAATAAATGGCAATGAAAACATTTTCTAGAACAAAGTAAACTAATAAAATAAATTTACCTCTTGAAGACTCATACTTACTTTTCATTGGCATCAAACTCATAATAAGCACTTAATATAAAAATATTGATGTATTTCTGTCTTGCTCACAGGTTACCATACATAGGTCAGATGTACAATCATTTCAATTTTATGTGTTGATTTAAATACTTGTAAAATTGCAGGACTTAGTGTGAATATATGTACTAACATACTATAAATTTTGTACACTGAAGATTTCATGGTGACTATCCAGATGGACAACTTAAAACAAACTGAAAATAATATCAGTTGTTGAATTTTTATATTAAGATAAATACTGATCTAGGATCTATGACTTTAAATAAAGTATAAGCAATTTCAGAGGTGGTTGTAACACATGTCTTATTTGAATTGCCAATATTCCTTCTACTGCCTAATTTTAGATCCTTTTTTGAAGTACTTACTGTTGTCTTTTTGTTCTTTCCTGGAAATAGAAACCAATTCTTGATCCTGCTCTATCCCAGGAATAGAACTAAATTCTTGATCCTGCTTTAAGTGATCCTAAAATCAAAACAACAATTATATTTGATTACAGTTAGATATTTGGTAAAAAGGATTAATGATGTTTTATGCCAAAGCCAAGAATTCTTTGACTTATATATTGAAGCAGTCAGTTCAGAAATGGAGCTTTAAGAACCCAGAAAACAACTTGCAAGCTTTCTCAAACTGAAATATGTCTGCCGAACCTTGGCAGTAAGAGTAGCAGAGTGAAGCCTAAACTTGAATTGTAACTCATGGTGGTAGACTCACATACCAAAATCAGTTCAGTTTCTTCTGCAAGTATTTAAAACAAAAGGCCCAACACTTTGGAGAAAAGGTTCATTGGAAGAGAGGTCAACTGGCATTATATTGCTTTTTAATGGTTTTGTACCCTACCCATAACCCCAGGGAATAATAACCACCAGATTCCAGAATACTCTTTGCCTAAATCGCTGTATTTCAAATTTATATGCCTTTACAACTTGTCAAGTTTTTTAGGAAATTGGCATTATTTTACTTTTCTTAGGTTTTGATTTCATCTAATGGGTTAGGACCAAAATAAGCTTTGCTTCCTTCCCTAGAACTTTGAAATGTCAAATGCAAAATAATCTTCTCTACAGCTTTCAAATGCATATGGATATACAAAAAGTCAAGATTTTTTGAGAAAGTTGGCATGTGGAGAATGTCTATGGATTTTGATTTTTTTGGATTTTGGTTTTGAACCAGGTTCTGGGACCCCAGGGAGTGCAGTCCACAGAATATCCACGTCAGTAAGGGCAAAATTGTCAAGATAATTGCAATTTAATGAGTTTTTTGCAACTATGGCCTTGATTTTTGAAACCACAAGCTTCATCTACATATCAAAATGATTGCTTTATCAATATCTACACTATTCATATATACATGCTTAAATTTACGAAAAGTTTATAGTTTGTCAGATAAATAACAATTTCAGTATTCAAGTTTCTGTGACTGACCTTTGAACCATGTACTAAAAATTAGCATTATAATGAGAAATATTCCAACAAATACGTCTTTACAAAAAGTTTATAGTTTTACAAAATACGTCTTCACAAAAAGTTTATAGTTTTACAAAATACGTCTTCACAAAACGTTTATAGTTTTACAGAAATATGGTAATATTTAGCAATCCCCCCTTAAGACGAAGAACAGTGAACCATCGCAATAGCTTATCTCAGCTAAAATCAATGAAAATGTTATTTTGTACTTTTTCACTCTTACTACATATATAAAAACCGAATTGAAACAATATTATATAAATTTGAATTAAAATATACCATGGCTGCTGTTTCTATATCTTTACATTTATTCAGCAAATCATTCTCGTGCTGCAAAATATCTGTGTTAGCTCCGCAGTGGTCTGTCTCAACAAGCCTAAAGATCAAATTCAAACTCATTTAATTATTAATTTTCATTCAAAGACAATACATTACATACATGACATAAAAATATCCTTTTTGCATTATAGAAACAAAATATATGATTATCACATGGATTAAATAAACAAGAGGCCCATGGGCCTTAACACTCACATGAGGAAAAGTACATATCTTATGCAGAGGTTCAATGGCCAATGACATTAATAAAAGAGAATATCAAAATTTTCAGCAGTAAGGGCCAATAATATGCAAGTATTTTTGCAAGTTAGTTATAATAAGTATGCTATATATAACATGTTTAAAGTCTAGCTACAATATATTATTTATAAACAGCTAAAACATCTGTATATTAAAATGTGCATTAGGCCAATACCTACAATATTTCAATAAACATGCCTATTCAAAAAGTTTATAGTTTTTGAAATAATTAACCATTTAAGTATTAGTTTGCGTCTATGACCTTGACCTTTGAATCTATGACCTTCATTCATATATCAAAACGATTGTTGTGCAAATGCCCACAATATTCTAATATACATGCCTATACAAAAAGTTTATAGTTTTTGAGATAATTAACCATTTATTAGTTTGCATCTATGACCTTGACCTTTGAACCTATGAACTTCATTCATATATCAAAATGATTGTTGTGCAAATGCCCACAATATTCTAATATACATGCCTATACAAAAAGTTTATAGTTTTTGAGATAATTTACCATTTAAATATTCGTTCGCAGCTATGACCTGGACCTTTGAACCTATGACCTTCATTCATATATCAAAATGATCGTTAGGCCAATACCTACAATATTCCAATATACATGCCTCTACAAAAAGTGTATAGATTTGAGATAATTAACCATTTAAATATGCGTTCGCAGCTATGACCTGGACCTTTGAACCTATGACCTTCATTCATATATCAAAATGATCGTTAGGCCAATACCTACAATATTCCAATATACATGCCTATACAAAAAGTTTATAGTTTTTGAGATAATTTAACATTTAAATATTCGTTCGCAGCTATGACCTTGACCTTTGAACCTATGACCTTCATTCATATATCAAAATGATCGTTAGGCCAATACCTGCAATATTCCAATATACATGCATATACAAAAAGTTTATAGTTTTTTAGATAATTAACCATTTAAGTATTCGTTTGCGTCTTTGACCTTGACCTTTGAACCTATGACCTTTATTCATATATCAAAATGACCATTACGCCATTACCTACAATATTCTGATATACATGCCTATACAAAAAAATTCATAGTTTTGCAGATAATTAACTATTTTGGTATTTTTGGACATCTGTGACCTTGACACTTGAACCCATGACCCTGATTTATGTATCAAAATGATCGTCATGTCGATACCTACAAATAACTGAAAATCCTATGCCATTATCACAAGAAATGTTACAAAAATAGCATTTTTTATCAAAGGTCAAAAACTGGGACATGACCTTGATCTTTGACCTTGACATCAATTGGAAGAAAATTGCAAGATAAACAGTGAAAACTCCATACAATTATCTTCAGCAGTTATGAAATTATAACAATAAATGTCTCATTTTAAAAATTACTTAATTTGATGCAAAAAACGCGTAACCTATTTTTCGTCTAATTTTCATGAAAAACACAATTTTGATGTTCCCAGGTATGCTGAATCCAAATATCCAATTAAAATTTGCCTGCACTTTTTGGTTTCAGAGAAGATTTTTTTATCTTTTTGCTATTTTTAGTAACAGCGGTCATCTTGTTGGGCGTGGCCAAACCCCGAACACAATTTTGAAAGGCTGTTACCTAGGCATGATAATCACCAAGTTTCATCAAATATGGCCCGGTAGTTTTGGAGGAGAAGATGAAAATGTAAAGTTTATACACGACGCACGACGGACGGTGATAGATTGCAATAGCTCATCTGAGCCTTTGGCTCAGGTGAGTTAAAAAAACATTTTATTTTTTTATTTTTTCAAACGTTTTTAGAAACAATTTTTTTTACGATTCACTTTTCTTTTTCATATCTGGCGTATTTGATTGCACCTTTGAAGAGTCCACGCAGGCTGCGGGGACTCCTGACATTTCAACACTCCGATCTGGCGTATTTAATTCAACTTTGAAGAGTCCCCGCAGGCTGCAAAAATACACAAACTATAGGTTAAAACTCTAGAGAAGCCAAATATCGCATCAGAATTTTTTCCGATATTTGGTTTCTGAGAAGATTTTTTTGTACAGCGTGAAAACGCGTACATTGTTGTCACTTTCTTCCAAGATATCGAGCTTCTTTGCTATGAAATTATAAGATATGAGTACACCTGGAAATAGTGCGCCTGGTAAATGAGCGTGAAAGAAGTATATCTGTTTTATCGTGAGATATGTTTCTGAGACGGGTAATGCATTTGGTTACATATGCACATTTGGAATAAATTTTCGGAATACATTTCGGAATCTAGTAAAATATTGCGACGGGTGCACCTAATAATTTTCTGCAATTTGGCGAACTGATCTCATGTTTACAATAAAAAGTAGTTCGAGAAGTTTGCGTCCTACGATGTAAAATCATAACTTTTTATGAAATGAACAGCAACGGCAGGTTGTTTAATTAATTCTTGGGAAATCTACGGAAATTTAAATTTATTTTGAATGTTATGATAACGTATTTTGATGTTGAGGCAATTGTGTCATATTTTAAAATGTTTATCGATTAGATTTTACTTTCGTGAAAGGGAGATAATTCGTACAGTGTTGTGTACAGTCGTTTTACCAGTTCCGAACAGGGTTTATATAAGCGCTGCTGCAGACGTCGTCCACAAGCAGAGGAAATAAAATTTATGTTGTGTAATAATACAAATGTTACTGATTCCAAAATATCGACACCTGTCCTCAAAAACAGTGGTAGTATGTTTTCTTGAAAAAAGCATTTCCGTGATCACGATTTGTTTACATCGTTAAACTAGGTCACCAACAATCTGTCGACCTTTTAGGAAGCGGTTGAAGTTTAATATTATTTAAACAATTAATGCCCATACATTCAAGTAGAAGCAAATTTAGAAAGTTATTTTGCGATTCCTTTAATTGAACGGGATTGAAATTTTAGATTATTCGGTAGTAAAAATTCGGAACTGGTAAAACAACTGTACTTCACCATTAACATGAAACGGGAATATTGTGCGTGATAATCAGCAGTTAATTAAAACCCAGATTAACAGCAAATGATCCAGTTACATACAACCGATAGAATGTACCCCCTCATAGCGACGGTAGGATCTGCAAAACTCTTTCTCTCTATCCGAAATGACAAAACGAAAAAAAAAAACAACATCCGTCGGACTATGCATTGATCGACCCCCCCCCCCCCCCCGAATTTTCGGTTATATTCTGTCTTGCCACAACTCAATTTTCCCAACTACTGTACGCTGTACAACAGCACGACAGTGCTATGTTTAAAGATTTTTGCACCCCTTGGTCACCTTGACCTAGTTATAGTAGCCATGGTAACACCATAAACAAGTCTGAATTGCACCGGCCCATATATACTTCTCACAAAGTCTCATTGAAATCTGTCGAGTAGTTTCAGAGTTGATGTCGAAAATAGGTGTTAACGACGCACTCTGCGAAATGCCATAAGCTCACATGATCTTTCGGTCAGGTGAGCAAAAATTGATAAAAGTATAGTCCCGGACCCGAGGGACTATACTTTGACGTCGGGGACTATTCCTATGTATAGTCCCGTTGCTATGCGTTGTCAAGGATAGATAATTTCTACATAAAATATTATTCATGTAGCTAGCCATTGATTATACAACAAATTAACATGTGATGTACTAAATATGTGTGTCATTGCCAGTGTATGTAAAGTCATTAATCTTAGCTCTGTGTGTGTGACTTTATGTATTATTTGTGTCAAAGTCATTTACATAGACCGTCAGTCTTAATGATTAACAACTTTAGAACATTTTCTAAAAAAGTGGGTATCCCTAAAAAGGGGTCTTTTAATATTTTTGTCTATGGAATCCAGTTAATAAATTCTGTAATTTTTGTCTGGTGTCTGGCCTAAAAAGGTCAATTTCTGTGTACCATGATCTTCTAAACATCGCCGAATTTCAGATAAGTGATATCTGGCATCTTTTGCTGTCAATGGCAATTTGATGTCTGTTTGGTCATCTTCGTCGTCGTCATCGTCGTCTTGTTCTCGGCTCTCGTCTCTCATGAATTCAGCAGCAATATATCAAACTCTTCTTCTGTCATATTTGCAGGAGGTGGTATCGGCTCTTCTTCAACTGTCTCTGTAAATATCTTATTGAAACCCGCTTTCTTAAAACAATTCTGTATTGTATTAGCTGTCACGCTGTTCCAGGACTTTCTGATTATGTGTAAGGCATCTAACAATAACTTTTGCAGCCATGTCTTTATCTCTCAGTTCTGGGTCACCCTCCATTTCTTCAACCACTTTCTTCACCAGCGTCTTCCTGTAAAGACCATTTAAATTTTTGATCACCCCTTGGTCACAAGGCTGGATAATAGACATTGTGTTTGGTGGCAGGAATATAAATTTTACTACCGACAACTTGTCGACGTGTGGATGCGCAGCACAGTTGTCCACCAACATGACTATTTGTTTTCTTCTTAACCATTCCTCTAGCTTGTCTTATCCATCTGGTGAAGATTTCTGAAGTCATCCAAGCATTCGCGCTGCTTTCGTATTTTGTCGGAATGGATTTTCCGCGAAAACATCTTGGTTCCCGACTTTTACCTATCACCAGTAATGGTCTCTTATCGTTCCCGGACATGTTGCTTGTTATCAGTAGCGTCACACGATCTTTCATCTTCTTACTGCCACTTTTTATCTCCGTCTTGAAGCATAGGGTACCTTTTGGCATGGCCCAGTCCGGTCTCGTCTGCATTGTAGGTATTGTTGCAGTATGTTTACTTTACTATCATTGGTTTCAGTTTCTTAACCTACCACTATGTTTTTTAACAATTAAAATTATAACTGACATATGTCATTGTCACTGAAGTTACTGCTGTTTGTATCAGAAATTTTCGTTTCAATAGCGTCATTTACAAGACGCTTTAATTTTCCTCCATGTGTTTTTATTAAAATTACGACATCAGAGGAAAACTTTAAAAAATGTGTAAATAAACAAGTTATGCTTGTAAGACTTTTTTATCGATCAATTTTTAATACAGTTACACAATAAAAACTTCAAACAGCTCTAAATGACTAATCGGAATGACACATTGTAAATAAGTTAAACACCTATGACTTCTGTTATAGGGTTTTGTGTCATCGGCGATACACATTTTAGTAAATTTTCGTAAAGGGAGACAAACCAATAAAATATTCAAAATGGCGGCTGTTTTACTGGAGTACTGTGATATGTTCAGAAAGAAGGACAAAATACAAAACACAAACAAGTAAACATAATTTATACAACATATTTTATTTATTAAATACAAATATTCCTCTACGTCTGTATAATATACATATTTGACACTTTCCCTCGATAACGGTGACGATCTTGGGTTTGTCACAAAACCTGGAAATGAAATCAGGTGCACATCGTATTTTGAAGAAAAATTATGATTTTTTTAAAAAAATCTTAGGGTTTTGAGATCGATATGCAATTAAGTGGGTTCGACTGTACATGGCAACTAGTGTGTGTGCTTAAATGTAATGTGTTTTAGTGTATTCTCACATATGTTTTTGTTATATGTTATAGGGTTTGTATATACCCTAATAGATACAATAGAAATAAACTTTATATATGAGAATGTAACGGGGGTTCGAAAATCACAAGCAAACCTCGGATATACAGTTTTTACACCTACCTACCGATCCTCTTTTTTCTCAGTGGGTCGTTACCAGAAAAAATTAAAACTTTGATTATATTTTTTTTCATAATTTTTGCATTCAATTAATCCATATTTTATATTTCGATATATAATCTTATGGCGAATTTTTTTCACTTGTTTGCGGGTCCATTCTGAATCTTCTCCGAAATTCCTCAATATTATAGCTATGAACAGTGTCAAAATAGTTAATTACATTATGTTTCCTTAATGCACAAGCAGAAAAAAGTCATGCCTGTCTGTTCTTGCTATCAAGTGCAACAACATCTGTGTTATCCTCATGGTCATCCTCTTAAGCACGTCATTCTTCATTGTTATAAATGTACTTTTTAAAAACATTTGGTCCTATATATGCAACCTTTGTATTTACTCAAATTTTGTAAATTCAAAAAATTGCACAATTAATTTATAAATCAGTTTAAAATCAAAGCACCGATGGTGCTGACCGAACAGGAAAATTGGATCTTGATCCTACTATAAATAAACTGCATTGTTTGTAATGTCAAAGAAAGGCAATTCAATTTTAAAATCAGTCCCAGATGTTGTTCTAATTTTATTCTCCAAATGCTTCCCAAGGACCAAAATAACAAACTTTTAAATATTTTAAACATGTGAATATAGATTATAAAGGCATTAAAGTAAATAAGATGATATAAACTCTTGAGTCAGACCAGTGTTCCAACCAGGATTTCAAAAAGGTAGGCTGCTGTTGTAACAATGGTCACCTGAGATTAAGGTCAACCAACTTAGTAGAGCTTGAAGGTAGCTCAAGGTCAATTAACTTCGCAAACAAAGTAGAATTTCATCTAATATCCCAATAGGGAGAAGGGGTTATGTTTAAAATGTAAAATAACATTGCAAAATTGATTATTATATTTTACATGTTATTTTTACCATAATATTTTATATTTTTTAATTGTTCTAAAAATTAAAACAAAAATACTTAAAGAAAAATCAATTATGAAAAGGGAATATGAATCAATTGGTGTACTTCATTCAAAGTGTTCATCACATAAAATGGGTCAGAGACTCGATGGGCCGGGTTACCATTAAGTTAGATGCACATCTTTTATAATCTTTTGATATGTACAGTACATAGTAACTAAGTTTCAAAGTTTGGAAAAATGGGGAAAAATCTTGAAATATTTTCAAAAAGTTAGGTGCACATCCTCAATATATATAAAACATTCTGTGAAGTTTCAAGGCTTTTAGTTGAAAACTGTAAGAGAAGCGAGTTCACACAGTAGGTACACCCCATTCAAAAACTTGCTAAAAAGTCACTAAGATTCAGTCTGGAGAAAATCTTGAAATATTTCCATAAATTCAGCTGCACATCTTCAATTTCAATATAAACATTCTGTTAAGTTTCAAGGTTTTTGGTTGAAAACTGTAAGAGAGCGACTTCACAAAGTAGGTACCCCCATTCAAATACTTGCTAAAAAGTAACTAAGTTTCAAAGTCTGAAAAAATGGGGGAAAAATATTAAAATATTTCCATAAAGTCAGGTCAATATACATATATAGATACATTTTGTGATGTTTTAAGGTTTTTGGTTGAAAACTGTAAGAGGAGTTGAGTTTACAAAATCGGTACCCTATTTCCCAAGCCCTTAGTTACTGTTCTACTACACCAACGGTGCTCTAAAAATCGGAAAAACTTAAGAAAGCACAATAACTGTTTTGTTTTAGTTTTCCTGCATGTCCAGAGTTCACATCATATTTGTTCATTTTATGTGAAATAAAGTAATATGGCTTCTTGAAAAGAAATTTTGGGTTGTAAAAACCATGGATTAAACTACTGACAACAACTTTAATCGGATATCCACTGTAAAACGATCTACTAATAAGGATTTACGAGGTACATAAATTTTATCTGAAAGTTTTAAAACATCGTTTTTCAGTTCTTTTGTTTAGATTTTGACTTCAAGTTGTTCTTTCTTGTCGATTTATTCTGTTGATTCAAACTAAACAACTGGTAATAGTATTTAAATGAACATTGATGATGAAATTATGTCTTCGAAGACATATGGTGAGAAGTGGAGAGTGATCGGAAGTATGTAGGAGAGATTCGAAAATAAAGCATGTCGTTTTGATAACTGAAAAGCACTGGGTGTCAAGTTATTAGCTGATCATGCGTATATATATATAACTTTATTGCTTTAAGGCCTCCAGCCCATGGCATTATAAGATATACATTCAACATCAATGGCGTGTTAAATAATGTTACAAATGTATTATAATACATAATAAATGTTATATACATATGGTTAATTATTACAATTATCAATAACTTCTTTTCTCCTTTTAAAGGCATAGAAAATAAACATGCTGACTTGTTGTAGTAGTTTGACATTTTGTGTCGACATAATTATAATAAACTTATTAAAAGTTGGTTTCAAAAAATATTTTGGTAAAATAAACTTCTTCCTGAGATCACTATAAGTTTTACAGATAAGTAAAAAATGATATTCATCTTCCACACAACCGGAATTACATATAACACAAACTCTGTCATTTCTATCAAGACCTCTGTGTCTACCCACTTCTATCATAAGATCATGTGTACCACACCTAAAAATTGACATTGCATGTCTAAATTTACTAATTTTAATTTGATCGGGATATACCTCCTTTTCATATATATGTTTAAAGTTGTTATATGTGGAAAGTTTGGGTTTACTTGACATATCACTATACCATGTTTGTAGGAAAATATCTTTCAGTCTAAGTACAAAAGCTTCCATAAAAATATCCTTATCCCCCACTCCCTGGTTAGACCATACTTCACCAAACCCTGTAGAACACAATATATTTTTGACTTTAGTAGCCCAATTTGTTTTGCCTTGATTATCATAGTTATGTAACATATCATAACACTTTCTAACATATCTGTCAGTATTCATATCAACAATTTTTAACCAATACTTGACAAGTCTTTTAAAAGTAAAAATATAAACCGGTAATCTGCCACATTCTGCTAATGAGACAGAGTTAACAGCGTTTAGACCAACAGTTAAATAGCGCTTACATGCATAGATCTGGACTCTTTCTAATAAAGTATTATATGGTAGGTTGCCTAAGCTACTTGTAGCTTTTAACATACTTATTACTTACTTTTTGCCCTTCTGTGCTAATGGTTTTACAGACAATTGCCTTGTAAAATTTAGACCAAGATATGTATAACAGTTTACATGTTGTATTTCTACTCCCCTATAAACAAATCTGTCACGTTTAGACAATCTTCCACCCTTTCCAAAAGTAACAATTTTGGTTTTGTCAAGATTAACATATAGATAATATTCCTGACAATATTTTTCTAACATATGAAGTTGCTTTTGCAAGCCTATTATAGTATCTGAGACCATAACAATGTCATCAGCAAATAATAACATGAAAATTTCGGTAATATCGGGAAATAACTGAATACCTCTAATGTTGCTTTGACATATCATATCATATAACTCGTTTATGTATAATGAAAAGAATAATGGGCTTAAAACACAACCTTGTTTAATCCTAAGGTAGCATGAAAATAATCTGTGTGCAAGTTACCGTTACGAACACAGCATTGCACTTGACTGTACATACCTAGTATAACTTTATATAGATTACCAGTAATTCCTCTCTTCTTGAGGACACTAAACATGTTAAATCTATGTATTGTGTCAAAGGCCCTTTTAAAATCTACGAAGGCTGCATACAGTTTCCCCTTATTTTTACATAGGTACTTTTGTATAATAGAATGTAGTATAAAAACATTATCAACAGTTGAATATCCTTGTTTGAACCCGGCCTGAGCCTCTGTTATCTTATCGAACAAGTCCACCCAACACTGTAACCTTTTATGTATAATTGTAGCAAAAATCTTACCAAAAATACTGCCTATAGAAATTCCTCTATAATTTTGAGGATCTACATATGAACCCTTTTTATGTATTGGTACAATTATTGCACTTGACCATGCCTCTGGAAAAATACCTTGTGAAAAAATATAATTAAATAACTTTTCCATTGGTACCAGAAGTGTATTTATACCATAAATAAAAAATTCTAGTATAAGTTTATCAGGACCTGGAGATTTACCTCTTTTGAGACTATTAACAGAGTCTATAATTTCCTGTCCAGTTATAGGACTATTGAATAGTTCATATTCAATACTATCTACATTTATATCATCGGTAATTAAATTTTCGTCTTCAGTGACATTAGGATACTCATAACTTAAAAGATTTTTAAAATAATAGAAAAAATCATCAGTTTTAACTGGATGAGATTCAATCTTGTGGTCTGACAGAGACCTAAAAACCTTCCAGAAATGTTTCGAATCTTTAAGTGAACTATCCAAGCGTTTGACCGTACTTTCAATAAATTGCTGTTTCTTTTCATCACACATCGCTTTATACCGTTTTCTATATTCCTTGAAACTTTTTAGGTCAGTGTCAGATCTAGATTGCCTATATAATCTTAACAACCTGTTCTTTTCTGATCGTGCATCTTTACAAATTTTATCAAACCATTTTGCATCTTTAACAATGTGATGAGATCTTTTGTTTTTTAAAAACATTTCACCTGCTTGATAAACATGTTATTAAAACAGTAGACATATGACTGATATTACCCTTGTTATTTATATCTGTAACAATCTCATCAATACAGTCTGATATAACAGAACTTTGTAGAGAGTTAGTAAACTCGTCATATTTATCAGGGTTCCACTTAAAGTATGTATCATCATTGGTGTTACTATTTTCTGTTTTACTTGATCCAATACTTTTACACCTCAGGGTCATACTAAGTGGTAGATGACAAGAGTCTGACAAATCATATATGACAAAATCACTAATAAAAGGGAAAAGATATCCACTGACTAGAAAATAATCTATAAGACTATTACCCTGTGGACCTATGTATGTAAAATCCCCTGTATCCTTATCAGACCCACATCTACCATTTACTGTATGGATATCGTAGTTCTTACAAAAATCTAACATTATTTTACCAAACTTATTTAAGACTTTATCAACTGAACACCTAGGTGTCTGGAAGTTATTTGACAGTACATCTTTATAGTCTAAAAGTACATCAGGGACCTCATCACAAATAAAATCTTGTTCCTGTGCAACTCTAGAGTTGAGATCACCAGCTATAACAATATGATAACTTTCTAATCTAATGGTAGCTGTAGTAACTGTGATTCTAGTAAATTTACTCCACATTCAGTGTACTTTGAGTAAAATATATTCCCTTCTGGCGGTAGATAGGTACAACAGTATAAAATGTTTTTACTAATCCCGTCAAAAATATTTTTATCTATTGTTAGAAAAATAGCATTTTCAAACATACCTTTACCAACTTGCTTAACAAAGTTAGCATAACATTTTCGAACAAGGACTAAAACGCCACCCATGCCTCTACCGTATTTTGAAGTTTTCTTAGCAAGGTTATAAAATACATCGAAATCATGAAAAAACCCAGATTGTTTCATGACAGATGATATTTCATCTTCATTATACACCCATGTCTCAACAAGTCCGATAATATCATAAGAGCTTATGAAATTAACTACACTTAATATATCAAGTAAACCTTGGTTGTTTTTCACCCCAAAACCAAGTGTATTTTATGGCGATCCTTTAAAGTACCCTAGTTGGAAAGCCCCGTTTCAGACGCTTATTGAACAATGTCAGATTCATCCAGCTAAGAGAATTCACTATCTTAGAAAGTACATTGGTGATTCCGTCAGGGAAGTTGAGAGTCAGTTCAAAAGTTTTTACTTTGCTTCTGGTTTATGATTCGGACATGGATTAGTATGTTTGTTTTTAATATAATTTTTATAAATTCTATATTACATAAACACTCATGTAAGAGTATGGTTTCAAATTTTCAATTTCAACCAACGGACGTGAATAAAATGTCCTCTTCTGAAACAAAACTTCATTATATCATGACAATTCTACATTCTTACAACCGTATAATTAATTTTCAGTCTCTGGATTAGCAAAAGAAATCAAAATAAATATCATTTAAAAATAGCGATTAAGGTCTGAAATCCAGCACACTTTAATTTCAGTACATGGAATTTTGTTTTTAAATTTAAGGACACCACTTACTTCAGATGAACTGATTTATTTGTATGTATTTGAGAATTATGTGGGATTGTCCGTAGTTATTGTTTGCATATTATCAAAATAAAAATGTGTGCGATTTTTGCGTGATTAATTATGAATGTTGTGTTTTGTGTTAATGTCACATTTAAATACAGATATTATTATTATTATTTCTTTTTAGTAATTTTCAAAATATTTTCAGTTCACTAATTGACGGTGAAAAGGTTAAGGAAAAGTTAAAAAATAATCATGTCGGATTCTTAAAAAATTCTTCCACAGTTTTTTCAATAAGGTTAAAATTGAATATTGATTTTATATAATGTATGAAACTGCGATTATTTCTACATTTAATAGTGAAAAATTCATAAAAATCCGTCCACAAATAATCCGTGTAGATCGTTTTAAAAATGGATGTTTTCTAATAAGATTAATGTAAAATCTAACGACGTAATCGAATGTGTCGAGAAACAAAAGAAAACTTTGACGTCATTTTCTTATACTATGACGTAATTGCCATAAGGGTTGTTTTGTCATGGAGCGGCTCATATCATCAAAACGCAATGATTGACGAAGCAGATAACGACAAACAGATAAATGGGCAAAAATCATTAGAAAGAATAGAAGACAAACTGGTCAAAGTTTATGTTTATGTTTGGAAGGAACGAAAAGCAACAAGACGTAACAAGTCAAGAAAGAGGTATTCAATTAAATACTTTGTTGGTGACCGTAGGGAAAGAGTGTGTAAAGAATACTATCTTAGTACACTTGACACAAGTCATAGAATAATAATAATATGCTTCATTGCCTGGACCTTAAGGTGACAAAAGGGAAAAAGACCATTCGAAAAAAGGCCACAAACATTAAACCTAAGCATATAAACTAATTCCCTAGAAAAACATCACAATATTGTAGGGAAAGTACCATCTGTGAATTCTTAGAACCACATTAAATGTAGCACAAATGTAAATCGATTAAAGTACAACCACAAAATATTCACGCCTATAGAGTTTTGATACAGAGTTAAAACCAAAGAATTTTATGTTCTTAAGAAAGACAGGTGTGACATTTATGAGGAAGAGGAAAGAGAATTGAGTGAAAAGAAAGAGACATTCTACAGGTTATTTAGCCCGTATTTCCAAAGGTCAACCCGCGATCGGTCATTTTCAAATAGGCCTCATAGACTTGGCAGTGTCGCACCTGATAAGGGAAAATATCGACGTCGTTCATGGATTGGTAATTTTGTTTGTCTGGCTCATTTAGAAAGCAGTACAATTCTAACTGCAACGGAGCTTGAGGTTCTACAAAAGACAGGGTTAGGTAAAAAAAATAACATTCCTTGAAAATGCCGACGAACAAGGGGTGATAGACAAAATAATGTCTGATGAAAAGAATGAATTGGACGAGGTAATAGGTTTTCCCAAACTGAAAGATTATGGTGGTTTAGAGCTCTTAAGAACTACTCAAAACTTTGCATTAAATTGATTGTTCTTGGACTGTAAAAGATTTAAAAGCTCTAATTAGCCCTCATATATATAATACCAATACAAAAAAACATTATGCACAAAACCAGGAAGAGAAAACTCGGAACCTGTAGTGGAGGTTGAATCCACATGTTCTGAATTAGTCCGTGGGCTAGGTGGACCCACCGTGCACCCACCAGGATCCTCCGACACCACTTTTTTCTGGTACCTTAGGGTGTCTAGTAATGAAATTGGGATGTTTCCCAGAAATAAGTTGGGATGCTCTTTATGAAAAACTTCAATATTTAAGAGTACCTGAAAGTTTTCAGTAAATTTCTCTATTAGGGGTAGGGGAACGTTTTTGTACAGCGTTCACGATAGTGAACGTGTACATTGTTGTCACTTTCTTCCAAGATATCGAGCTTCTTTGCTATGAAATTATAAGATATGAGTACACCTGGAAATAGTGCGCCTGGTAAATGAGCGTGAAAGAAGTATATCTGTTTTATCGTGAGATATGTATTCTGAGACGGGTAATGCATTTGGTTACATATGCACATTTGGAATAAATTTTCGGAATACATTTCGGAATGTAGTAAAATATTGCGACGGGATGCATCTAATAATTTCTGCAATTTGGCGAACTGATCTCATGTTTACAATAAAAAGTAGTTCGAGAAGTTTGCGTCCTACGATGTAAAATCATAACTTTTAAGTTATGAAATGAACAGCAACGGCAGGTTGTTTAATTAATTCTTCGTGAAATCTACGTAAATTTAAATTTATTTTAAAGGTTATGATAACGTATTTTGATGTTGAGGCAATTGTGTCATATTTTAAAACTGTTTATCGATTAGATTTTACTTTCGTGAAAGGGAGATAATTCGTACAGTGTTGTGTACAAATTTTACATACAGTCTTTTTACGAGTTCCGAACAGGGTTTCATACAAGCGCTGCTGCAGACGTCATCCACAAGAAGAGGAAATAAAATTTATGTGTTGTAATAACACAAATGTTTACTGATTCCAAAATATCGACACCTGTCCTCAAAAACACGTGGTAGTATGTTTTCTTGAAAAAAGCATTTCCGTGATCACGATTTGTTTACATCGTTAAACTAGGTCACCAACAATCTGCCGACCTGTCCTACACATACATTTAGGAAGCGGTTGAATGCCATACATTCAAGTGGAAGCAAATTGAGAAAGTTATTTTGCGATTCCTTTAATTGAACGGGATTGAAATTTTAGATTATTCGGTAGTAAAAATTCGGAACTGGTAAAACAACTAAATGATCCAGTTATGCATACAACCGCTAGAATGTACCCCCTCATAGCGACGGTAGGATCTGCAATACTCTACTTTCTCTCTATCCGAAATTACAAAACGATCGGGTACAACTTTTTTAAATTTTAATTACCGATTGTCTTTTTCATATATTTATGAAATTAATTTTTTCTACCATTTAATTCAGCAATACATGGTTTGGTACATAAAAATTTGTTTTTTTTTCCAAAAAAAAAAAAAAAAAAAAAAACCCATCCGTCGGACTATATGCATAGATCAACGACCCCCCCTCCACCCCCCGAATTTTCAGTTATATTTTGTCTTGCCACAACACAATTTTCCCAACTACGCTGTACAGCAGCACGACAGTGCTATGTTTATCTTCGTTTTCAATATTATCATGTAGATACAGATCATATTTGGTACCATTGTGAAGGGAACATGTTCAGCTTTTATAAAATACAAAGTTGGTTGATGTAGCTGCTTCTATGTCGTCACCATGACGTCATAAACTCAAGTTTTGAGGAAAAACGCTATAAAATCGTGTCAATTTATCCTTTATGAAATTATTTCTGTACAGCATAATAAAACACATTAGGACAAAGTATGTTTTCCATTTACTTAATGAATCGTAGTTATAAATGATCATATATTCTCATCTGCGATAAAAGACACCACTCTTTTAGAAAAAATATATTAAAGATAGCCATTTTTTAAAAAATGATCGAAACGGGGTAGGGGAACATTTTTATCTTTGTTGTCGATGATATTATGTAGATATAGATCATATTTGGTATCATTGTAAAGGGAACAGCTTCAGCTTTTATAAAGTATAAATTTGATTGGTGTAGCTATTACTGTGACGTTTCTATGACGTCATAAACTCAATTTTTGAAGAAAAACGCTATAGAATCATTTGAAATTATACTATATGATTTTAACTCTGTACCACCCAATAAAACAACTTGAGACACTGTATGCTTTTCATTTACTTCATAAATTGTTGTTATAGATGATCACAATTGTTTTTACAGATTTTGTCGCGATTCAATGTCCAATGTAATTCTCTTTGTCTTTTTTGGTATTTACCCAACTTGGCCAACCGCTACTCTCTTGTTTAATTTTTAAAAACATATTGATATAATTCACAAACAACGCCCCTTCCCCAGTGTTTGGATCGTACTGTGTTGTTTCATCCCAGTGGTATACTTCGTATATCTTTAAGATTTTATATCCCTTTTCTTTAGCTTTTATGAGTTCAGGTGTGCACCAAGTGCCTATAAATGAGCGTTCATCATCCGTGCAGGTGCACTTGCTTTGGTTTTCGGTTTGAGAACATTAATAACAAAGGCAAAACAATAATTTGTTGTTGATTTTGCTCGGTAGAACTGGAAAAAACAACTTCCGAGGTGGTAAAATCTTCACTTTGGCAATTCCAAAATATTGATCAATATCGGAAAAGTTTCTGGTGATAATTTGGGGTTCCTTTAAGGGGTATTTTGCGTACTTATTTACGCTTGGGTACAAGGAACATATATCAGAATACATGATCTTTTCATCGTTATGAACTTGTCTGTTTAATTGAATTCCATTCATCCTCCCTCCAAAAAAAAGAATCGCGTGGGTTTAATCGTTCTTGTAGATCTAATGCATCTACAAACGTTTTGGCAGCTTCGTTGTTTTTCAAGAGGTCAATAAATTCGTGTTCCCATATACATACATAATTATATCCTTTCGATATTAAAAACTTTTTTCTTTTTGAGTGTCAAAGTATTAAGTTCATGTAAAGTCTGCTTTGTGCGTGGAAACTTCATGTATTGCATTTTACCACCAAAACAATATTCCCAACCGTGATATAAACACCCGTGAAATTCGTAAATCGTATTGGTAGCCTCACAGTAACCATCTGCTTTCATTCGCGTACCTGGAATGCAAAATTCACCATCATTTAAGGCATGTTGTATGTGTATTGGCGTTTGCATTCGTCTGTTTTCCTCCATGATCCATTTCAACCACTTTATTGATATCTTACTATATTGATCAACTGTATACCCATGGGAAGGTACTTGTGCTATAGGGGAACTAACGAACTTGGCATTTTCATATATATATCACTTGCTTCTTTT
This sequence comes from Anadara kagoshimensis, assembly GCA_021292105.1. Taxonomy (NCBI): domain Eukaryota; kingdom Metazoa; phylum Mollusca; class Bivalvia; order Arcoida; family Arcidae; genus Anadara; species Anadara kagoshimensis. Next base: position 66,128,517 of record CM037859.1, read on the forward strand.
CTATTAAAAAACGTCTTATTTACTTTTACAACCATTTCTAATACAAATTCAGTCTTTTTTATTCAGTATTACCACTTTTGTAGAAACATCTCTTCGCCTATAGCTGGTAACGTTTCGATGTGAATGAAATATTCTTGACTAGTGAAACCCAAGTAAATTTATCTGCTGCCTGTATGCCCATATACATTTTTTTAGAACCTTCCAGAAAGAGCTAAAAATAGAACCCTCTAGAAGGTTCGATCTAAATTTAGACCGTATGACGTCATTTGGAAGCTTCGAGAAAGATCTAAAAGTTCTTTCTTAATTTAGACCGTATGACGTCATTGGAAAGTCACGATGGTTCGAGAATGATCTTGTTTAAAGTAATTTAAAACCGAAACTTCTAGAATGATTAAAAAAGTATAAAAGCTGGGTGTTGATCCATTATAGTAAGAATTTAAGACACCACGGACCGTGAAGACACATGTGTTAAGTTGTCATCTGTGCCAAGTAACAAGGTTAGATTAATAGATAAATTATCTATTATTAACATCTAACCCATGTTTAAAACCAAATAGAATTTAATACCGTGTGTGATCAATCATCAGAATTTAGTTATTTGGTCCAGAGATTCTGATTCCCGATGAAAGATTTGTTCAACACAAAATCATTTATCGTCCAGAATAAAATTTGTTTCGATTTTACGCTCCATCAAAATTATTTCATTTATGAAAATATTCAGAATATAAATGTTGTTCGGAATGGTGTTTTACGCTCCATCAAGATTATTTCACTTATAAAAATATCCAGAATAATTTTTGTTTGGAAGACAGTTTTTCTCGATGTAGGTGAAAATTTTAGTACGTCCTCAATGTATCGCTATAACAAACAAATCAAACAAACAGTTTCCGAGAGAATTTAATAACTTCGATGAATTTAAAATACACAGACAGAAAAACTTGTTATTCAAGATGTTAATAAAAAAGAATTTCATTGTCGAATAATGTTTATAATATCAGTCTTTATGTTAAAAGTAATACGTTATCCAGTCTTATATAATGAAGTGAATATATATCCGGATACATTCTGGTACTATTTCCATGATAGCATGATAGAAAAGAACTTCGTTATGTTTCACTTGTATAAGAATGGTTTTTAATCAGATTCCTGTAAAATTTTGGTTAACTTCCAAAGAGATTGATTCGATCTCTTTCTCAATGTTGACTAACTCCATTGCTAGTTGCGACATCGTTAGGTGGAATCCTCGTCGCATTGCCAACAAGAAGTTTAACCGCTTCGCAAGCAGATTACTGTAAAGAAAATAATAACAAATATGTACATAAAGTCCTGTCACTTATAAAATAAAGTAAACAATAACTAAAATGAACGAAAAGTTGTAACTGAAAAGACTGCATCTGGTAAAAACCATAAAAAAACAGAACACATGAAAACATTACAAAATAGAAGACATACAATACATATATACCAAGACCACCAGGTATAAAAATCACGACTTTGGTCGGACACTGAACTAAAATACACTACACTGACGAAACGCCTACAGAAAGTAAAACTTCGTGATAGGTCCATGTATTTGAACCTTACCCCTGTTTAAAAAAAAGTTTAACAAGGAACGAGAGGTAACCGAAGATACAGAATTTATATCATAGCAATTTAAACTTTTACATGCCTTGCGACTTGGTACATACTTTAAATTAAAAATAGCACTTTACCTTGGGGATGTAGTCCTTTCAAAGTCAACCGAGGAAATAACCACCGCCTGGGTCCAGTTAATGGATTGGTCACTTTCACTGGTCCTGTAATAAAATACAATATATGAAAAGAGATAAGTACTTTTGATTTAGTTCCGGATTAAATTTATTGAAATTCATTTCAGCTCGATGTCTAATTAGTTCTCTTGACCTATTATAGCAGTGTTCTGTAACAAAACACGTAAACATTAATTAAAATATATAAAGTTCTTTCGAGTACTTTACTCGAACTCTGAAAACAATTTACATGTGAACATACCTGAAAAAAATTGATAAAACTCACCAAGATAAATCTAACACTTTCAGTGGCGACATTGTAGGTGTAGATGTTCTTGGTAAAATTGGCGTTTCATTCATTTCCGATTTATTCAAATCATCCGTCATAACAGGTTTATCATTCATTTCGATAACGGGTTGATCAATCATGTCGACTGCGTGACATGCCTTCACAAGGTTCTCATCATCGGTGCTCGATATTGAAATTCTGAAACAATACGAAAGTAATCTAATCAGATATGTCGCCGGGTGAGTCAAGAATCGACACATTATTTCTCTTATTCTTTTACACTATGAAACGGAAGGAACGAATTTTCCGATTGCAAAGAATACCTGAACTAAAAAAGAGATTGGAAGTTCACGCGTTTACTTTGTTCGTCCTTTGAAGTACTATACAGTAAATACTACATTGATCCCTATTGTTTTATTATCAAATAATTTAATTTTCATTCTCAAAACAAGGGCTGCAGTGACCTAGTGGTTAAGGAGTTAGTCTTCAAACTTAAGCTCTCTCACCGCTGTTGGTTCATTCAACCAATCAATTATTCTCACAATAACCAAGAAAAAAAAATCTTTTTTTTTTTTAATATGGTGGGCGTTTACATATAGACTGGTACAATGCGGTTACTGAGTGGCTTCAGTATGGGAATTTTTTTGTTCGCTATTCTCCAACAGTTCAACAACAACAACAAAAAAAAATGTTGTGATTTGAATTAAATTGAGTAATGTTAATTATACTTACACACTGACGTTGTTTTCGGCCATGACGTGTATCTTTCAGGTAACGAAAGAAAAAGGGATTGGGTGTAGCAGGTTTTGCTTTTATATATTGTATAATGTAACTATTTTGCATATTATCAATGTACACTTATCTCGAATGGGCTGGGATTGGAGTTGGTTATTCTTTTATAACACACAATGACATTGCACGATTTTATATTTTTTTCATAAATCATCAGTGATATGAAAAGAATGTTAAAGTATTCTTCACATGAAAAATGTAATTTGATTTTTAGAAAAGTTATTTTCTCGTGGTGTAAGTATTCTGTTTCTTACTTATTGTTGAGCAAATTCATAAAGATTACATTATGCTTTTTTCTTTGAATTACATCAAAACAAGTTAAACTGAAACTGACTACCGAACAAAAGGAAATTAATGAATAATGTGATACTTGTTGAAAAAATGAATGAAAAGTAATGCGAGAATAATTTGACATAATATTACATTTTTACATTAAATTTTGGGTGTAGTAGCTGGTATATTATAACAACCTTTTCTTTGGCATAATATTATTACCATTAAAGTTTTGATGTAGCAGGGGAAAAAGATTTGCTTTTTCCATTGTATTTCAGTTATTATTTCAATAATGAATAAAATCTGGGTTTTTTATTTTTAAAAATTTATTAGAAAAAACTTCTGCAGAATTATTTACAGGTGTTCACAAATACAAATTCAAAAAAGTAACATATTATGATTATAGTGAAGAATTACATTGTACTCTTGATGAAAATGTTAGTTTTACTCTAGCACACGTATAAAATGAATAGTAACATAATGGAAATTCCCACGTATAGCATGAAAAGTAACATGATGAAAAATGTCATTTTGACTCTGTTGACTCCGACGACATAAAGTATTTGTTTACACATATAAAATAAAAGGCAACATAATGAAAATGTCATTTTGACTCCGACATAAAGTTTTTGTTTACACATATAAAATAAAAGGCAACATAATGAAAATGTCATTTTGACTCCGACATAAAGTGTTTGTTTACACATATAAAATAAAAGGCAACATAATGAAAATGTCATTTTGACTCCGACATAAAGTGTTTGTTTACACATATAAAATAAAAGACAACATAATGAAAATGTCATTTTGACTCCGACATAAAGTGTTTGTTTACTTATATAAAATAAAAGACAACATAATGAAAATGTCATTTTGACTCCGACATAAAGTGTTTGTTTACACATATAAAATAAAAGGCAACATAATGAAAATGTCATTTTGACTCCGACATAAAGTGTTTGTTTACACATATAAAATAAAAGGCAACATAATGAAAATGTCATTTTGACTCCGACATGATAAAAAGAAACAATGAAAATGTCGGATTACAATGTAACCCGGACGGGTATTTTAGATTTGGAGCGGGTTCTAGAGCTCACAGGCGGTGACAATGGCGGTAACGAAGCAGCAGGTGCAGAAGCAGGTGTCTTGGGTGAAGTGAATTGCACTAGGGGAGTTTCTTCTTCGTTGTCCTGGTTAGTCGGGCTTCCGTTGAATGTACGTTGACGACAAAAGACTCTAAGACGTTTAGCGTAAATTACCAATATGACACACACAAGGACCACACACACAGGAACAACTGGAAAGAGAAAAGGGTTTAAATATACGTGGAGATGGGGAGGGAATAATAAAAGATTAATATTAAAATAATTTTTTAAAACAATGTTACAAATTACAATGTTAAACATAAAATTCTTTGTCAATAGTATTATTAGTTTTTGGCTCTAAATTGTCATCCATTTCCATATTGTCAACCGTATTATTTGATGATTCAGAAAAAGCTGAAAAAAATTCTCCCAAAGAAGACGGAGATATAAAATTGTAGTCCCAATCTGTAGAAGTTGTGATTCTTTTTCGTCTTAATTTGTAAAATAAGTAGAAACATGGAAAAAATAACAAACAAATTAAACCATACAAATAGTTTAAGTTATTTTTTGTATCTGTTTTCAAACTTGTTTCGTTAAAAAAATTCGTGTAAAAGTACTCACGGATAGCTGTAGTTACATTACTATCCTTAAGCTGAGGTGTGGTGCATGTAATGTCAGTGGTGCTTAAAGTAGTTATGTCGGACGAAGTTGTGTTGGAGCTCACATTGGCGGGAGTGGTACTGGTAATAGTAGAGGAGGTAGTGCTGTAACTTGTGGAGGGTAAAGTGGTGGTGGTTCTGGTGCTGGTAGTGCTAAATGTTGTAGTACTGGTATCTGTAAATGGAAAGTCAGTGAAATTAAAAACTTTAGTAAAATAATTTGCCGAAGTCCTTCCCGTTTCCAAAGAATACTCCACTGTGTTTGTAGAAATTATGGCATTTGAAGTAAAGTTGGTCAGACTTTTAGAACTTGAGGCACCGATAGTTGTCTCTATAAAACGACAAAATACAAACAATATAATAATTGCACAACAGCAATATTCTTGCCACAAAAAGAAATTTGCAAAAAATGTTATTCCTGGTTTTCATTTGATACAAATGACCATTTCACTAGAAATAACATTTGACAAAGTGACGCGGATGTTCCTGAATCACGTGGCTCAAGGTCCAACAGTGCCTGAACTGCTTCTCAAGAATATTATTCATTAATGTCAATAACATTTGACAAAGTGACGCGGATGTTCCTGAATCACGTGGCTCAAGGTCCAACAGTGCCTGAACTGCTTCTCAAGAATATTATTCATTAATGTCAGTTTGGAGTTAAAAAAAAAAAAAAGAACTTATACATACCACAACGTTTCCTTTCTTTTCCCGTCCTCCGTGCCACCTCTTTTATCCCACATTGTGATCTACATAAAATTTCATACTGATAATCTGATGCTACATACAACATTCTTATAAATCCTGTCTTGGTTAAAACACACACTCTAATCGTTCTGGTTGATAATAACCTGACGGTGATTCCTGTTTCATTGTAAAATTCTATTTTGCGACAGTCCCCGCATTCATAGTAACGGTCATATTTATCACAACAGTTTGTTCCTGGGGTAGCAGATACTTTCACCAAAAATATAATAAAGAATATATGAAAAAAGAAAGACATCTCTACTCCACACAGACTTTTCGAAAATGGTCAGATTTCATCGCACGACTTTGACAGGTAGAAACAGGTAGAATCCCGTGCAGCATCTTTAGGTCAAAGGTGAGCGGCTTCATTGATCATCAGTTAACGGCAAATTGGGACGTGATCAAAGAGATAAAACATACGAACTGTCTAAGGTTATAAAATGTGACACCTGTGTTAAAGGTTACGTAGTAATAATACGTTTATCAGAATTATTTATTTATTCTAAATGATATTAAATTAAAAATATAAATAAACCGATGACGATTTTACCATGACACGGCGATCTCGTGTGAAAAGTCTAATAGAAAGACTCTCTTGACATGTCCGATTTCACAGATTTTGAACTATTTTAAAAAATACCGTCTTTTTATGTAATTAGTTTAAAAAACATTTTTTCACTTCTATTTCAATTTTAAATTTAGAGGATAAAAGGCCAAGTTGTTCAAAGCTTCGTTAAGTACTGACTCAGTTACTGAATGTGGCATATTAATCGCTCCTTACCAAAAATTGGATTGGAAATTAATTTTAATAATTAGAATCCATGTCTCATAATATTGTTTGTCTACAGTGAAACATTTCAGATTTAATATTATTCTTGAATTTTCGCTAACCAACACGTTTAAACTATCGAAGCCCTGTTAACATGTAGATCGTAAAAGTCATGTACAAAGGGAGGTAAATCTTATAAGTACGGGATAGAACAGATTATAATAATAACAGCTATGGTGGTAGAAAATTTATATTTAAACCAGTGTAGTGATACATGTTTTCTCTTAAAAAACAATTGATACATGTCAATTTTCTCTTGATTCCAGTTCCATCGGCTTGTGTTGAATTTAAAATTATAATGAACACTGTCTTGCTGTAAGGCCGTTTAGCTCAATAGGTAGCGTGATGGCGTTGGAAATTGACGATCCGAGTTCGAATCTCAACGAGGACGGAATTTTTTTTTTTTTTTTTTTTTTTTTTTTTTTTTTTTTTTTTTTTTTTTTTCTAATTAAGATTACTGTCACCAAGCTATGTTGATTTTTTAATCCACTTATTTTTTACTTTGTTGATAAAAATTTAAAAATTGTGTCTTTTAAATCTCCAGACATATCTTCTTCAAACTGTATGGTTATCTACTTCAAATGGTATGGTGACGATGCTGAAACATTTCTGGTCGAGCTGGAAGACCACTAGAGTAGGAAGCTAAAATAGACCTGCAAACTGTGTCGTAATATTCTATCAAAGTATTGTTTACAAAAAATCAAAGTACTGATAGAACTGATTGTATTGAAAACAAATCAAAGTACTGAAAGAGCTGAAAGTATCGTTCAAATATTTTAAAAGAGGTTTATTCATTTACAGATGGGATTCAAATGTAGATGGTGCCGTGCAGTTTTCGATAACTATATTGATTGGAAATCGCACGAAGATATACATAGGGATCTCGATGATATAGGTGCAGAGATGGAATCTTTCAATACTTGCAGGTGGTGTTCTGCAGAGTTTACCAGTGCTTCTGAATTCATAGAGCACGAAAGCATACACGAACAACTTGACGAACTCTCCGGCATAAGTTCCATTCCGCTCGAGTGTCCATGGTGTGAGGCTGTTTTCGACGATAGAAACGAATTCGACCAACACACCGATATTCATAAACAGCTTGAAGAGCTAGGCGCATTTATGCCAGCCAAGAGACGTAAGAGAGATGATGACGACATTGAATGCCACTCACCAGTATCGGGACCGAGTACAGGATTCGATTCCTTCTTTACCAGTCCCAGCACGGGTTCGGATGATTCAAATCATCAACAATCGGGTGGTGGTAATGGTGGTGGACTCGTGTACGAAATCGAAAACCTGGGTCAGAAAACGTTCAATAATAAAGTCATTGACAGACATTATAAGGTCAAATTCAATCCGGACCAGGCCTTAGAAGGACAGAAATTATCGGACTTGAACGTGGAATTGGAGAACATGTTCGATGATGTGTTAAACGAAGCGAAGAAAGATCTCAAAGGTTCGGATCTTGGGAGAGTCGCCATACATCATGACGACTTGATAAATCCTATTTATGTTCCACTGAGACCGCTAGATGACTTGAATGCAGATACTGTCCTGAATTATCTAGAGAACACGTTGACGTCACATCAAGATCTAGCCATGGACAATGGATTTTATTTAGATGTAGGAACTATGGAATTACCAGCAGGAGGGAGAGGCCACGTGGTCAACAGTTTGATTGGACCCAACAGTTCCATAACCAATAAAAGATCTATTTTGGAAATTAAAAACCAAGACAATACTTGTTTGGCTCGCTCCATACTTTTAGGATTCCTCCGCGTCAATATCCTTACTACTGGCACATGGAAAGTCTTAACAAGAAATGACTCTTTAAAATCTATGGAAGATTTAGTGTTAAAATACAAAGCATGTCCACGCTGGTATTTCGAAATGATAAGACGGGATCAGCATGCGAATCGACAGACTGAATTGACATATAAGTTTTGTCAATTGGTGGGAGTTACCATCGATCGCTTCCTTAACATGAATGATATATTATTATTCGAAGATTTTTTGGATGTAGACGTTTTGGTTGTCAGTGCAAGGATGGGAAACAAATTCATAAGAGTGCCCTCCAGCGACAGCACCAGGAAAAGACTGTATGTGTATTTGATCGGAGATGGCGAATCCTCTCATTTTCACACCATTGTTAATATTTGTGGATTTTTTGGATCTTCTAAATTTTGTGAATTCTGTTTGAAACCATATCAGAAACGACACGATTGTAAGATCAGTTGCTATGTATGTAACGAAAAAGGGTGTCTAGTGGATGAATCGACGCAAATGAGTTGTATAAAATGTCACATAACTTGCAGATCCAAAGAATGCTTTGAAAGACATTTGGTCAAGCGCAAAAGAAAAAGCAAAGATGACGCCTCCATGTGTGATCTATATTGGAGGTGTATAGATTGTTATAAGACAATGAAGACAGAGGAAAGGAACAGGCAGGATCACAAATGTGAAGAATGGTTATGCAGGTGTTGCAAAGAATACGTGGACCCTGGTCATTTATGTTATATACGTGCATTAGAAGAAAAGAAAAGTCCCTGTAAATTTATATTTTTTGATATTGAGACGACACAGAACGAGATCATGTCTTGTAAAGATGGTTATCGAACAGAACGCAGCACTGAGTGCAATTGCACAGCCACGAATCTCTGTGAAAAATGTTCGTTATGCAGCAATTGTAAAGACAGTCAGTGTGGAAAATATCAACACAAAGCTAATTTGGTAATTGCCCAGAAGGTGTGTACAACTTGTATGAATGAAACACTATCATCTATGTCGAAATGTGAAGAATGTGGGTCTAGATGTAATACATGTAAAGTACAACAAAGAAGAACAATGTTACGAATGTCCACCTTGTGAGAAAACGTGCGGCTTTCGAGAAATGAAGTTTGAAGGGAATAGTGCAATGACAGAGTTTGGACAATGGCTGTTCGAGAAGACCCATAAAGATTTTACCGTTTTGGCGCATAACATGCGTAGTTTTGATGGTTATTTTTTACTGGAATATTTGATTGACCAATCCATACGACCAGACAAGATCATATATTCTGGATCTAAAATCATGTACATGCATATTACAAAAGGTTTGAACATACGTATCATTGATAGTTTAAATTTTCTTCCAATGAAACTCTCTGATTTACCAGATGCGTTTGGACTCATAGAGCTGAAGAAGGGATACTTTCCACATTTTTTTAACAAACAGGAAAATTTCAATTATGTTGGATCATATCCAGATCCTCATTACTATGGCTGTGATTACATGTCTATAGAAGAAAGAGAAAAATTCCTGTCATGGCACCAACAAAAGATCTTGGAAGAAGCAACATTTGATTTTAAGACTGAAATTGTCGAGTATTGCCGTAGCGATGTCGATATTTTGAGGCAAGCATGTTTGAAATTCCGGGAAATATTAATGACTATCACGGGCAAAGAAGAAACATATATCGACGAAGATGGTGATCCACAGGTGGAAATGAAGGGATCGGTTGACCCTTTTAATGATATTACAATAGCATCGGTGTGTTCGACCGTATTTCGAACGAAATTTTTACCAGAAAATTGGGAAGTCAAACTACGCAAACCAGATGGTGACGTCATGGAATGGACATCGGCTTTCAAACAAAACGGAGAATTACACGTAAAATTGGAAGAAGATTGGGTAAACCAAATCGAATTACAACAACGGGATTTCACTATCGAAGAAGCCAAATTTGTGGATTCCTCGATTTCACAAGTTCCTGCTAATGGCTATTGTCGGGATCAATACAGTTTAAAATCAATAAAATGGTTAGAACATTGGCTGGAACTAGATACAAGTTTGGATATTGTGCCTCAAGCAATACCGTTTATGAATTTTTAGGTAATTACTGGTGTTTTCAATGTAAAAGAAACTGATTTTGTCATTAATTTACTTTATTCGGACCACATTTTTGTTGTTATTTCATAATATTTATAACTATATCTATATAATTCTTTACTAATTTCTTAACTTTTTGATATACAACTTTTCTTATTTTCTATTCTTTACTTAATATTGAGTAGGCTGTCTCTTTCATGGATGCAAAACATGTTACCCTGACAACAGACATCGATTAAAAAACCACGAACTAAACAGTCATTAGAAGAACTTTATACCTTAACCTTCAAAAGAGAGATATAATACAGAAGAGAGGAATGACTGATTTTGTCATTAATTTACTTTAATCGGACCACATTTTTGTTGTTATTTCATGAAGTGTATAGCTATATCTATATAATTCTTTATTAATTTTTTACTTTTTATATACAACTTTTCTTATATTTTCTATTCTTTACTTATTATTGAGTAGGCTGTCTCTTTCATGGATGCAAAACATGTTACCCTGACAACAGACATCAATTAAAAATGCCACGAACTAAACAGTCATTAGAAGAACTTTATGCCTTAACCTTCAAAAAGAGAGATATTATACAGAAGAGAGGAATGAAGTATATGTATATCTGGGAACACGAATCGATCATCTTCTTCAAGAGGACAAATATTCCAGAGATGTAGTGAATTCGTTCGATTTAACCACCCGTTTAGAAGCAAAAGAATCATTTAAAGGAGGAAGATGTAATGCGATTAAATTTAAATATGAGGTCAAAGACAATGAACGATTAAATATTATGATTTTACAAGTAAGGATATATACATATAATCAATATGGTGATATTATAATATATCAATTGTATTCAATCTATTAACTATATGATCTAAACAAGATAGATAGAGAGTTCTCATATTTTTACAAAAAAAAGTTATAAAAGTTTCTAGGATTAAGATTGGATCATGTATTGACATGTTTGTGTTTCATTACTTTAACATTAATATTGACAATATGAATTTGTTTGTCTATTGACAGGCCTTTATCCTTATGTGAACAAGTACTCCCGATATCCCGTGAAAGAACCAGAGATCATTACACGTGATTTTGTAGATATAGAGTTGTATTTTGGTATTGCCAAGGTAAAAGTGCTTCCTCCACGGGGGTTATATTTCCCGGTATTACCCATGAATTGTAACGGGAAATTGATGTTTCCTTTGTGTAGAACGTGTGCAGAGGAAGAACACCAAGAAACATGTAGATGTAATGACGAGCAACGGGCCATAACGGGAACGTGGTGTACTCCGGAACTCATCAAAGCCAAGGAATTAGGGTACAAAATTCTAAAAATTTATGAAATCTATCATTGGAATAATACCACCCAGTACAATTCAGAAACCATGCAAGGAGGTTTATCACAGACTACATTAACTTGTTTCTCAAAATAAAACAAGAAAACAGTGGGAGACCAGCATGGGTCGAAACCAATGAGGACCTTGACCGTTACACGGAACAGTATTACGAAAAGGAAGGTATTAGACAGAATAAAGAAAACATTTGTAAAAATAAAGCTCTGCGTTCTTTAGCGAAATTATTACTCAACAGCTTCTGGGGGAAATTTGGACAGAAATTAAATATGCCACAGAACTGTTTTTATCACGATTCAGAAGCGGACAAGTTTTTTCAATGTATATCGGATCCTAAAAAGATCGTCAAAGACTTCCATATCATATCTAATGACATCATCCATGTGTGCTGGGAAAACCGGGAATGTATGGTTGAGGAAAATTTTCAAACCAACATTTTTATCGCCACATTCACAACCTGCTGGGCGCGTTTGAAGTTATACAGTATTCTAGAAATGTTACAAGATCGAGTTTTGTATCACGATACAGACTCGGTGATTTTGTGTCCCGTCCAGGCGAGGAAGAACCCGAACTCGGCGACTTTCTAGGCGAACTGACCTCGGAGTTACCCGAAGACGAACACATAGAACTATTCGTTTCTGGTGGGCCAAAACAGTATGCCTATAGAACTAATAAAGACAACACATGTTGTAAAATCAGAGGGTTCAATCTCAACTATAACAACGGCAAACGACTAAACTTCGATTCTATGTTGGAGTTGGTTACAAATAGAGACAATGAAGACATTACCGTAGTCAATCCACACAAGATTTGTAGAGATAAACGGAAGAGGAAATTATATAATCGTGTGGAAAAAAAGAAATACAAGTTAGTGTATACCAAACGTGTTATTCAAAAAGGTACATTTGACACGTTACCTTATGGATATTGAAAAAAAACAACAGACAATGAACAATGATTTTGACATTTTATTCAATATTGTACATATATTTAAATCATTATTTGATTAAAAAGTTAACCACTTCATCAATGTCTTTTGTTTTTTGTTCTTGATGTTTCCGGTACGTCTTCTTATTCCGGGTGGAATAACTTTAGTTTTCTGTATCACTACGTAGCCTTTTCCTCTCTGCTGTCTTTTGGTTGACCGAGGATTTTCATTAATCATGAATGCAGACGGAGTATTGTTTGCCTGTAACACTTCGTAAAACTCTAAGTAACCTATAGGGTGTTTTACAGTATGTCGACTCGGTATGTTCTTAATGAGATCTATTATATGAGAACCCTTTATAGCTTCTCCATCCACAACGATTTCACCTCGGTCGTTCCAGTTTATAACTTTTTGTTGAATCAAGAAATGCATCAACGCTTCGGCTTTCCTTTGAAGAAGTTTTGGTATCGTCATTTTCAGCACTTCGGTCAATTTATTGGATTCAGACAAGTGTTCGTAAGCTTTTTTGTTCTCGGATGTCATTGATTGTTCTAAGTGGTTCTGGTTCTCCTCTTCCTGGCTCTGTTTCATTAGATTGAGATATTTTTCTTTTGCGAGTACGACGAGTTCTTTTGCCATTACTTAAAACATTCAGTATCAATCTTAAAACGGATGATAGGAACTCTCGTTGTCTGATTAATCTCTCAAGTTTCACACTCTTTTTGGTACTCTTATTCAGTATCAACTGAAACAATTTTTCATAGGGTTGTAAACTCTTGATCTGTCGATTTGTTAATGACACGGTTCCTTTATATATATTAAAGACGATTTCCTGTAAAGCTCGAAATTGATCTTCCGTTAGGGAACGTAAGAGTGCACGCCTCTGTTTGGGTTTGGCTTCTAATAATGTCGTTAAGAAAGGCACATACGTCTGAATGTTTCGACTCATTCTTCTAAGAATGACGAAAGTTAACAACACTTACACATATATAGGTAGATTATGTTTTTGGTACAAAAAGAATGGTGTCTTGATTGGGTAAAATATGAGTTCTTAGCCTCTCACGGTCTGGTGCACTCGGTGTCAAATCGAGAAGTAAATAACCATATGGTTTTGACGTTGCTTTCTGGTAAGCGTCTTTGAAATAATCGATCTTTCCGGGAAATACTTGTGATCCAAACGTAATTATTTGTCGAGCATCCCTCACGTTCCGAAATAGTATCACATACTGGCATTGTAGCGATATAGTTCGGGAATACTTTCCGGGCATATACAGGTTTTGGGTCAAGAGCATCACCGACACCCTTTTATGATGGGCAGTAACACAAAACAGATATGACGTGTCTTCGCTTTTCGTCACCTGTGCGATGAGATCGTCTATCACTAATAACGTGTGATCCGTGTTGAAACTCCATCCTTCAATATCGTCTCTTGTAGGAAGACCTTGATGAAACAGTATGTTAGAAATCGACTTCTCCATTTCATCAAACATAGGTTGCCACTCTCCATAAGCAACAACGATTTTATTTGGAGGTGTCTCAAACATACCAATCTGGTGTTTGAGTATTTCGTAGGTCAAGGTTGTTTTCCCCGACATGGTGCTCCCGCTTAGAAGAATTAAAGAGGGACTTTTAAAAGGTAATAACGAATGTTGATGCCACCACTTTTCTGAAGACATCTTTCTTCTTTCGTGTTTAACAAACAAGTGACAAATGAAAGAACGGATTTATACATAAATAACAAAAACAGCTTGCTTTGCTAATACAATCTTTTATTTACAAACATTGGAAATATTCGGTGATATATCGATACACATATTGATCTGCAGACGACAACGATTTCAAAAAATTAATGACAGAGAATAATGTGACATTTTCACATTTCATTAACAAATAATACAGTACATAATGACCACAAACAATAGATCGCCGGTTTTGGATGTTTATAGCACTATATTCATATGTGTGCGAGTTTAAAGTTAAAAACGACACAAAGTTCTTGTGATAAGATCCCGGTCTTCTTCCAAAGCTGTCGAAAAATTCTGCATATTCATCGTTCAGAAACCAAAACACTACCCAGTGTTCACCGGGAAGATGCGATTCTTGAGAATTACAAACGTATGCACTCGGGTATGTCGTCACTTTCTTCGGCAACGTATCGGGCGCATAAATTCCTTTCACGAAATAAGTCAAACATCTATTTTCCCTCATGACACATTGTAACTGTTCCGTATTCATACTTGAGTGTATTTGATGTCTCTAGAATGGTCGATTTCAATCAAAGCTGGGAATTCCGCATAGGCTATACAGTTCAATGTTTCCGTGGTGGTCGCTGCAAACTTCACCTCGAATCTAACGTTCCCTTGCCGAACCAGGTTTATATATTCTTCTCCTAAGTCATTAGGTGCCAAACTGTATGCATACACGGTGTAACCCTGATTGAAATTTTCTCTAGTAATTTGAAGCCCGTTATCTTTATTCCATTTTTCTGCTACTTCAAATAGATTTACGAAAGGCGTCACGTAATTTCTATTTGATACATCAATCTTCATCGGTCTGGTGGGTACACTCTCGCCATTGACGAATAATGCTACCTCTTCGGCCAAATTGAGGAATTTGAAAGGGTATTTCGTGTAACTTCCATTGACGGCTGTCTGAGAAACAAAGGCAAAATAGACTTTGGTCGGTAGATTATTAGACCAAACGTTCTGCCAAATGAATGAACCGGATCCTGTAGGGCATGTATTCATCTTTACTTCCGTCCGAATCAACGGGTATTTAGCAGTATGTTCTTTCAATAATTCTGCATGGTTGATTAAAACGCCATTGTCCACTTTGATCATGCATGCTTTAAATGCAATGTCCAGTATGTGCAGTTTGTAGTCTGGTGAAGTCTCCTCGCTCATGAAGAGAAATGGGGCCCTGTTTCTGAAGAATTTCAAGGTTAAATTCACACCGTTCACGAGGTATTTATCTAACCTAAATATATCTTTGTATAACGATCCTTCCAGATCAAATTCCTTGCTAAGTTTGGTAAAATCGTATCTTTTATTTTGACCCCCATTAGAGCCGCTCACGGGATTTCCCGAATCCATATCGTCTGTGTCTTGATAGAAAAGCTGTGATTGTAACTGGGATTGTGATATATCGTTACCATTCGATAATATTTGTTTCAAAACGGCTTTCCAAGGGTAATGACTGGTATTGAGGGATACCAGTTTCCCATTCATGTACGTATCGATTTGACTCCAGATCGTTTGTAAAGGTAAATTAAGGATCCCTACTTTTTCTTGGTTTTTCAAAGCTGTCCCATCGGCTTTGGTTATTTTACATTTCATATATAGTCTTGACCTTCTGAGATCGATGTATTCGCTTCCTTGTCCAGGTACAGTGATCTCAATGGGAGCATCTTCTGTACTGAAGGAGGAAACGGGGCGACATTCATAAAAGTCAATCTTGTCAACTGCCACCTGATTAGCAGGTAAAGTGAAAATTGACAATTCTGCAGGTTGTGCAATGTCTCTGTTTTTATCGTTGAGATAATTACATATTATACCAGTTTTAATTTTACAGCACCAGACGGCCGTTTCGGAATACAATTCCTCATCAGTAGTGCTTGGACCAAAATTATTTTGAAGATGTTAAAAAGCTACCCAAAGGATAAGCCATCCTCTAATGTTTCAATCTCTTAAATATGTTGAAACCTTCCGAAAAGGGATTCTTTCGTTTCAGGATTTTTTTTTTGTCCGTGGTCTTAGAGCTCTTTTTCTGACGTGATGCTCTCTTGACGTCTTTCTTTGCAATGATCTTTTTCTTACGTTTCTGTCCTTTTATAGCTTTCTTTTTAATGGGCACGTGCGGTAACTTTTCTTTGATGGTATCTTTCATTTCGGATTTTGCTCGTTCTTCTACTGCAGCTACGGGAGTTACAGATTGACCAACGATGTTGATTTCGGGTTCGCCTTCTTTGGCATTAGAATTTACGGGAATGACATAAGGTTTCTTAGCGTACATTCCCGCTATTCCACCACCACTCTGACGTCCTCTATATGCATTCGGATTGAATTTTCCAGACATCATATTTTTATAAAACGATTTCCAAATTCGGGGATCGGACACGTACTGTGAGCCTATCATCTTTTCAAAAAAGACGTTCTTTCAATTGTAACGTTAATGTCACTTCTCCTTGAAGAAATGAAGCCAATTCGTGATTCGAATCTTTTATGTAGATTTGTATGTCCTGGAACACGACCGTTTTTAGAGGTACTTCGTATGGTTGATCGTAAATATAGTTATCACTGCTTTTTAAATAGATACGTCTCAAGAGAGGTAGTTCTCTTTCCCCTACAATGGTATCGTCGCACAAATTGCAATAAATGAATAATTCTGGCTTTGATATCTGGGTTCCCTGATACGTAAATTCCAATAATGAGATAGTCCAGTTCCCACTTAATGCAAGTTGTTTTGGTAAATATACCCTAAAATCGTAACACTTGTTATTTGGATATATATGGGTACTATCCTTAGAAGTAAGAACCATGCGCTTCAACATATCTTTGAGAAATGAGGTCCACATTAAAATTTGATCCTATTTATACTTCTTTCAAGTCCGATTCTTTGATCCAAGAATTGAATTTCGATGGATAATGTAACCAGGATACTAAGACCTGTTTTTCTCCATTGACTCTTCTTCTTTTTATAATCTTATCGATTTTCCATATACTATTTTCGTCTTTATTCACTTTTTGTAACTCTTGAGAGTGAAACGTTCCTTGTATAGGATCGTTATTGTAATCTTTAATTTTGTAAAATGGTATTCCGTCTCTTTTGAATCTATTCTGTATTTTAAACACTTCCCCTGTCCATTTCTGATCGTACTCTCTTCTAAATAAATGTTTGAAATGTGTTATTCGTACGTTATCATTTACTTTGAATTTGAAAATTAGTTTCTTTCTTGGTTTACGTTTCTTCTTTATAACGTTTTTTAGTTTACTTCTTAGCTTTGTTTTAGTCCGAACCAGATAGGCGTTTAGTCTCACTTCGTCTTCGTTGGTTTTATTTACATCTGCAGGTGCCATTCCTTTTAATGGTCTAGAGGGCGTATTATTGTTACTACTCACGATATTATCCAATTCTTTGATATATTTATATGAATTTGTCTCTGTAAACATGCGATACATTCTGTTTTTTATATTCTGAATGGTCCTTTCGGCAAAATTACTTTTCGTCTCATTTTGCGTAAAGATCAGATGAACATCTTCGCTTTTCAAGTAATTTTTAACGATAGTGTTATCGAATTCTCTTCCTTTATCCGTTCTCAGCAGTGTCGGTTTTCTACCCTTCGAAAACAGTTTCTTCAATGCGTCTAAAGTATCCTTGGCCGTTTTTTGTTTCATGGGTTCTGCAAACACATATCTCGAAAATATGTCTTGTGCCACCAAGATATATTGGAATCCTGCATTTTCTTTTGATATATTTTTAACATCCATGAGATCCGCATCCCATTGTGTGTCTATGCCTTGTACTACGATGTGATTTCTTTTAAATTTTCTTTGCACTCGTTTTTGAAGAGAATATGCATCTCGATCAGATAAATATTGTCTAATTTTTCTCAGACCAATGTTAAATTGACCTTCTTTCTTAACGATTTGATACAATTTTTCGGGTCCGGCAAAGGCTGCAGGGTGTTTTGCATTAGTCCATATTTTATCTAAATATTCTGTTTCTGAGAGAGATAACATCGTAATCACTCTATGAGTAACTACACCTTCCAAAATCTCGTGACGAAATGAACATCTTCACATACAAAACTTCTATATATAGACAACTGAACAAATAATGCAAAGAAAACAAAAACACTTAACTCTATGATTAAATGTTTATTATGAATATATAAAACAATATACATCATAATACATATAACAATATACATCATAAGAATATTTCATCAACAAAACAATGGATTAAAACGTATAATTCATAAAAATAATTTGATTACATTTTAATAGTCCATATAATGGTTGGGATTACATCTACGACACTGAAAAAATCCCATCGGATTTAAATGATCATCTCGTAACTCACAAAATGTCACTGTGGCTAACTGTTCTTTCAGTAATTCTGCCACAAAATCTATGGCACATCTCAACTGGTTCCATTGAGCAAAGGTAAGAGCTATTCCTTTACGTGTTGGAACAACAGATTCCTGTCCTTCAGGAAGAAACCACTTCCTAATATGCACGACGGGAAAGCCTGTCTTGATGCTCACGTTTACGTTTTCGCCGAGGTGGTATCTGTTATCCACATTCTGATTGCTTTTATATGATTCTATACATTCCGCAACATCTTTATAACAACACAAGTCCAACTTCATCCATTTCTCGAGATCTAAACCAATACCAACCTTTGAAGGATACAGTCCACGTTTATTTCTAACATACTGTCTGATATGTATCATCATCTTTCCATTAAACTGTTTGGCCACTACATAACGGTCATCTCCCAAGTGGATACAACACAAATCCTTGTTATCTTGAATTTGTGTCGGAAGAGACATGCAGTTCTCAATCAATTTATCTTCTGGGATAATCTCCTCAGTACCCTGATTGACAGAGCTCAAATCTTCGACATGTAGTACTTTTGTCGGGAGGGTTTTGTCGACCTCGGTTTGTTCTGTAATGCTCTGTTGGAACCGTGTTTCCACTGTGTGGGTATTGGCATCACAAGTATTCGGGAGATCCGTTTTACTATCGACAAGTAACTTGCGCCGTAGTTTATCTTTCACTTCTGTTTTTATAGTCTTTCTTCCCATTCCCCTTCCTCGGGATCCTTCAACAGTTTTAGTGACTTTTGTCTTCATTTTACCTTATACTATATCTTTAAGCCTCTTATAGCATACGTGTGATCGTTAGCTCTCTTTTGGAAATTATGATAGCAAACAGGTAAAATCCTAAGGTTTTATACTCTATGGTTTCTAAATATAGCTCTTCTCGAAATTTCGCTTCTATTGTTCTCTATCTGATTTATGACTTTTTTACCTGAGAGTTCCAGATCATACTCTCTAATAATAGATCTTCTCGATTCTTCACTTTTATTGCTCTTTATCTAATTTTAGATTTTTTTTTCGAGA
Organism: Anadara kagoshimensis; assembly: GCA_021292105.1. Lineage (NCBI taxonomy): Eukaryota > Metazoa > Mollusca > Bivalvia > Arcoida > Arcidae > Anadara > Anadara kagoshimensis. Next base: position 66,148,220 of record CM037859.1, read on the forward strand.
AAATTCCAGAGCATACTCTTTGGTGCCTAATAATAATATTGATCAAATATTAGACCGATGCATTCCCGAGAGTTCCAGATCTTTTTTCATGTTTAAAGCAATCTCGAACGTTCTGGTGAGTATATGTTTTACTCGAAAGTTCTAAAGATTTCTTATTAATCACAAATGACCCATTATGCTGAAATATCCAACACAGTTTCTGGACACTCGTAGAAATAATCTACCATTTCTAATAATTCCTGAAACCATTTTAAATAGACCTTTGTTTCATTCTTGTCCAATTTCACTTTTCTCTTATCAACGTCCTGATCCAGAAAAAAATAAACATCACCTTTGACGATTTTGTTCTCCAACATCTCATAAAAATAATGTATCCTGTTTCGAAAGTATTCTCTATCTTTCAGGTATTGCCTATCGTTAAAAAGATCCCACATGTCAACAACATTCCTCGTACATGGAAAATGGTAATAAATGTTGCATCTTATAAACCTCTCTAAACCATAAGGATTTCTATTCCAATTCATGTGATAAAGAATTTCACCGTCAGAAGCATGTAAATATGCATCCAGTCCCATATTTTCAGTTGTACACATGCGGAATTTCACCAATGTTTTAGAAACTTTTCACTACGTATTTATATGTATTTTCAATCATTCTAAAACATTCAAAGATAAGATCGTCTCATATTTAATATTTCTCTATCATTCTCTTTATTTAGATAAGTCTAAATTTAGAATTTCTAGAGGATTCTGGAATTTCTATTTTTAGACCGAACTTTCTAGAGGGTTCTCGTGACGTCACGAATTTTCTAGAGGGTTCTATTTTTAGCTCTTTCTGGAAGGTTCTAAAAAATGTATATGGGCATACAGGCAGCATTTATCTACATTTTCCACATTTGATTCAAACTATTTTCTGTGTTTTAGATGTTACGACGATAAGAACAATGACCACGATTGATACAACGATTGATACGACGACCACGATTGATACCACTACCAGTAGTACACCCAAGAGTGTTAACGGCAAAGACGACGTTCTTTGGTCATACATTTTTAGTGAGTTTTTTTCTCATTTTAAACACAGTTACATAAAACCATAAATTTCATGTCTCATAAGTCACTATGAAATTTTCTCATGGGGCATAATTTCCTTTGAAAGAATTATCAGTTAAACTTTTAAGAAAAAAAAACCATGTGACCACATATATTTTGTTGAGGTTGCTTTTGTGTATTGGTTGACAATTTTTCAGAACAAACAAAAATAACAACGTGACCTTTTATTAATTTTTTTTTTGTATTCTGGAAATACCATTCAATGCAAGTTATTATCTCCAAATATAACCTTTTGGAATCTATTATATTATACAAACTTCTATAAAAGTGTTTTTAATGTTATATTTGCAGAAGTGGTCATAGATGGGGTAATTATAGCAGCGATTGCCATATTTCTATGTGTAACGAGACCCAGACTAACACCTGTGCCTGAAAGACGAGATAATGACAGGGAAGAGTCTCTTTTAATGAGTGATCTGGAAATGAGAGAGATGGTGGAGGAGGAGGACCAGGATCTTGTAATCCCTCAATCAACCGCACCTGCCGCTACGGTCAACGAGGAGGACGAAGACATGTTGAAATCATCTCCCGTGTCATCAAGGACAAGGTCAAAGATTACATCCACAACACATTAATTTTGTTATATAGTTTAATTTGAGGAGAGAGAGAGAGTGTGTGTGTGTGTTTTTATATTTGTGATTTCGGGTTGAGAGAATGTAATTATTATTTCGCACACAAAAAGTATTTGTTTTGTAATAAAATACAATATTTTTTTCACAAATTAGTCCTATTGATTTTTTGGGTAAAACATTTCAAGTTTCCTGAATCAATAATCATTAGAGAATTGAATTGGGTTTTACGTCCCAGTCAGGAATATTTCAGGTATATCGAACCAACTATAGGTGACGTGGTAAAAATTTTGACCTTTGAAGTGCAATCAGGGTAGTGTGCAGGAGGGTTCTTTTATGGGTCACGCACGGGGTATCGGGTTTTTGAGGTCTTTTCTTAATAATCCCGTAACTTTGAATTCATGGCGAAGAAATCATAAGAAAAGACGCATGATCTCTGTACAAACACGTTTAGTACCATCCGTTGTCTCCATAGACTGTACACATATAAAAATCGGACATGTACAACATTAAGATGTACACATAAAAAAGAATCGCCATAATTTAATTGTAAAGTTCGCTAATTTTTTGTAAATGTATGAATGTCACAGAGCCACTTTTGCGAGATCTAGCTTCTCTTATGGTATTTTTTATCCATACAGCAATGTGTCCTAAATAGTCCCACTGTCGTAAGCTGAGTCTTGTGCCTTTCTTGGACAATTTTCCACTCACGATCTGTCTCAGTTCCAAATAAACACCATTATGACAATTGAATACACCAATGCCATAATCATCCGGAATCGGAAATATGCGTATGTATTTGCAGAAAGTGTCGTTAATGTCTGTTAAAGGTGTTTCATTAACTTCTATTGTAACATTATTTATTCCTGGTGTAAAATTCGAGACACATTTTACACTCGCTTTTTTACAATCACTTTCAAAGTACTCAGTGTGTCTGAAAGTACTGACAACAAACCCTAAAGTCGTGGCCAAAAAAGATACCAATACAATAATGCCTAATAATGCCTAAACTCTTGACAGCAACCATATGTTTTCCGAATCTCAAATCCCAGGAACGTAAGCTTTCAAGACTGGAAAAACTGGGTAGTATTTCTTCTACTTTGTCGTCGTTGTCCATTGATAATGTTTTCTCTAGTTTTGTGACCGTAGCCTGTGAATTCTTGACTACAATTGACAAAACCATGATTGCTTCCTCTTTTATATATTTTGACAATTCCGTAGTTTGAAAGAGAGAGAGTACTCAAATTGAGATTGTCGCGAAAAACTTGTCAAGATATAAAATGATTAACATTTCTTACTTTAAATGTAATAGCATCGTAATAAAAAAATGTCAAATTGTATAGAAAAGCTGATTCACAGTGATAAAATCGTTTGTTAAACAATATACAAGGTGTCTAGAAATATCTGCTTCCCGTTTTGATTTAAAATAAAAGTTTGTCCTAATTCATAATGTTAAAGCTATATCAATTTTACATAATATTATAAAACAAGTCAATAGATTTTATTGAACATGTTTTTTCAACACCCTCGTATTATTTAAATGATGCCGTGACATATCATTCAAAACAATATTATGACCTGTCGTTTTGATCACGAAAAAACTAAAATCGTCTATCAATTAAGAGATTGTTCTTCGCTATATATATATATATAAAACATCTCCAGTCGGTCACTTTTAGATAAAATCTTTTCAAAGATGGCAAGTGGAAACAACAGTACCCAAACGTAAGTATTTTATAACATTAGCATTCGGAAATTTAAACTTCTTGTGATTTGCGAAGTAATTTTTTCATAGTTTTTGTTCGCTTTGTTTATAGAAGGTCGTTGATTACGAACCCTATATAGTCTGACCAAGACTTCGAAAATGCCAGTGACTTATTTCACTAAGCACCATGAATGTTACGAGGACAATTTTTTTAATTTTTTTCGTTTGCGTCTTCAGTATATAGCTGGTGACGTTTCGATATAAGTGAAATATTCTTGACTATAACAAACTGAGGATAATATTATATTGTTGTTAAAATGTACCTATATTAATATTTAGATTTTTTGACATGGATGATGAGCAAGTTGATTTTTTGGAAAGGGGCAATCGATATACATCAACGCCGATGAAGAAAATGAAAAATCATCAGCAACACAAAGGTAAATACACTTTATTATTTTTAAAAATAAACGCGCTAAGACTAAGAGATGCTTAGTTCACATAAGTATACAGGATTTATCCCCCCCTTTATTGTTCATTTGGACAATGTTTTTTTATTTATTATTTTTTTGTCATTTATAATTATAAATTGAAAAATGAAAGTTTGATAAATATTATGTTTTAATTTTAACCTATGGTTGACTTTACCTTAAAGATATATTTCATCATTTATTGTAGTGCCTCTAATGTATCCAATATATCTATTGTAAGTGACGATGCTGATAAAAAAAGGCATCAACGTTTCGATTCAACTTAACGAGGATCAAAAGGAGTAAGTTTTTATACCGATGTCTTAGTTTATTCCTATGGTAGCTAATAATGTACACATACACAAAAGAAATGACAGTTTGATAGATATTTTTATATAATAATATTTTGATTTATTAACCTTAGTAAATCACGACATTTTATTCAGTTCTCTTATTTGTTTTATTTTTTTATTTTTTTTTTAGAATTTTAATCATCTCTATATCCAGCGATAATGAATTGAGCATAGGTGACGTATTTAACAATACGTCACTCCAAACGTGGATTAATGAATCGTATGATCTAAGTTGAACACTTAAACACTTTCCGTCGATTATCATGGCTGCTAGAAACCAAATCATCATGTGCCAGTTATTCGAAGCTTGGTTAGTTTTTTCAATTGATAAGCCAATATTTAGGTTTTTCCCATCATATCAAATATGTTGTGAATTTTTTTTTATGAAAACAAAATAAGTGAATAGAAATACGTCAAATTGATTAAATAATGATATTTAGGGCGATTTAAATTTGTTTTAATAACTGATTACCTTAATCAAGCTTCGATGAATCTCCCACAATACAGACAGGTAGGCACAACCGACATGTCCCGGAGGAATTCCTCCCGGTAACTGCGAATCAAGACTGCGCATATCCTGGGGATTTAACCTATACGTCATACATTTATATTGTAAGAATGGTGAAAATAATTGAGAAATAATTTTTAAAACGTTAAAAACGCCGATTAAACAGCCGATTCAAGACGAAAATTGTCTTACATGCGGAAATTTTGCAAAAGCAAAATAGAATCAACGCGAATAAGAGAAAATAATTTAAAATAATTAATTGGAAAATACGGAAGAGTAAATGTTGAAAGTGGAATTATATGCAGAAACGGCTTGCGTTCTTCAGAAACACTCCATCAAAAGTGTACAAAGTTTTACAAGGACTGTCAAAAAATGCACAACGGTAATTTGGATACAAAAAATGGCTGCATCGTCATATGAAAAAAAACAAGTAAAAGAATTACTATAAAGCCGAAATTATTGGACGTCATTTTAACGACCAGTTAATAAAGTTGGTAAAAAGTAAACAAGAGGTTCCGTATCATCGGTGATAACATCAATTGGACTGTCGGTGTTCACGACCACCGAATGGATAACAAGACCATAATGATGCATGCATTTAGATCGGCTGTTATAGCCCAATCAATAGATTTTGGTCATCTCAGTTTCGTCTCTCGGCAACATTCATTTGTTGATGTACCGGTCCAAGCGTTCCTTCCATCAGAACAATACATGTTGGAAATGAGGAGAGAGTACACAATTTTGATGTTACGCGCAGCTATTGTACACATTCCATTCTTTCAGAAATTTTCCGATATAATTTCAGATAAAATTAGCAAACCGTGTTCTCCACAAATGAAAGAAAAATCAGAAGTCATTCCTCTAGCTGCGCTTTATAAAAATAACCAGTACTACCAAGATGTGGTTGAAATTTTAGATTTATATGAACAGTGTTTAAATCGGGCATATTTACAAGCTGGAGCTGATCTGACTGGAACAAAAATCCACATTAGCGGAGATCAGCTGACCAGAGTGCAATTTGCAGGAGCCAAAACTCTTCGTGCTCACCATGAAACCGCAGAGGATAAATTTTAACACTCAAGTCCAATAACATTAGAATTGTTTCATATGCACATAAATTACTTAAAACGGTTTTTAAACATCTGTACAGAAGTAAAAGCGTGCAAGACCTTGGAACTTTGCGATCTCTCCAAGACAGAATGTCAAGATCTAACGTCAACATGAATGTGACCAGTCATTATGACGCCGATAAAGCTTTATTTCTGTCAGAGACATGTATATAGTGGAATGCTTGTTAGAGTTTTTTTTGGAATGGAGGACGTCAACAGCACACCAACAAATAACATCCCTCCAGAATTTAATCCAAAGGAAGAAAAAGAAATCTGGCTTTTTGAAACAATTGGTGATGCCATGGAAAAGAATGTATTCTCCATGCAAAAGACAAGTTTGTTTGAGCAAGAAATTATACAAGGTACACACAACAATTTTATATCTAAACAAAAAAATTTACATTATTTTTACGGCATAAAACGACACTTAATGCACCAATATAAATATATATATATACTGTTCTATATCTCTATAGAGGGTTGTTGCAAATAAGCATAAAATATTTTTCCCGCAAACTGAGCAAGTAATACCCACATACATGTTCAAAAATAAAGGGGATTCCGACCCGCGTAAACCCCCTCCCCAGGTCCATCACTACATATATTTAAACAATTATCAATTAAATCATGCATTTCTTATATTTCAGTGGACGGGACAACGTTTACGGTTACCTTAGCTGATGGGAAGAAATTGACGTTAATGAAACTTGCACATCGAAGTGTTGAAAAAGAAGATTTTGTAAAAAAAAATTAGTCAACGTATTTTGGAATTTAGACTTTTATTAAAAAAATTACTTGGTTTGGCACGACTGCCCGAAAGAAATCGAGGAATCCGTCAGCAGCAAGGGGTGACTTTTGATCATCAACGTGGGCGGGCGGCGTGGGCGGACGGTCCCTTTCTGTGGGTGTACGCCCCCACACGGCCTATCCTTTTTTGCGTGGGTGTACGCCCCCTCACACAGGGTTTTTTGTTAAAAGTCAACACCATATAAAAAGGTAGTAACTGCCATGAGTACCATTCATTAAAGAAAACGTGAAATGGAAAATTAAAATATTCAATCTTGACATGAGGGTTACTAAGAACTGAATTCGAAAGAACTTGAAATATCGAAACTTGACCCGTGGGTTCCTTAATATTGAAGAGAACAACAGAAAGGTAAGTTGAAAATAAAATTTATTGTAATTCATATTAAACAAAAACTTCTAACTATCATAACATATATACACTAACTATTCCATTAATGTTTCTAATGTCTTTCTAGATATTTTAATGTCTTTTTGAACACTTATAAGCCGTTTGGCTTTTAGTTCCATATCCTTCTGCTATTTCTTTCAGCCTGGAGGTCTTCCAAACGATTTATTAATATTTTCCTGAAAATAAAAAAGAGACTGATATTAAGTGATCAACACAAGGTCGAAATATTCGCCTAAAGAGAAATAACTCTTGTATAATCATACTTACTACGTTTAAAAAAACACGACGCATGTATTTATATTATCTAATATATTTTATATTGATTATCATCTTTAGTAGGCTTGAGTGAATAAAGTTGAATAGATGTGTGTGTGTGTGTGTGTGTGTAAGAGAGAGAGACACGTATTAATGTACAAGAGACTGTATTTGTGTACGAGTATTTCATGGAATATACTAGTATATGTTTCACTGTTTACGAAAGAGAGAGAGAGATGAATCACTTGATAAAATAACTGTGTATACTTACATCTGCTTAGTGTTTGGGGTGTCCTCAACCTCCTCTATTGTATCATCAATCTCAATGGGATGATTTTCATCCCCCATCTCAAAACCCATTGTAACGTCTTCTTGTCTGAAATTTTATATATATATATATATATATATATATATATATATATATATATATATATATATGAATGATAGTATTTATTATTCAAATATATCCTCGTTATATGATGTATATGTATATATAATAGCTGTGCAAAAAATAAATACATATACATATGCTAAAATGAGTAGTGAATTATTATTTAGACGTTCAACAATATATTTGTTATTCAAAATATAAATATATATAAGATTATAAATTTGATTCGAGTAACGACAAAGCAAATATAGAACACGTAAGAAGTTAATTTATAAATGATCATTAAAATCATAAAAGCTTACTCTGCAATTTTGATCCGTTTTTCTTCTAAGAACCACTGTAATATAGAGTCCTCAGGGGAAGGTTGAATGTTTTCTATTGCTGTTACATTTTCTTGTGTTTTTTTTATGTTGCTGAGGATGGTGTTGTCTGCTTTGGGGAAGAACAATTGTTTGTCAACAATGATGAACTGAAACTTTCTTCCCCCTCCAAATCTTTTAGTAGAAGTGATAGAAGACCTGGATTGTCAGTATTGTTAAACAGGTTCGAAAAAGAATTTCTAGAAATAGAATTAATGCATGTAATAGATTTTGGGGAAAATATTTTAAAATAGAATTAACACATGTAAATGGAAATCAGATTCTTCTTAAAATTGTCTTGAATCATACATAGTCAAAAAGAAATATGTATCTAGATATGACTTAAATTTTAAACTTTCAACATAGAAATTTAAACTTTCATCATAAAAATTTAAACTTTCAACATAGAAATTTAAACTTTTTCATCATAAAAATTTAAACTTTCAACATAAAAACTTAAACTTTCATCATCACGAATAATGATTAAAACGAAAAATAAATGTAAAAAGAACAAAAAAATGTTTAAATTGAAAACAAAAATATAAATACTAAATTAAAAATACATGCAAAATTTTTTATTAATAAGAAATATAAAATATGTAATAGTACTTACGAGAAATTTGATGCCATTCTGTATAACACTTCGTAACCAAAAGTTAGTGAAGTTCAATTTTACCTCTCTTTTTTTAAAAAAAATAGTCGACCAATGAAATAAACCGTTACAAAAAAACTTGCAGTGGGCGAAGGTTACACCACCCTATTACTTGACATACCCCTAATACAAACAATCAAAAGATATTTTTAAACCACAAGCATGACATTTAAAAAATATTTTAAGGTTGCGTGGGTGATTGACTACGAGGTCAATAGTACAGTTCGATTTTAATGCACTTAAAAAACTTACATTTCTCAATTATTGAATAATAATTTCTCAATTATTGAATAATATTATTGAAAATACTTATAATAATAAATTTGAATTTGAATAAATGACATTAAATATATAGATCATAATTATAAGAACAATAATAACTTAATTCTTAAACGTTAGAATGAAGATGTAAACGAGACGTTAATAATGGAACATTTTTTTTCAAATTTATAATGTTAAGATGATGACAGATTGACCAAAATGAATACCAAGTTATGGTTTATCAGATTTTTTTTAGAACCTCAAATAATTATTTGACTTTATATAATTCAAACTGACATGTCCTAATAAAAATGTGTCAGGTTACCTTATAGACAATATCCTTTAACAATATCATTGATTGACACTGTTTGTATAAGATAATTGATAACTGTGTTGATAAAGAGTAACTTTTGAAAGGTTAAAGAGCTGACCTTACAATATTAAATTTATTACCCAATTCACTGTCTTCAACGATTTTGAAAAAGATGGTTGGGATTTTTTCGCCGTGTTTTTGTGTCTTTTTGGCAAAATGTATGCTTTAGAGTATCAGACCCAAGCATATTGCTGTAAAGATCCAAACCCGCCATTTCTTGATTGTAGTGTAGAGGAATGTCATAACATTGTTTACACACATATAGAGGATGTACATGTCATTAAATTGGGACCAACAACATATAACCTAAACTTGCAAGGTTCCATAATAGATGCTGTAGATGTTGTGACCGGATATCAGTTACAATATTTATGCAGGTCACAGGGTGTGAAAAAGGTTCGACAGGGTATCAAGTCTACTATATGTCGTAAGTATCAATATGGTTAAAATAAAAAACCAAACTATCATAAAATTTTGTCAATTCTTCACCACACACATGTACACATTATTGGTTATTTGTATTCCGAACTATGATTCATTATCAAAAACGTGTACAATATGTAATGTACTTTGTAAATGCAGTTGAATGACGACACCGATTTCCTTTGCCCTCCTTGGAATTGTGCACGGTCTGTGAAATAATGATCCTTTGCCCTCTTTGGAACTGTGCACGGTCTGTGAAATAATGATCCTTTGCCCTCTTTGGAACTGTGCACGGTCTGTGAAATAATGAATGATGTTATACATCACACCATTAATCTCGGATATTCGCAACGATCAACTATTTATATAATTCCAAAGGATTATTCTATACACAAGTTTCCGAGTGCTTGGCGAAAGAACAGTCGCTTCCAACTTTCAACTCTTGAGTCAGACCCTAGCAGAGATCGAACCCACGACATCCCACTTACACAAAGTAACATATTTGACCCTAAAGAAACCCTACATTCGTGAAACTAGTACCTTTTTTATGTCTTTGATAGATTAAGCAGAATATGTGTCAATTGTGCCAAAAGTTATGTCTACTGTTGTGCCACAAATAACGTCTAGTACCATGTCACAAGTTATATCTACTACCGTGCTACTAGTGTCTAGTAACGTGATACAAAGTTTTTCAACAGATGTACCACAAATTATGTCTACCGACGTAACATTAAGGTCTAGTGTCGAGCCACAAACTAATTCATCTGATGTACCACAAGTTATGTCTACTACAATACCATTAATGTCTAGTAAAGTGCCACAAACTATTTCAACTGATGTACTACAAAATAAGTGTACTACCGTACCATTAGATTCTAGTTCCGAAGCACCAACTATTTCATCAGATGTATCAGAGGTTTTTTGCTACTGCCGAGTCATTAGTGTCTAGAACCGTGCCACACTAATTCATCCGATGTTCTGCAAATTATGTCTACTACCAATTCATCTGATGTACCACAAGTTATGCCTACTACTGTGTTTAGTACGGTGTCATCTGTTTCAAACACATCCAATAAAATGACGCAGGACACCATCTTAGCTCCGATATATTTATACTCTATTATAAGTACATGTATCTTTGTTTTCATGATAATATTTTTGGGAATTGCCATATATATATACTAATCAAAAACAAACATACCTATCCATTTCCGAATCACAATCCAGAAGCAAAGTAAAAACTTTGGAACTGACAAGTTAGGTTAGACACGTGAACTTCCACCAGGGAAGTGAGGCCGGGTGCTCCGGAAGGGTAAGCACCTCCTGTATAGAAAGTATAGAAAGAACATGTTATCGAAGTATCGTATTCCACCCAAAAAAGATTATTTTGGTGATATCTCTTTAAGCACTCGTTACCCCCATAATATAAGATACACCTACAATGGCGTCATTTCCGGTTCCTGATAATGGCTGCCGTTTTACTTCCGGTTAATGGCGTCCATTTGCTGTTAATGGCCGCCGGTGTATTTAATAATAACAAAGAAGGATTTTGTGCGCAATGCCTCAATGATTTATTAAGAAACAAACAAAGTAACATAATTTTTTTTTTAAATTTTCTTCCATGTTTAGTTCTTCCCAATCTCTTCTTAAATCTGCTGTTGTTGATGATCCTGGTTGTAGATATACTGGTTGACATTCGTTTTTTGGTATCATGGTGTTTCTTTCACTCTCTGCAGCCCTGTATACTGAGCCATTATGTGGGTCTTTCCATTCTATTTCTGTTCTTATTTGTATTCTGAATTTAGCTTGTCCTTCTCCCCATATGAAGAAATGAAATTTGTTTGTGGACCATCCGACGTTGTCCCAATCTCTGGTTTGTAGCCATGGCTTTACTCCACATCCCGTCATTGTAACAGCTGCTCCTGCTGTGTTGTGTGTTGCTATTTCTTTATTATATTTGGGATAGAGTGTCCATTTGGATATCTTGTTGGGTTGTGTGAGCTGCCTTTTCATTCTAGGATCCAGTATTATGTTGTCTATGGTTTTGGTTTTGTTGTAACCGTTATCATCATAGAGGGATGTTATTTCCGGTGTTATGTAATTCCTTTGGGTGTATCTATCTGTTTCTTGTATCCAGAGATATAATGTTTGTTTTTTTATTCGGAAGTATGCGAACATTGTTTTTAATGCTTCCACGCTTTTTGGTGGTATTTCGTGGTTAGCATGTACTTGTCCTGTTGGTCTTGTGTTCCATTGGAATTCTTTGTGACCACTTCCGTCTGCTTCATTTGATAGTAATATATCATCAGGATCGGATTGGTGTATTGTGACGTATGCACGTCTTTGGCCGAAGAATCTTTGGCGTTGGAAAGATCTTCGCCTGTATCTCCTTCTACGTCTTCTGTAGAAGTTTATTCTTCTTCCTCTGTTCGAGAACCTTAAATATTTTGCTGCTGGTCCTCCAGAGAGTCTTCCCTGTCTTTTTCTTTTGCTATATAGCCTGTTAGCCATTTTTTCAAATTTGGCGATAGCCCACTCGTTCAGAGGACTGGGTAAGTCGACTCCAAAGACGTTGGCACGCAAGCCGGAAGCGCCGTAACCTCTTGCGGATTCTAGCTCGAAAGGTTGTGGCATAAACTAAGTTGAAACTTAGATACGCAGCCTCCTCGATTGGATGCTGGTACATAATGATTTTATTTTTCGAAAAATCTGGTTTTATACTAGTGGATCATATCCATTATTTTATAGGGGTGTTGGACGAGTCCATTATATGACTCGAGCGGATTCATCGGAATCCAAGATCAGGGTACAGGCTTTAGCAACTGACAAGCGTAGCGCGTAGCACACTGTGTGTGATGTTTACTCCAGCTCAAGATTGCCCTTTGACCTTATAAAAATGATCCAAGGTATCCTGGCTAGTATTACCAGGTACTTTGGATCATTTGCCCTTTGACCTTAAATGATAATAACAAATATTTAATTTTTTTAGGCTATGCCTCTCAATTATTTATTTATATTTTTTTAATTTCCATTATGTCATATCTATCGGCACTTAATTTTGATACATCCGGGTGAAAGTTCATGAAGCAAACCATCTTTATTTTGGCTTTTGTTATTATGGTTTTAGATTCGTATTTTGTGCTGTTGAAAATGCCATTCTTCAGGTCTTCCATCACTTCATAGTTTAAGACTTCTTGAGTAGTCAAATATGACGTATTCTTCCCCATTGTACATATATTTTATGTCGGCACTTTTTTCGTTGGTTAGACGACATGCATCCATGTTTATGATCATCCATTTGCTTAAGAATGTTTTGCCACATCCACCTTTCTCATCAATTGCAAATAGGATTTGTCGTTCATCTTGTTCCTTTAATTTCCGGATGACTTTTTCTTGCCATCCTTTGAGTATTGCATTATTCATTTCTTCTTGGAGACGTGCTTTTCCCTGTTCCAGTTTTATGGTTTTAGTGATTTCTTCTATTTTTCTGTAGTATTGGACATATCCAGGTCCATGTTGATCAAGGAGTTCACTTGTGCTGGCTCCTTCTAGTTTCTGGTTTATTGCTTCTACCATATCTATTTTTCTCTTTCCTTGGTTTGACATTTGACCTTTTTAAAAATGTCTCCTTCTTTTCTACAATATTCTTTATTTTGTTCAGGGCTGCCTCTTGCTTTTTCCCAGTGATATTTGGGGTACCATTTTTTAATTCTAATGAAATGTTGTTTCTCTTTCCACTGGACATATCCTTGTAGATGTGGTGTTTTATCTTCTTTTTTTCCTTTTCTTCCGTATATTATGTAATTAATTTTTTCATCTGTTTGTAGTATCATTTCATCTTCTGAATCATAATTGTTTGCTGTAAAACACCAGTTTTTTGCTGGTCCGCTGGTGTTGTAATATATTGAATTTGAGGCATTGTTGTTCATGTTTAAAGATAATGCTTCTGTAGGCCAATCATTGAATTCTTCTGCGACCATTCTTTCTGCTTCTTCATTCATTTTTACCTGCATTTCTTTTAGTTCTTGGCATAAGGGAGACCACTCTTTTTCAGTTATTTCGTAATGGACGTATTTAGGGTACCATCTATGTTCAATGTTATCTATTAATTCATGGATTGAATAAGTTGGTGGTAAACTGGTTATATCAATTTGCATTGGATCGTCTTTTTTATATCCATATTTAGCCATTTTTTTGGATTTTTTTCTATTGATTTGGCTTCTTAAATAAAAGCTATATATAAATATATGCTTCTTATTTTAGTATAGAGGACCCGAATGATACGTCCGACATGGAATGGGACAATACATATGAAAGTATAAAATCTGTAAATATTTGTGGGGAAAGACAATTACCTATAAAAATCGAAAAGAAAAACAAGAGATGTATAATTCTCTAGAAATCTGAAAATAATTTTTTTTGGGGATCGTTATAGACATCAATGTTTTCTTACCATAACACATAGACTGATTAGATTAATATTTCTGATAAAAAACGATATGCTAAGGTGTGTTTGACTTTTAATAATATTTCTGTAAAATTCATTCAAGACTTTATGTAATCTTTCGATTGTTATATATGTTTTCACGATGTTAATTTTTTCTTATTGAAGCCTCCATCATCAATACTAATGGTATCTCTAAAAAAGAACCTGACATCACCACCCTAACCAACACCGACACAACCTCCATCCTTACCACCATAATCAGCACCACTAGCACCACATTTGCCTCAACCACCGACACAGCCACAACCGACATCGACATAATCGCCACCAACAGCGCAACAAGCCATGTTATAACTACCACCGACACAGCCTTCACCAATATTGCAACAACCACCACCGCCACTACTACGGCCACCTCCATCACCGCAACAACCCATGCCACAACCACCACCGTCACTACAACAACTGATGCCTTAACCGCCATCGACACAGACGCCGTCTTCACCGCAACAACACATGTCACAAACCGCCAGCTATGCAACAACTCATGCCACAACCGCCACAGACACAGCCGACACCAACACCGCAACAACCGTTTCAACAACTTCCAACACATTTGTCACAACAAACAGGAATATTGAAACCATCACAAGGATGGCAGACGGAAGTAAGATACATTTTTTTGTATAAATCTTAAGGTTTATTCTCTTCAAAATCTTACCTCAGCTTGACTTTATTGTTCGCATTGTTATTTTATGCAAATAATCATTTCCGGAATTATGTCTATTATAAGTATTCATAATTGGAATCGAGTAGTTGAGTAATTGTGTTTTACATCCAAATCAAGAATATTTCACTTATATCGAAACGTCGCCAACTATAGGCAAAGTTGCAGAAATTTTGGTATTATACAACAGGGTTCTTTAATGTGTCAAGCCCATCGTAACTTGGGACCTCGTTTATTTTAATTCCAATCCGAAAGAACTGTGGCTTTCATATCGTAATGTTGAGTGCTTGGCGAAAGAACAGTCACTACCAATTTTTTCAAGTCTTGGCTCAGAAATGGTAGGGTTCGAACCGTCGACCCTTTACTTTCGGAGCGAACGCCATACACACTGTGCTACCTTAGTGGTTCATAATTGGAATCGAGTGTAAAACAAATGATGAATGATATGATGCAAAAACTACCGCCAGGAAAGTGTCGTTTAAGGTTTCGGAAATGTAAACAATATCCGTATTTTCACTTTGATTACAAATATGAAAAGTTAAGGATCTAATAATATCATTTTTTATTGTTTTGTAGCGGTTGTTATTATAGCACTGACATCTTATCTAGTGGTGTGTGGAGTTGGGGTTCTGGTAACCATCATATATTCAAAAGTACATTCGAGTACAGACAATACCATTCTACCTAGGATAACACCATCTGATACGTTTAACCTCGACACTCTTACTCCCGATAGATCTCTTCATAATGTTAATACCGATGTACAGCATGTTTCCCCGAGTTC
Source organism: Anadara kagoshimensis (assembly GCA_021292105.1). Taxonomy (NCBI): domain Eukaryota; kingdom Metazoa; phylum Mollusca; class Bivalvia; order Arcoida; family Arcidae; genus Anadara; species Anadara kagoshimensis. Next base: position 66,163,913 of record CM037859.1, read on the forward strand.
CTCTACCTCTGTCAAACGTGCATCCTTTACTCCTTCACATTCGGTTGTACATCATTGACACGACCGCGAAAATTTATACCAGCGAATATTTCTACGTATACAGTAGTATATGTTAAGGGATTATATCAACCCACAAATTCCCAAAAATGGACGGCCCGCTCTTTCTAAAACGACGGCACATCGCCTATTGTTCTCGTAACGCAGGTGTTCCGCGTCACATCTGCTCATTGAGCGACCAATCAGTTTTCTTGTTCATTTAAATAATGTTCTTTATATGGAAACAATGCATCACTCTATTGTTAGAGAATTTGCAAGTCATAATACACGGTCTGGTATAAATGGACCAATCAGCGCTGAACGCATTGGAGTAGTTCGCTTTCAAGTGTTATCTATTCACTTTAAAGCGCAATTCTTGCTGATAGTCAGGACGTTTATATGGACGATTTAGACGAAGGAAATTTTGAAATAGAAATTGATCATCTATGTCAGCTGTTCAAAAGATTGCATTTATAAACAGATGTATGGATTCGGGTAAGTCTGGTTAGTTTCCATATAATCATTAAATAGAAATATGCTTGCATGAATTTAACTTGTGTATATATACTTGGGTGTAGTAAACACAAAACCTAGAATTATTTTTTAATCCTTTTTACTGAATTTATATTACGCGCCAAACGATGATCCACAGTCTATCTGTATTTACATTTAAATATGTTCAAAAGAACGAACAACAGTAAATAAAGTTCATTCACGCACTCAATGAGACATAACCTTATTATCATTCTTTTTTAAAGGCGAGATATGCGTTAATATGTGTAGTAAGCAGATATACGTACTAAAACGAATATAATTTTTGGTTTTTATTATTTTAGAAAAAGTCAAACAACATACAGAAGATTCTGAAGATTAATTTTTAATAGAATGTAAACACTGTTATGCTGTAATTAGTTACAGAGTTGTCCCGTAGATCAGGAGGAAGACGTGGGTTTTGTTGATGATTTAGAACTATTATGTGAGGAAATCGGAAGAAAATCATAGGTTCATTTAGAATGGAATCAGATGTACAGCTATCATTTGTTCGATATTTATCACAGAATTGTTTTTAAAAATGACAAAGTGAAAACTGTAAAATTGGAAACTCAATTGAAATTATTAATTGTAAAGTTGTATCATATGAAAACAAGGTATGTATAAAAAGTACAAGTATTTATAAGATTTTATTGTTATTTTTACTTCTAACAGGCATTTAGTGAATAGAATCACAGCTTAACAAGTAGTAGGTTCGAATCCAATTTTTCACAATCTTGTATTTTTCTAGCACAAAAATATCTTGTCAATAGAGAGAACAAATCATTTGTACAGTTCGAATCCGACCACAATTTTTAGAGTAGATAAATAAATAACAAACGCAAAAAGTAAACTAAAACTATTTTTTTTATCAATTTTTTATTTTGAATTTTTTTCTTTTACTTAGTATTAATAATATATGGATATACATAAAAATTACAAATCTTTTACTGGCTTTGACCCAAGAATTCAATTTCTTGGGCCAATACAACTATTTAACTAAATATTGTTTATTTTGACCCCTCGCCTTTGTTTTTAAGATTTTCTCAATTTTTCACATATCGTCATCTCTTACGTCTGTTTTAGCTAATTCGTTTTGATAAAAAACTTCCCGAAATTGCAGAACCATCGTAATCTTTGAGTTTGTAAAAGGGTAAACCGTCTCCTAGAAATCGAGAAGTAATAGTGAAAATTTCGCCTGTCCACTTTTCGTCATATTCGTGACTAAAAATATTTTAAGTGTAAAATTCGTACTTTATCGCCCAATTAAAATCTATACGGTTTACGTAGTCTTAATCTTTTTGGAGAGGAACTTTTTTTATCTTGTCTCTGTCGAGGAATGTAGATACGTTTCCATATACGCCGTTGTTGTTTTTTAGTTACGCTAGCAGGAGTCATTCCAATAATGCGGTGAAACGTTTGATTATAACTATCGGCAAACGATTGAAGTTCTTTGACATATTCATAACCTTGTTTAAAAGTGAAATATCTATAAATTTTTCTTTTCAAAGTTTTTATCGCTCTATCGGACACTGCGGCCTTGGTTTCATTATACACTAGCAGATGCTTAATGTTTTTAGTTTGTCTGTACGACTTTGGCTTTGAATTCCTGTCAGTAGTTTATACGGTATTATCCCTTTAAATGAAATAGCTGCTTGAATATCAGGTTTTTTAAAGAAAAAAGCATCTACAAGATCACATCAGATCGAAACATAGTGGAAGAACCTTCCCCTGTAAGAAATGTGGACGAGTGTTTAATCATTGTGGTCATAAAAATCGCCATGAAAGAAGCTGCAAATCAACAACCTAAACAAAAACAAATCAAGAAACGGAAGAATGAAAGGAAGGGAGATTCATCAAAGAAAAAAACTTAAAACCTCCACAACTGAAGATGATACGGTGACAAATGAAATGTCATATAGTCCTGTAGCAGGTCCGTCTCGCCACATTACAAACGCCGAAAATGAATTAGTAGCAGAATCGCTGTATCTGGCCAAAATGAAGATCTACAAAAAGCGACTCTCACAAGTGAAGACTAGTCCTTATGAGGGAAAAGTGTACCACTGCAGAAAATGTCCCTTCACTTGCAGCGATAAGAAACAACTATATTTACATCGAATGCGGAAACATTTTCAGCGGGGTGAAAATATTCACACAAACCCCTGAATGATGAAAGTGAGGCTCCTTGGCATCGCGAAGATGGAACAACAGACGAACGGTTGAGAGATATGTATACTGCTAACGAGCCCATCATTCTCCAAAACCATGATATTATGTAATGTAGAGTTTTATATCACCAGTGCTTATTATACAATCGGAACGAACTGGAAATTTTCTGGATTATATAATTAATATGAGATTCATCACAAGTCTTGTCACAGATTATAAAGGAAACCCTTACAAAGATCAGCTATGTCTTCTCAGATGTTACATAATGGATACAAAGTCGACAATTTGAAACAACCAACCGACATTTATTATGAGCGATGGGTAAATTTCAATAAATCCACAAAACGGTTTTCCGGTGTAACACTGGAAGAATTTCCAAAATATGAAGAATGTTTCAAGGTGAACTTAGAAACATATACATAACAGAAGAAGGATATGCGTTTTCTGTTTACAAATCCACAAGGACGATACGAAAGCAGTATGTATGTAAATCTTTACCAGAACCATGCATCATACATCAATAATTTTGCAACTTATGCCCAAAAGTTTCAGTGTCAAATGTGCCAGCGTCTATTTAATCGATCCAACAATCTCCGTATACATCAGAAAACATGTACATTGAAGAATGAAGAATGATTGTTATATTCTTAAGCATACTTTCCATAAAATACTGCATCTGCTTTTCGTGTAATGTTAGATACTAGATTGGTTTTCAAAGGACAATGGTATATTGGTTTCTGTGAAATGCATTGTACTAATGTAGATATGCGCCAACATTTGTGGTGAAACGTTATTGGCTGGTAAAAAAGAACAACTCTTAAGAAGAATTGTAGTAGAAAAGGATAAAGATATAAGTACAGTGTTAACCGCGCCGTTTTATTTACCGTTGACGACGTCTACCTGGCAAGACATAGAAATCTATATAAAGGATAAACAAGGACATTTATCTACACTTATAGGAGGTAAAGTGAGCTAAACACTTCATATAAGATATCCTTTTTTCATTTAAGAATGACAGAATTATATGTACCGGATACTAGTAAATAGATCAAGCTTTTTAGAAAATTGAATGGAGGAAAGGTAGATTCTTATCAATATGGCCGAGGCCAAACAGGAAGTGGCATTGGCAATTCCAGTCGCGGGACTTACATGATACCTATAGACCCTCACGTGATAACAATAAAACAACACTAAAACATGTAGTTAAAATGGTTTCGCCCATCGCAGCTAATTTAGAACAAGCAAAAAGTTACTTACAACAAGAACAGCAGCTGTCTTCCCAAATGCCTATAAAAAGGCGATCAAGAAGTAGTTCAGACAGTCAACAGAAGAATGCTAAACGGTCAACATCTAAGAGAGTTTCCGGTACAGAAAAAAGACCAATAAAGGATCAAGGACGAAGCGAGCAAACGATATCTTTGACGAGTAAATATGGTGCAAGACCGTTTTCAGACGGATCGTTATTTGATTGACAATGTAGAAAAACTGTACAGAAATCGTCCTATTTTCTATTTAAAATCGACGCCGGATTTTAAGTTTGAAATATTGGATATTTATTTTTGTGTTTGTAAAATAAGCTTGAATCATGCCGTGTTTATAGCTCAAGAAAAATAAATTGAAAACATTTCAGCGTTATATCCTTAAAGAACCGAATGTCGAGTAGCAAATGTAAATACTGGACAGACGAGTTTCCATTGGGATGCTATTTTTCAATATCATTTGCCTTTGAAAGTCGCTATTACTTTCGTCAACAGCAGTGTTTATAGGGGAGATTGGATAAAAAATCCTTTTCGTTTCGAAGCTGAAGGGTTGAGTGAGGTAACACACTTAGTAGATGGAGTCAGTATTCCAATGGCACCGTTGAAATTAGCATATGATTCAAAACAATATATTCAGTCGTATGCTAATTTATTTGATGGCAGTGGGAAATGTGGACTATACATTACTAAAGAAAAAATTACTGACGGTCATGTCATTTATTTGTTCACTTTTGAAACACCATTCGATGAGGACAGTTTGTCTTTGATGAAGAACGGGAACTAGAGATTAAAAGTCAATTTTTCAAGTGCGTTGACCACGAACTATACTTGCATTGCTTATGCTGAATTTCAACAAATCATCCAGATTGACAAGTCACGTACTTTAACTTTGAATTAAAAAATGGATACCATACAGTTAGATTGTGCTATACATTGTGACTTATTGTTAAACTCATATATTCATGGTGTCTATGCAGAGAACACTTTACCAAAAACTGTAAATAGTTATCCATCTGCATACATTTGTAATACAGACCCTTTTGAAGATTATCAAGAATAACAATTTGTTAACTGTTAATAGTTTTATTATCATCTCCTGATCACGGTAATCCACATTTGAGAATTCATCTACTATTACTTGTTCCATTTTGTTAAAAAATGCTTCAATATCATAGACCATGCCTCTATGAAAGGCAACACAATTGTGGTGAAACCAAACTGACATCAGTTTATGTAGACATAAAATATGTGAAAAATTTAAGGAATGTCCACCGTCTTAAATCAGGAATGTACATTTTAATCCGAATCTGAATTCCATCCATGGATTCACAATCAACTATTTCATATTGATTTTTTATCTGATTCGAAAAATCTAATACCTGACCGTAAAAACTGCTAAAGAAGTAAAACAACGACTTAGTCACTTTGTTATAAATTAAATATCAATTGGATATTGTGTTTGAAGATGATTAACTTACTCTTATAGAAGTTGTAATGTAATATATATGCAAATAAACGATCTTTTATTACAAGACAAATCCAAATAAAATGTTCCTTATATTTTTAAAAATGAATTTAGTTTCATTTATGCCACGTTGTTATGTTAAAGGATGTCAGATAGTATTCATACACACCAATTCTGTGCGCTATTTAAAATGTCGGTGATGTTCCGTGAATTGCATAGGCCTGATGTTCTAGTGTTGAAAAATGTTATCTTCTCTGTATTATTTATCTTTACTATAGATAATAATATTTCAAAATATAATATGAACATATTCCCATTGAAGTACTAGTGTTAATTATTCAGCCCCATTTATGAGTTGATAGCAAATTCATAGCCATGTATGATGATTGATGTCAAGACGAGGTAGTGATGTCGTCCCTCCATGATGAAAAAAAAATATTTGGGGAAGGAAGTTTAAGAGCGTTTAGTAGGTAAGATTGGACAATAGATGTTCGCATGCCTCAGAAGCCAAAAAAACGAACGAGTCCCGTCATATGTTGAGGTCACAGTAATTATGTCCACTTTAGGCGTGACCTAGACGTTTCGCCCCAAAACGTTCCGTCCCAACTAACACCCCAAACATGACTTGGGACGGAATGACATGTCACATTATGTGGAAAGGTAATGGGTGAAACGTCTAGCACCGAATTATAGTCATTTCGTACCACACACACTAGCCATTATCACCATAATTATTATATTGTAGTGTTACAAATTCCTACAATAAATTTCGTATTATAGTAAAAGTCTCTCTCTCTCTCAAGGTACTTCCAATAGTCAGATAGTAAAGTTCTTATAGGATAGAAAACTCAATTCTTCGAATGAAAAGCGCTTGGACTTTGGGAATCTGTTATATCACAATGTTTTTGCTGAACTAGCGGCATAGGTGCAAGACGTTTCGTCCCATGCCATTTCGTACCATATTCAGGACTTTTCGTCCCAAACTTCTAAGACGTTTCGTACCATAGGACTTTTCGTCCCATGATATTTCGTAAACTTTTTGGGGACTTTTTGTTCCCAATTTTTAAGATGTACCATAACATTAAGTGTTTTTTTTTTCAGAGTGTTTCATGTCATATTGGGACCTGTGTAGTATTTTTCGTCCTGACATAATACATTTGTTATACTATATTCAGTGGCGGATCCAGCGGGGGGGGGGGGGGGGGGGGGGGGGGGGGGGCACGTTGCCCCGACTTTCCCCCCTCGAGTCTCTCTCTCACAGCTAATTGTCAATCAACCAGCGTAATGGCCAGTTAATTAGTGGTACTGATTAATTAATTAGTGTCGCAGGTAGGAAATTGCAATCAGGTGATGATGTAATTTAACCAGTTCGCTGAAGCATGAAAGAATCCTGGTAGTACTGACCAGTCTCAGGTGATAATGTTATTTTCCTGATCGCTGAGGCGTGAAAGAAACCAGTTAGTGTCAATTAGTATTATTAATTAAGAGACTTCCATGAAGAGTGATTCCATAATCATACGTGAATTCATCTAATTTACCTTTTTTAAACCAGGGGACATGGCCAAGTGAGAGAAGGAACTAATTATTAGCACACAAGATTATCTTTTTTGTATATTTTTTACAGCACGATGTTCTATCTCTAATTAACAGTACAAATTTTTGTACATTTTAATTTTTAATTGGGAAAAAAATCTGTCTCATTTGACTTTTTATTCCATTCGTCCGATTATCGGCTTTACGGAACAAATCAGTCTGAAATAATCAGTGTTTTTTTTCTTTTTCCTAGTGACAATATTCTTGTGTGTTGCAACTTTAATGCGCATTATACAATGATGAAAATGACCAAGAAGTCATTTTAAAACTAATACAAAATGTAATTAATATAACTTGAAACTTCAATGTCATACAGTTCATTTTAAACAAGTGTGGAAAAGGGGTTGTGGTAGTAGGAGACATACCCCTTCGATATATGTAGCAGGCCGGCCAGTTGGTAGAGTACTTGCTCCTTAAGACAAGGAAGTCGAGGGTTTGGTCTCTGGTCAGGTTTGACCCAAAAATTTGCTCGGCATTAAAACATGGATGCGGGTCTTTCGGACAAACATTAAAAACCGAGGCCCCTTGTCACGGTAGGCGTGGCACGATAAAAAATCCTCACTGCATAATGCCATCACCGCAAAGCACAGGTAAATATTTCTGCACCTACACCTATAGCTGGTGGCGTCTCGATATAAGACGGATAAGATTGCTAGGTCATAACCACCTGCGTCAATATTACATTTCTGAAAAAAAGCTAAACTGCTTTAGATCTACTTTGAATGCGAGGTAAAAAGGACCCTCGACAAAGTTCAAGATGCAGGAAATTGCACCATTTGTACTGAAAAAAGCGAAATTTTTCTGGCCACCTGCATCAATATTACAATTTTTAAAAAAGCTTGACTGCTTTAGATCTACTTTGAATGCGAGGTAAAAAAAAAAAAAAAGACACTCGACAGTGTTCAAGATGCAGGAAATTGCACCATTTGTACTGAAAAAAGCGAAATTTTTCTGGCCACCTGCGTCAATATTACAATTTTTGAAAAAAGCTAGACTGCTTTAGATCTACTTTGAATGCGAGGTAAAGAAAGACACTCGACAGTGTTCAAGATGCAGGAAATTGCACCATTTGTACTAAAAAAAGCGAAATTTTTCAAGGGACCCCCCTGCAAGGTCGCGCCTTTGGCGCATACTTGTGCCCCCCATTTACCAAGACTCTGGATCCGCCCCTGATATTCATTGAACATGTGCACCGCAAATAACTGTCTGAAACTAAATTTGCATGATGTTATTATTACATATGGGACATGTGCACATCCTATTTTTCTGCATCTTATTTTTTTTCAAATTTTAACATTGCCATTTTTCAACAATGTATCACTCTTACATTACCATAAGCTGATAAGCGGGACATTACGATAAGTAAAAGTGATATAAGTCCAACGTACGCTTCCTCGTGTTTGTAGAACGTTTCCATCAACTGAACAATAAAAGCTTTTTATATATACATATGAAAGTGACAATTCAAATAAATAAATAAATAAATAAAGTGTTTATTTGCATGTGGTTCTAATATTAATTTAGCGAATGTGAGAATTTTATTTCTGTGCCGATTGTCATGGACTGGATAAAAATAAAAGTCTTTTATTCTTTTATTACAAAAAAAACTGCCACGAGTATATAGTCAATTGAAACGATTTATTTATTAATTTTAATTGCAGTTTTGCTTGTTTATTGGACATTCCTCATTGAGAGAATTACCTCGTCACTAATCCCTTTGCAGATTCGAAGTGTATCCATCCTCAGTATCGGTAGTGATTACATGAGCTATCGATGTTCATTAATTACCCGTAAACCGGATATCACTTATTAAATTCCTAATTCCCTAATACCTTATTGTGTACACAAGTTTTTTCTTCACACAGAGAGAGAGAGGAGACGAAGCGCACGAAAATTGAAAATAATAAAATTCTTTATCATAGTTGGAAGTATACCCCCAACCCATCAAAAGATTAAAATTTCCATTTTCTCTCATTTTTAAATTCATTAAAATCTAATTAATTTATTCCAAATTTGTATGCAATTTTCTTCTTACAATGGGTATAAGTATTATAAACATGTTGCAATTAGAATTTTAGTAAAAATTGAAAATTATCAAATCCTTTATCAAAGTGGCAAGTATACCCCCAACCCGTCAAAGGTTGAAAATTTTAATTTTTCTCTCATGTTTAAATGCAATAAAAACCAATTAATTTATTTCAAATTTGTATGCAACTTGTTTCTTACAATGGGTATAAGTATTATAAACATGTTGCAATTAGAATTTTAGTGAAAAATTGAAAATTAACAAATCCTTTATCAAAGTGGCAAGTATACCCCCGGACCGCTATAGTTCGCTGCGGGCTAATAGCGGTATATAGGATTTGCCAATCTCGGGTTTTATATGTCTCTGTTATAACACAGTAAAAAACAAAAATAAATAAATAATAAAGTAATTAATAAATAAATAAATAAAGTAATTAATTAATAAATAAATAAAGTAATTAATCAATTAAATCTCTTTAAAAAGTCATTAAAATGTTCCGAAATGTCATGGGACGAAAAGTCTTGAATCTTATTTATAACACAGTAAAAAGCAAAAATAAATAAATAAAGTAATAAATAAATAAAGTAATTAATAAATAAATAAAGTAATTACTTAATAAAATCTCTTTAAAAAGTCATTGAAATGTTACGAAATGTCTTGGGACGAAAAGTCCTACGGTACGAAACGTCTTATAAATATGGGGCGAAAAGTCCTGAACATGGTACGAAATGTCTCGAAAATGGTACGAAATGGCATGGGACGAAAAGCCCTATGGGACGAAACGTCTGTAATTCAAAACAAAGGCCGGGTCACGAAATTTCCAAATGATTAAGAGGACTGAGAATTTAATTAAATTAAGAGGACTGAGAATTTAATTAACGTACAGTCCGTTTTCTATTTATAATTTTGGGGTTACCTCAAAAAACAAAATGATTGAATAGATAGGCATCCGCTATCGGGTATCGTAGATATTGCATATCGATTTGTTGTAGAAGAGACGAAATGTTTGTGTTATGGGCGAAATGGCAGTCATTGTAAAGGTATGGTCGGCTTGCATTATTGACCACGCCTGAAGCGGATTGGTAGCGCCACTAGCCTGTACACTTGAAGGTGACATCTGACATCACGTCTGTTGTTATAAAAATATATATCGACATTTAAACAATCATATACAGAAAACTATTATTTAAATCATGACGGCGGGGTCGTTTCAATGTAAGGACTTTTTATAACATTTTAGGTTATCTCCCTTATACTTAAATCGCTTAAGATTTTCCCAGGTTCTTTTGAGGATTGTGCCTCTGGCGACTTCATTTGTTGTTGTATTAGTTTAACGTCTGCATGTAGGCGTTCGCCCAATGTGTAGACTTTGCTTTACTGTAGTCAGGAGTGGTGTCTGGAGGTCGGGTTCAGGGTCTGGAGATGGCCGTTGTCCGGTGGAGAGTACCCGCAGTAACACCCAGTGCATCACATTCCAGTAAGTTTATCGCCAGCCCGGAGGCATGTAGTTGAATCCTGGTTCTCCGGGCGGGAGCGGTCTATTTCGTCGTTGCAGGCGTTGTAATTCCTGCGCCGCCATGTTAACTAGTTGATTCATAGGAGCAGCCACAGGTACAGGAGCACTCTGTACGTATGGCTGCTGGTGCGATGTAGGCTTCGGTAATGGTAAGGGCAGCATCCCGACTTTTTCCTTTTTTGGGACAGGATCCCCTGGTGGCGAGGAAGCTGCCGGCTGGGTTTTCCGGACTGGCACTGGAGCTGGCTGGTCCTGGCTGGCTCCTTAGTCGCCTTCCTCCTCCTGCTCCAGCGAGTTCGGTTTCGCCGGAGCGTGGAAGGCGACTTGTGCTTCTTCTTACTTTCAACAACGGCGTTTGTAGGGCCATCCTTCTTATCTAGTTGTTGGCTGGTGGGACTGGAGGTGTCCGTGTCTTTCCTGGCCTCCTGTTTTACCCACACCAAGATGCAGGTAAAACGCTCCTTGTTCTCTTTCATAGAGAAAGAGACAGGTAGTCCTTTTAGAACAGTGTCTAAAAGGACGGAAAACGCTGGTGGCAAACTGGTAGAGTCCATGTTGGCTATCCAAGTGCTTTAACAACTGAAGAATGAATATAATAATCAATCTAACGAGAATGGCGACTTCAAGAAGTGAAAATAATAATGAAGTTTTAAATTAATATAATTTAATAAATTTATTGAATATAGCACTTATAACAATTATTAATGTGATTTGGAATGAATGATGTTAAATTTATGAGCCAAAGATAATGCCAAAATGTATATAATATAAAATATAGTATTGAATAATAGAAATGTGAGGTGACGACGCTCCCTGTACTTTAACTAATAATAACTTAAAAAGAATACTATCCCAATCCCTAACCTACATCTTATGTAAAATTAAACATGCCCTAAGGCTATAGTATGAAAATACATCCCTAGACTAAAATAATCAAAAGAATTTAAAAAAAAGATTAGAATTTAGTTAACCCAGCCTAAATATTCCTAAAGATATAAAAAATGAAAATTATTGTGGAAATTAGCACATGCTCACTAATGAAACAGTCAGACCTGATGTCTTCAACTGCTACAGAAGAGACTGACCAGTTAGTTGTGTTGGTTTTACGTCTACATGTAGGCCTCCGCCCAATGTGTAGACTTTGCTTAAGCTATCGTTGTCGTAGATGTCAGTAGTGGTATTGAAGTGAAGGCTGAGCAAAACGGAGCGACAGGAAGGCAGAGACACGTCGAAGGCAGCACAAAACAGGCCTGTAGCCGGATGCCAGAGAGGGCCGCAGCATTGAAAAGCCAAGGCGCGTTATGTAGTTTTTGAATTGTGAATAAAAATAAGTATGGGGTTGGCGTAAACGCCTACTCTGTATACGATAAACACGAGGGGATCTTTACCGTGCACGAGGCTGGCAAACCTACACACACAGGACATCCGTTTATATCCGTCCTATCCGATGGACCACACTTCACATTCAGACACAGTAGAATAAAAAGATGAGAAATACTGTATAGTACAGTTTATGATTTTTATTGTTTGTGGCCTTATTTGTAGACGGCCAAAGTAAGGATAGAGTGGTGTGGGGTGCCACTTTTGAGGGTGGCATAAAGCGATAGAAGCGCTGTATAGGACAGCTTATGAAATTTATTTTAATTGGCGAGCAGAGTGCGCCGATAGACACAGTAAGAAGACCACATATAAATAATAATACATATTAAAAAAATAATAAAATAAATAAAAATATAAATAGACGCCACATAAGATAAGAGTTGACAAACATTGCTTTTTGTCTTCTTTTTTCTTTATTTTAGCTTTGCAGATTCATTCCGTGGGCAACACATAAAAAGCGTTGGGCTTTCACTCCCACATTTATACATTTTAGGGGGCACGATATAAGTGAATTTGTTGTTTGGGCTCATTTACGCACTTTACATTCCCAGATTTGCCCGTGCATACACCATTGAGTGGGCAGATATACTCGCACATATACATATCATGTATACTCCATATTCTCATTTGTGTGTGTTTGCGTGTTTTTGTTGAACATATTATACAAATAGATTAAATAAGTAAGTTAGTTTGGCCAGTATTTATTAAGAAATTTTGATAATTTAGACCTGCTATGGTCAGGCTATTCGCAGCCATAGCCCTGGCACGGTCCCGACCGTAGAACGTATTTTAACTGCGAAAAAGGGCCGTGAGGTGTAATATAGATGGGGGTGTTTGATTGTCCAATCCCGAGGGTCCTTAGTTGCACCTTTGGTAAGGTACCCCTTTTCGAGGACGTCCGTAACAAGTAATGTGTTGACGTAATCCAGTGTCGGATTCGTTCCTGTGGCTTGTGCGGGAATGGCCAATCAAAGAGATTGTATGATAGGTGGATGTTTTCGAGGACGTCCATGCTGATTTTAAGATATGTTTTCAATCCTTTTTTGTGCTCAACCTCGAGCATGATGAATAATCTAAATTTTGATTTGAAATTGTTTTTGAATACGGACGTTTAGTTGGCCATGTTAGTGGTGTTATTTGCTAGTTTTTAATTTTGTTAGTGCATATTCTAAATGTTAAGTTGCCACCGTAATAATATGATATTAAAAAGTTTTATGAATTTTGACCTGGTATGGTCAGGCTATTCGCAGTTATAGCCTTGGCACGGCCCCGACCGTACCAGGTATTTTAAACTGCGATAAAGTGCCAGATGGTTATAAAAGAAATATAATAAGGAGGTAAATAATAAAAGTGAGTGATTTGGACCCGGTTTGGTTAGACTACGCGCACAGTAGTCTTATCCTGGACCCAACCGTACCGGGTGTTTTATGTGCGCCGAAATATTTTGGGATGGCGGTGGCAGGTTAGTGTTGTGGTAGGTAGTTTGTTGTTGGAATTGGGAAGCCACTGTTATATAAAAAGAGGATTTTTGTAAATTTAGACCTGGTATGGTCAGGCTATTCGCAGTCATAGCCTTGGCACGGCCCCGACCGTACCAGGTATTTTAAACTGCGAAAAAGGGCCGTGATTGAATTAAGATAATAAGAAAGAATAAAAAAAATGAAAATTTAGACCCGCAATAGTCAGACTATGCGCACAATAGTCGTGTCCTGGACCCAACCGTAGCAGGTATTTTATGTGCGCCGAAATATGAATGAGAGTGGTGGCTGTTTTTAGTAGGGTTTTAGTGTAGAGGGTTGAGGGAATGGCTGAGGGTTATTAAACCTTTGAGTGGTACTTTATTTGGTCCAAGTAGTCTGCTAAATGGCTGTATGTTTTACTCATTAACCTTGAAGGCGGGTAAAGAATTGCCTTAAGAGATGCAGTGCCAATTTGGGTTAGCATTTGTTGACGCTCCCTGGAAAACTCGGGGCAGTGCAGGAGCACATGCTCGATTGTCTCCGGTTGACCACAGTGCTGGCATGCTGGTCCGCATTTTTTGATCTGCTGCGTGTGGATGTAACCATGTAACATGGTGGCACCCAGACGCAGCCGAGTAATGGTGCGATCCTTGTGCCGCATGGGGTGGTATAGCGTCGTTTTAATTGTAGGTCTCAGTTCAATAGACTTAGCCCAGTTAGTGCTGAGTGGGCCGATTTCCTCGACCCATTCTGCTTTGACTTTCCATGTTATAAGGGTGTAGATTTCCCTGGTGCTAAGCTTGAATCTGTTGTTGATTTGGGACAACTGTTGACCTAAGTTTGCTAATTCGTCTGCTATCTCGTTGCCTTGGATACCGACGTGAGACGGTATCCATGCTATTGAAACTTTAAGATGGTAAGCCATATATTTAATTTGGTGAAGTAGATCCATCCGTGAGGATTTGCCCGACTGAATGGAGAGAGCACTCGACAGAGAGTCAGTAAGTATAACTGCATTTAAGATTTTTAGCTTTTGTACAAGTTTGAGAGCTTGTCGTATAGCTATCATCTCTGTGCTATATATGGAGAGATGGTCTGAGGTCCTGTTGGCAAACTTGAAGTCCTGTTGTGGCGCATAGATGCCAAAACTGGTGGTGCCTGTAGCTGGATCCTTAGAACCATCTGTGTAAATTTTATTGCAGTCTTTATACTTTGTATCAATGAACTCTTGTGCGAGTGCCAGGTGAGCTGGGCTTGGATCTTTCTTGTATATAACTTCGCAAAGTGAAGTATCCACCTGTATTTGTGTGTACAGCCATGGTGGTTTAACCGGCGCTATTTGACTGACATTCAGCTCGTAATTTTTAGTGTCCATCCGTATGGTTCAGTGCCAGGTTTCCACCTTTTGTAATAGTGCCTATAGGCGAGGCAGTCTTGCAATGTCTCATTAACTGGGAGCTCGTCTCCTAGGGGTGACGTGCGAGCCCAGTATTTGAGAGTCAGCATTTTACGTCTATAGCTAAGTGGTAGCTCGCCGGCCTCCGTGAGGAGGGTGCTGATAGGCGTACTTTTTATTGCCCCAAGGGCGATGCATAGAGCTTGATGCTGGGTTGTGCCAAGTATCTGTAAGCGTGTCTTACAGGCCGAGTTGTATGCCTGGCATGCGTAATCCATGTTGGGGCGTAGTAGGGCTTTGTATATGAGCATAAGCGTTTTCTTATTAGCGCCAAAGTTCGAACCTGATATATTTCTCATGAGATTGAGAACTTTTTTTGCATTTGACAGCTATATGGTCTATGTGCTTTTTCCAGGTTAGCTTTTGGTCTAATATTACGCCGAGGAATTTATGCTCTTTCACAAAGTTGACCTGTTTTTGATCTATAGTTAGATCAAGCCCCTCTGGTGGTTTTAGGCCGAATACCATGCCCACAGTTTTTTTAGCAGACAACTTGAACCCCCATGTCTTGGACCATGTAGTCACGTGGTCAAGTATTGTCTGTAGTTTTTGTTGTAATTTTGACAATTTCTTGCATGTGTCCCAGAAACATCCGTCATCGGCGTATTGGGATAATTTTGAAGTGGCTTCCGAAATGCATTCCGAGAGATTGTTGACCGCTATATTGAATAAGGTGGGTGAGATCACTGAGCCTTGCGGCGAGCCATTGTCTAAATTTTTCTCATCGGATAGGGAGTCTCCTACCCGGACTTTTATCTTGCGATCCTGGAGAAAGTTTTTGATAAATTTAAATATTTTCCCTTGAATGCCGAAATCTTTGAGTTTGATTAAGACCCCGTCATGCCACATAAGATCGAATGCTTTTTTTAAGTCTAGGAAGACCGCGGCTAAGAATTTCTTCTCAGCTTGGGCTTTTCTAATGTCCGTTTGTAGCCGAAGTATGTGGTCGGTGGTCGATCTACCTTTTCTGAAACCACTTTGATTTTTTGAGATGAGATTATTAGTGTCTAAATAGTACGTTAGTCTATCATTGACCATGGTCTCCATTAATTTACATAGCGTGGATGTAAGTGATATTGGTCTGTATGATGTCGGGTCCGACAGTGGCTTGTTAGGTTTAGGGATAGGGACCACTATAGCTGTTCTCCACTTAACAGGGATGGTACCTGTGTCCCAGGCGGTATTAATTAAATCTAGGATTAAATTTAGGGTGTTATCTGGCATGTGTTTGATAATTTCATAGGTTATATTATCTTGACCGGGGATGTTTTAGACTTTTTATTAAGTGCCATTTTGAATTCGTTGAGATTAAAGTTTTGGTTTAGAGGGCTGTTTAGTTTAAAATTCAATTCATTTGGTTGATTTATTTTATTTTGATATAATTTTTCTTGATTTATCTTGTGTTTGGCGAAATCAGGATCCAGGTTTTTATTGGAGCTGGTGTTTGCAAAGGCGTCGGCTAACAGGTAAGCTTTATCCTGTGCAGACCTAGCGCCCTCTATTACGGGTATTTGCTTTTGTGGAATGTTTTTCATGGCTTTAATTTTAGTTCAAACTTGTTTTAGGTTTGTGTGATTATTTAGGGTGTTACAGTACTTTTCCCAGTGGTCTTGTTTAGTTTTATTTATGATTGATTTAAGTTTTTTGTGGGCTAGTTGAAAGTTTTGGAAGTCGAATTGATTTTTTGTTTTTCTGAACTTATTATATAATTTAGTTTTGATTTTTCGGGCTTCAGAACATTGTTGATTCCACCAGGGGTTATTTTTATGGGTGGTTGTTTTGCCAGATGTTTTGGTATAGTTAATTCTGCTATATTATTTACTGTTTTGTGGAGGTTTTCGTAATATATATTTATGTCAGGATTATTAATTTGTTGATGGTCGATTTGATACAAAGGTCATGGAATAGAGGCCAGTTGGCTTTATTATAAATCCATTTTGGGGGATATTTTTGTTCCATTTTTATTAGTTCTGATTGTAATGTCAGCATTATGGGTATGTGATCGGAGCCAAATTGATCATTGAGTGTTTGATAATTTATTTTATTTGATATATCGGGTGTGCTCAGTGATAGATCTATTACCGTGGCTGAATCCTTCACCAGTCGGGTCGGGGAGCCATCGTTTAGTATTACTAGGTTAGTGAGATCTAGCCAGTTTTCCGTGGCAATGCCTTTATAATCAGTATTTTTGTCGCCCCAGATCTTATTATGGGCGTTAAAATCTCCAGCTATGATTATTTTTTGGTTATTATCATTATTTATAATTGAGTTTAGCTGTTGAGTAAGTTGATCATGTTTGAGTTTTTGGTTAAAGTAAACGTTGATTAGTGTGATTTTGGTTTTATTTTTTAAGAAAAGTTCTATTTTGTGATATGGCATGTGGTCAGGGGTGGTAATTTCCTTATATTGAACTTGATTTTTGTACAGCGTGAACAAAGTGAACGCGTACATTGTCATCACTTTCTTCCAAGATATCGAGCTTCTTTGCTATGAAATTATAAGATATGAGTACACCTGGAAATAGTGCGCCTGGTAAATGAGCGTGAAAGAAGTATATCTGTTTTATCGTGAGATATGTATTCTGAGACGGGTAATGCATTTGGTTACATATGCACATTTGGAATAAATTTTCGGAATACATTTCGGAATCTAGTAAAATATTGCGACGGGATGCACCTAATAATTTCTGCAATTTGGCGAACTGATCTCATGTTTACAATAAAAAGTCGTTCGAGAAGTTTGCGTCCTACGATGTAAAATCATAACTTTTTATGAAGTGAACAGCAACGACAGGTTGTTTAATAAATTCTTCGCGAAATCTATGGAAATTTAAGTTATGATAACGTATTTTGATGTTGAAGCAATTGTGTCATATTTTAAAATGTTTATCGATAAGATTTTACTTTCGTGAAAGGGAGATAATTCGTACAGTGTTGTGTACAGTCGTTTTACCAGTTCCGAACAGGGTTTCATATAAGCGCTGCTGCAGACGTCATCCACAAGCAGAGGAAAAAAAATTTATGTGGTGTAATAATACAAATGTTAACTGATTCCAAAATATCGACACCTGTCCTCAAAAACACGTGGTAGTATATTTTCTTGAAAAAAGCATTTCCGTGATAACGATTTGTTTACATCGTTAAACTAGGTCATCTGTCGACCTTTTAGGAAGCGGTTGAAGTTTAATATTATTTAAACAATTAATGCCCATACATTCAAGTAGAAGCAAATTTAGAAAGTTATTTTGCGATTCCTTTAATTGAACGGGATTGAAATTTTAGATTATTCGGTAGTAAAACTTCGGAACTGGTAAAACAACTGTACATATCGATACTTCACCATTAACATGAAACGGGAATATTGTGAGTGATAATCAGCAGTTAATTAAAACCCAAATTAACAGCAAATGATCCAGTTACATACAACCGCTAGAATGTACCCCATCATAGCGACGGTAGGATCTGCAAAACTCTACTTTCTCTCTATCCGAAATGACAAAACGATCGGGTACAACTTTTTTAAATGTTAATTACCGATTGTCTTTTTCATATATATATGCTTTTTCTTTTTATTAATTGCCGGTGTGCTGGTTTGCACTACTGAGGCGTATGATGCGCCTTTGATAGCTCAGTGACAGTAGTGGTCGCTTTTGAGGTTTTGTTGACGGCTGCTTGCCCTGCAGTTTTGTTATTCTTGGGACATAGTTTGCTAGTGGGCCGGTGGGGGCCTAAGCAGTTAGCGCAGACTGGCTCTTGGTTTAGGTTATCGCAGTCAGTGTACCTGTGTGGGCCAGTGCAGTGCGAGCAGACTGTTATCTGCCTTGTGCCCGGATTTTTGGCAATTATAGCAAAACATGGTCGGGTGATTAAATTGGAAAACTGGCAGGGTGGAGGACCAGATGTGTATAGTTGATGGTAATTTTGGCTTGTTGAATGTAAGCCTGATAGCCCCTGATGGTTTCCTTTCTCTGTTGTTCAATCGCAATACTTGACTGGGGATGATCTTGTTTTTCGGATTAGATCTAATCAGTTCCATAATATTATGTTCCGTTTCGTTGAGTGCGATGTTTTTAATAACACCGAAGCTTTTCTTTTGGTTTAGTTGTCTGCATTTGATTGGTATAAAGCTGTGGTTAACCGGAAGTGAGTCGGACTGTAAGAGGTTTCGTGCTCGGGGAATGTCCTTAGTTTTAATTATTTGATCTTGATTTCTAGTGGTATACGCCTCAAAAGTTTGTCCTTTGAGAGTTTGCGTCACTGACTGATGGGCATGTGAGTGGGACATAGCCTTAAGTAGGCTTTTTCCCTTCCACATGCACTCTATGAGGATTGTGATGAAGAGAGTGGAGCCAGCTCCACAGCCCTTGTCAGTGCCTTTGTCAAGGCTGGTGTTATTGTCCCGCCTCTTGCGGCCTTCTGGGGAGTCGTTCATAGAACGATCCGCCGGCCTCTTTTTAGGTGTATCCATTGTGATAAGGTAATTATGATTGACCTTGAAACTTAAGTAAAATAGTGACACTTACTTATGATTAAACTTTAGATTACTAGTTTTCTTTTATTTTCTCTTTTCTTCTATCTTCACGTCCTTCTTCGTCTGCGGTCTGTTTCGTCGCTGCAGGCGTTGTAGTTCCTGCGCCGCCATGTTAACTAGATGATTCATGGGAGCAGCCATAGGTACAGGAGCACTCTGTACCTATGGCTGCTGGTGCGATGTCGGCTTCGCTTCGGTAACGGTAAGGGCAGCATCCCGACTGTTTTTTGCTTTTTTGGGACAGGATCCCCTGGTGGCGAGGAAGCTGCCAGCTGGGTTTTCCGGGCTGGCACTGGAGCTGGCTGGCTGGCTCTGGTGCTGGCTGGCTGGTCCTGGCTGGCTCCTTAGTCGCCTTCCTCCTCCTGCTCCAGCGAGTTCGGTTTCGCCGGAGCGTGGAAGGCGACTTGTGCTTCTTCTTACTTTCAACAACGGCGTTTGTAGGGCCATCCTTCTTATCTAGATAATAATGACCTCTGACCTGAGGTTTATGTACCGTAATCTTAGCGTGGGGGGATTGAAATGATGTTTGCTATTAGCCAATCAGGTTGTAACTTACAACCGGGCTACATACAGCCAAGGGGATGTTTTCCAAGACGTCCGTACTGATTCACTTGTCTAGTTTTCAATCCGTTTTTGGATCCTAGGTCGATCTTATATTGCTTGGGTGTTTTCGACGACGTCCGTACTCATTTTTGTGCCATCATTTCAATCCGTTTTTTGTTTCAAGCTCAGTTCTTAGTTTTTATGGGATTTTGACTTTGAATCTTTTCTGTTACTTTGTTTTAAGTACTTTAATTAAAGATTATTTATGGAATTTTGATAATTTTGACCTGTTATGGTCCGACTATGTGCATTTATAGTCGTGGCACGGCCCCGACCGTAACAGGTATAATGTTAAATGCGCTGAAGTGCCATGATAGGAATTTTAGTAAAAAATGTTAGTATTGATTAATTTTTTGAATTTAGACCTGCTATGGTCCGGCTAGGCGCAATTCTAGCCGTGGCACGGCCCCGACCGTAGCAGGTATATGTGTTATTGCGCAAAAGTTTACCTGGATAATAATTTTACGCTTTAATATAAGCGTGAAAGATTGAGTGTTAAGTAGTTATTAGTATGTTCTGGTTAGGGTATATCGGATGGGATCTTCCGTGTCGGCGTTTTGGTATAATTGGGTGAATTTAGTTGTTTTGACCTGCTATGGTCCGACTAGGCGCAATTGTATTGTGTATTGCGCGAGTGAATGCAGTTTTTATATGTGTCAGTGAATGTGTGTAGGCAGACCAGAAATGTGGACCTGAATGCCTTTTATTCAGGTTTCTATTTAGTTGTTATCATAGTACTGTCCTGTTGGGCGGGGCGATAATAATTTTGTTGTTCACACTTAGGTTGTGATGGAAGCGAATGTGTTTCGTGTTGTGTTTTGGATTTATTGTGTGTAGTTTTTACTAATGAAATTTTGAATTTCTGTCAAGCTTGACCGATTTTTATAGGCTCTTCTTCTCTAGAAGAATAATTAGATGCTGATTGAGACCTTAAAATAAATTTGTGCTGTAAGTTATACTCGGCCACCGCAAAGTTTACCGCGTTTTGAAAATTTGTATATTTATTTCTTATAACTTTTAATATGATCGCGTCATTTTCTTAACCATCTTCAAAAAATCTGACTAACTGTTTTGCGATTATGGGATCCGTTAAACTGTGCCCAACATAATATTTTTCTGCCATGGAAATGAGGGGTTGTCCAAAAATTCTGCTCGATATTGGACGGGGTTCCATCGAATGTTTGAAAGGATTTTATGATTATTAGATTGTTTTAACTCTTGGCGATGAGCTACATAGCTTTTCTGAATTTGAGACAGCTTACTAACATTTTCCACCATAACATGGAAAAGAGAAACTGCGTTAACGTCGGGTTGCATTTTTCTTATCTGGTTTCACATTAACGATATAAATTTAAAGTTTGTAATTAACTTTGTTTTTTTTAAATGAAAAATTTTCAATTTTAACGCCTTGTTTAAGTGACAAGTTCAAGTTTAAAAAATGTTACTACTTACAATTTCCAGCTGCGGCCGTCGTCCAATGGTTGGAGGTTCTTTTAAAAGGTCACCAGCACCAGTAAATGTATATACTTCTGTGTAACAAAATTATTCAACAAAGTTCCTAAAACTTTATTCGAGTTTATTTAATACCGAGTTTAATTACTTTCTAATTTTTTAAATTTCTATAAAGGCATGTATATTGTTACACATGTGATGCAGTAAACTAATAAGTTCCTACTACTCCTGAGTATAATCTGTTGCAATTCCTGTAACTGGGTAAAACATTATGAAAGAAGATCCTTTATTATATAATCTACTCAATAATCCATGTAATATGGTCATACAATAAAAATCGTATTGAATGAGTATGACGTCATAAAAGCATAAAAGTCATTCCAGAGTGACGTCACATAATTGACCTAGTTCATAATTGTTTGTTTCATTTCACACTGTTTGTTGATTCTAATTAAGCTGATATTTTTCTTCTAATAAGAAGATGCATTGTATTTAAATTGAAAATGTTTGTTTTGTTTTTGTATCTTGCGGACAGACTATTGTTTACTTTTAATTTTTCAGCAGGATTACTTTTGGCGCATGTACACAGTTACGTGAACTTGTTGTGTTTCGGTCAATCGCTGTTTTCTTATAATGAACAGACAAGTTTTAAATCAACGAAAAACCCGTTTTTATGGGATTATATAATAAATAGAATCTTGCATTCGTGTTTATGCAATATTGAATTTATTACATAAACACTCATGCAAGATCCTCTATTTATGCCCATTTGCTACTACACTATTTTGTACATATTTTGCATCGTTTATCACATGTTGTTGGGTTTGTATGTTGCAAATTAAATGTCCTTAACATTTTATCCACCATTTGTTCTGAGATTTACACCTGTCTGGAGACAGTTTGAACAGGTGGACGCACTATTGTGTTAAGGAAATACATGAAGTGACAGAAGTGAATATTGTAACTCAATCAAAGGCAGGAAATGTGTATTAATGACAAAGTCCATGACATTGGAAAAGGTACATAAATTTGTATGTAAAAAATAAAATAAACTTGAAACTTGGTATTTAAACATGAAAAAATAACACTAATACAAGAACGAAAGCCGTTTCTTGATAGCCATATACCCCAGCCCTCAACATCTTGACCTTTCCGATATTACCTTGATTCAAGGTCATGACGCTTTGGTACAATGAAGATTATTCACATGAAGTTTTATAACAGTTTTACATAGCAATTATTGGACATGATTTTACACGGACAGACATGGTGATTCCTATATAATTCGTCAATAAAAACATATAGCCATTTGATAACACGAAGTGTTCCTGTGGACGGGAGCAGGTCATTACAGAATGCTTGCCAGCGCAACGTAAGCAACCACGGAGATTTTAAACAATGACCAGTATAATTAAAGGTATAACACTTTAAATGCTTTGACTGATTTATGCCTTGGGAAGCAAATGATGGATTCTGGGACGAAGCATGCATGTATAACAGCAATAATTCATGATTAACTACCCCCCCCCCCCATGACGTAGCACCTCCCATGACGTAGCCGGGTTTTGTGACTTACGAAGCCGATATTGCTCATCGTAAACTTTCCAACTAACGACGCTAATGCGTTTATCCCCCAACCGAATAGTATGCATAATGCGTTTATCCCCCAACCGAATAGTATGCATGCACTTTAGCATTTCTCTAATGCAGTACAATATTTACTACAAAAGACCAGGTAAGCATCAGTCCAAAGCTCTGTAGAATTTATCTTTTGAAGCTGGCGAATTGGTTCTGTTGTCAAAAAACCACCCACTAGCACTAATTTGTATTGTGTGGATGGCAGTGCACGATTTAAGAGAATGCCTAAATCAACTTATCCCCCTTTCACAATTTTATCTCGGGTAGCAGTTGCTACATTGAAGCTGATTTCATCAGAAATACTAGACACCGTAATGTGATTAATAATTGAGTCAAGAGATATTAATGCATCACCAAATGAGACGCCAGTAACGGGCTCAATTGCATCTGTAATCGGATCCATGGCTACTACAACTGACCCAGTTTCCGCTTTTTTGACGCCGCCTTTGCTTTTGTACTGGATTGTGTAGCCGCTACATCTGCCTTCTTCTTGTGTCAAGGTGCTCTATTCATGACTGAAACTTAGACATTGTAAAAAGACATAACTGAAAAATGCAAAACGCTGATAAAAATGACGAGAGAACCAGTAGAGTAATTATAATTAAGTTCCGCTTCGGATTGATATACAATTTGGAAATTATTCACATTATAGTAGATCGTCTGAAATGTACCCAATAAATGCATATCGAAGTAAATGTCAATTTGGCCTGGATGAGTAAAGGATGAACGTCCGATGAACCCATGACCTATAATTCCACAATAAGACGACTGATAATTCTTAACGGTAATGGGACTTGTTTACATGCAATATCTATGTCAATTCCTCGGTCCCGCAAACAACTTAAAACTAAAAAAAACTATCGATGACAACTTGTTGTACGTAAGGGTGATCTTGATCGGTCCCTAGGATGTCGCCTTGTTTCAAGATCTCTTATGTAGCGAGATTGGCGGTAGACCGTATCTTCTAATTTGTTGATTTTCTTTTCTAAATTTATTATGATGCTGGTGTTTTCTGTTAAGATTTTTGTAAATTCTGCCAATTCTTTGATTATGGTATCATTGCCTCCGGAACTTGCTTCTGTTGTGGAGGATGAAGCGGGGGAACTTGGAGATGAATCAATGGCGGAATTGCTCTCGTCTAGGTCTAATTCGAAGTGGTCGATATTTTGAGGGGGATTTTCTTCTTGTGGAAGGGATGGTAAATTATATTTTGTGTCTTCCTTGGATTGACTGTGAATGTGTGGTTTTTCTGTTGGGTTAAATGGAGGTTGCTCCTTAAGCCACTTCTCGATGTCGAAATAATGCAGTGATGCATCTTCCTGTTCACTGGATACTACTGGCAGTGGAGAAGTGACTGTCTTCTTCTTTGGTTGGTATGGCACGTTGAGACACTTGAAATCCTTTTCCCCTATGATATGTGAAGACTTTGACGAGTGTAAATACTTCTCGTCGGAGAACTAGGGATCTGTGGCAGAATAATCTGAGACACGCTGACGATGTAACGGGTAGCCAATCCTATGTCTCTGCAGTTCTCGCTGGCTCTCGCATCTAAACAAACATAATCCACAGTAATACGGCGACCTTTCCAAGGGCAAATGATATTTATAAACATGGGTCTTTACTCTCCCTTTGGTGTTAACATATGGTTTAGAGCAATGATTACATTGATAGGCTAGTCCACTCATATTGGCTACTAGTCTTGTTTCTGCAAATATACAAAAGGGTATATTCGAGACGACTGAATCATCAGATTATGTAACATGATGAAACTTTGCCTTTCAGACTTATCTTATTAAGGCAGTAATGCAAAATGATAAGACAAGTAAATTTAATAAGTATATGTTACTGCCATTGCCAAAACTTAAATTTAAAAAACAAAACTAATGTAAAGAGAAATGTAGGGCAAATTGAAAAGTAAAAAAGAAATTAACTTACTAAGGTAATATATAAAAAAGAAAGATATACAAACAAAAATTAAAAATCGCTCTTTTAGTATGTAGTAACAGAGAAAGGGGAAAATAATGTATACTCGTTACTTAAATCTCCTTGAACATGGGTAAATCAAGAATTAGTAAAACAAATATAAGAATAGAACAAGCTATACTGCTAACATTATTTAGACAAACGGTTCTATTCTATGATAATGTACAAGATTTAGTACCGCACTACCTCAGGCACAATTAATTTTCTACTCTTATCTAGTTTTAGCATGCATTGAATAGGCTAGTTGCTCCTCAAGCCACTTCTCAATGTCAAAATAATGCAGTGATGCATCCGCCTGTTCACTGGATGCTACTGGATTTTCTACTAGCAATGAGGAAGTGACTGTCTTCTTCTTTGGCTGGTATGGCACATTTAAGCACTTGAAATCTTTTTCCCCTAGGATATGTGGGGACTTTGACGAGTGTAAATACTTTTCATCGAAAAAATGGTTGCCTAGCCATGTTGGTATTAAAGGCAACACAAAAGCTGATTCAGTTGCTAAAGCAGCATTGTCTAAAAATCAAATCAAATTTTAAACTTCCTTCGGGAAATTGACTTGTATCTTAAAATATAATTGTTTTATCATATATATATAATTCAGTGTTTTATTTATAAATTGTCTGTGATATAACTGATTTTTATCAGTTTAGCAATAGTTTTATTAAAAATTTATTTGTTATTATTTTTAATTTTGCATTTTAATACGTTGTGTTATTGATACTATTGTATCTTTTACTTTTTCTAGCCGCGAATAGCTGCAATAATGCTGATGCGGCTTTAAACAATATCTCGCTCACTCTTTTTAAAATACTGATGAAACTGTTATCAAAAATAGAATAAAACAACTACGCTAAAATATGACAACATATATAAAATCTACTTTAATGGAAATAAATATTTCCTCTCTAGGACTAAAATACTATCTCTAAGCAAAAATAGACTATAAAAATTCTAAAATAATCTACTTAAGCATAATTGATTATATAAATAAGATTAATACAAAAATTCAGAATGAATATTTAACTAGTGCAGTAAACAAGTGCTCATTTATAAAACTGAGGTAGATATACCCACACAGGAAGTATACAGTTTCGTAGTTAGTAATATGCAAACACTGGAAACGCAGTGTTGCACAATATAGTTAGTAAAATACAAACACTGGAATCACGCAGTGTTGCAAAATACAAACACTGGAATCACGCAGTGTTGCACAATATAATTAGTAAAATACAAACACTGGAATCACGCAGTGTTGCAAAATACAAACACTGGAATCACGCAGTGTTGCACAATATAATTAGTAAAATACAAACACTGGAATCACGCAGTGTTGCACAGGAATGTTAATGAAATACAGCACTGGAAACTCGCAGTGTTGCAAGGGAATGCTAAAAAATACCACAATGTTCAACAGAAATTTCATGGAATGATAATTAAATTTTGAATGTAAAATACTAAATTAATATCGAATAGATATTACTAGTAATAAAATAATAATAAAATGTTTTAAAAGAAATTTATGAAACCAAAATTAAAAAAATAAAAATAAATTTAGCTTTCTTTCTCTGTTCCAAATTTATAAAAATTATGTGTACTTACAAGGAGAATCAATGTGATAAAGGTTTGGAATCACGCAAACCTGCTCTGCTGTTTCTGACTGCAGTTTATATAGTTAATACTACTTGTTTATTTGCACACCTGTAACTAACATGTTGGGATGCTAGTTTGCATTACTTTCATCCTATTATTAGTTGTATTAAAAATGTATTTTTTGTTATTTTTAATTTTACATTTTAATACTTTGTGTTATTGTATTTTTTACTTTTTCTAGCCACAAATACCTGCAAAAATGCTGATGCGGCTTTAAGCAATAACTCACTCAATATAACATAATTTTCGCTTGGTATTAATTTTCGTGCAAAACAAACGAGCGCGAAATTTGCGAAAATTAGTACACTGCGAAGTGAATTAATGGGATTGAAATTGATCCTTTTTCCGTTTTTATTTAAATGTTATTTCAATATATAAAAATAAAAGGAACATACGAATTAAAAGAGTTAACAATTTCATTAATCAAAGATAAAGCACAATATACGTAACCAGAAGCAGAATGTTACCACTTCCGGTCAAGTTATGAGGTTGAAATTGATCCGTTTTCAGTTAAGGAATATGTGAATCTGAAGAGCTAAAAAGTGTTTTTTTCCAAACCATACAAGGGTATGTCTAAATTTACCCCTACGCACCCTTTAGAAAAAGAAGCAGGGGTAAAAAATAAATTGACCACGTCACGTGCTTCCCGTAGACTGGCAAAATTCTTCTTATTTGCAGTAGTCACTGATATATTTATTTCGTTCAACACGGGCTACAGCATGTCCACGAGTTATAAGAAACACTTGAATAACATTTACCATAACGATGAAGGAAACGTCGCTTTCTCTGAACAGTTTATTGCTATAGTAATGAATCATAAATGATTCCAAGATATTCTCTTTCAAATTTTCTTTTAAAAGAGTGTGTGCGGATATTTGTTCAATGTCTATACTCTGACGCACTAACACTTCCAACTCGCGGATTTCCAAATAAAGATTTTTAAATGTTACATTTAGCCCACCACGATCACTTTACCTAAGCTACTTATTGATACATCGGATTTTCTTTTTACTTTCTATGCCTTTCTACAACACGCAGTTTCAATTCCTTTGTCCTTATTTCAATTTGTGATATCGCTTGTGGCAAGATCTATGAATGTACCTACTAATTCCGTTAATTGATACCGACTTGTTAATTATCTGGATTGTTTATGTGTTACATGTTCCTCCAAGAAGCGATTTGTTAACACATGTAAGAAGTCTTGGGTAAAATCGTTGCACACATTGTCCGAGAAACCAAATCCCAAAATCATGTATCGATGTATTTTCCACAGCAACTTTGAAGCTAATATGGTGCAGTTTGTTAATTATTAATTCGCGATCCTATTTTAAAAATTAGTTTGATACAAGATATTTTCACTGACATAATTACTAACAAATTATTTTATTTTAATGTGAACTTCAGGCACATCATTAAATATTGAATTAAAAATGAAAAAAGAGATTCTGTTCTAAATAATTTATTCTAATTCTGAATCTAGCTTTAATAAAATTTGGAAAAAAATCAAAATCCGTTAATTTTGACATGGTTTCTATATACACTATGTAATATGTTTTTGTTGTCTGAAATGCCAATAAAGTTTATTTTAACCATTTGGAAAAATAATAAAATGTAACAAGTTTCTGCACATATTTAGTTATTGATGTAAAACAGATTGTAAGGACGATAAGGCAGCAAAGAAGCTAGTTTTTGATGAAATGAATAATCAAAAACAAACATACTTATCCATTTCCGAATCACAATCCAGAAGCAAAGTAAAAATTTTGGAACTGACAAGTTAGGTTAGACACGTGAACTTCCACCAGAGAAGTGAGGCCGGGTGCTCCGGAAGGGTAAGCACCTCCTGTTTAGCTAGCTACACCCGTCACGTGTGTAATCAAAATTGTGTGAAAGGAACATGGAACTACGAGACGTCAAATATATCCAAGGCAATCCTGGACACAGAGACATCAAACTTATCAACAATACTGTGATGACGGCCATAAAACTTTTTGAGGGCCTTGATAAGCCTAGGCTTGCAATATCCCTGAGTCAACAATTTATTTGCAAGCAGCCTACTTCGTTGTACAAAGTCCCCGTAGTGGGAACAAGCTCTACCATAGCGTATTAATTGGGAAACAAATACACCATAAGCATGAGAAGCAGGTATATTGCTGCATAAAAAAGGAAAGTTGACAATAGAAAAATTGAAGTCATCACGTTTGTCATAAAGTTTCAAATGTAGCCTTTCTTGTGCGTCATAATTCAGGTATAAGTCTAAATATGAAGCAGAACTTGAGGAATCAGTCGTGTCTTTTATTTCAAGCTCACTAGGATAGATGACATTTACATAGTCTCCAAATTTAGGATTGTTAAGAGACAGAACGTCATCTATGTATCTGTATGTTGAGTTGAATGATTTGGCGACAGTTTTC
Source organism: Anadara kagoshimensis (assembly GCA_021292105.1). Taxonomy (NCBI): domain Eukaryota; kingdom Metazoa; phylum Mollusca; class Bivalvia; order Arcoida; family Arcidae; genus Anadara; species Anadara kagoshimensis. The sequence goes on from CM037859.1 coordinate 66,193,074, forward strand.
TCTCCAGATTTAACAAGGTTCTGCATAAATTCTGCTTCGTAAGAATAAAGAAACAAATCAGCAAGCGATGGTGCACAGTTTGTACCCATTGGTATACCGATTGTTTGCTGAAATACTATATTACTAAACACAACAAATATGTTATCTATCAAAAACTCCAACATTTTGTTGATGGTATCTTCAGTATATTTTTGTTTGGAATCCGTATGATGCTTGACAAAATAACCAGAATCCCTGTTCAGCACCAGATATTTGTATCTTGGCTTACCGTTTTTGTAGAAGAAAGACAAGTGAATAATTTCTTTAAGACGTTCTTTCAATTTAGAATGAGGGATTGTGGTGTATAGTGTAGAAAAATCAAATGTTTTTATACTTTTTACATGAGATAAAGTATTAGAAGCAAGATGTTCAATAAGTAATAACAATAAATGATATTGAAATTGTCATTTATTAATGACGAATAAAAAACAATATTTAATATATGAATGGTATAAGCAGTTATACCATGAAATGCAAAAAACATATATACATTGTGAAATTACATAATTGAAAATACGTGTAACAAAAATAAAATAACATATTATAAAGCATATGTAATAAACTTGATAATACATCATTAAAAATACATTATATCAAAAAGGTGGCGTACACAAAAATTGCCAAAATATAAACGACGTGGTATGATATGAAAAACGTAAGTTATAAACGTGAGTATACACTGCACTATACTATAAACAAACCAACAAATAAATACTTATTTGCCGACAGCCCGCTTGTGGATAGACCGCGAATTTATAAAAGAAACAGTAGAAATAATATAATCTATGTCCTATATGACAATTTCATAAGTGCGTAAAAATACAAAAACACACACAAAATGCAAAACACTAATGCATAAATTAAATGAACACAAACCGTCTGGATAAAAAACCAGAGATAAACAGCAAATTTGAGCAGAAAAATACTCTGGAAAACCGTGACAGAAAATAGCTACTATTATAACGTAGCATTATTAGAAACCTAATAAAAATTTAAGTTAAGTCTATCACCGTTAACGGACGGCTAAAAAGCGAGATACATGTACCTGATAACCAACCACGTGTTCAAAAACACGTACACCCATTGGTTTACAACATAATCACTCCTTATATAAACGTATAACCTGTGCCTTAACATATATTATTTTCCCGCTATTTAATAAAACGCGGGAACAACATTAATACTGCCACACATATAAAAATAAATAACAATGCTATAAAACTACGTAGTACATTGTAGTAAGTATTATAAAATATATGCGCTAAAGTTAATAATACTATAAGGGTACAAAACACATATAATAAAAATGACAATACTATAAGAAGTGCATAGCACGGAAAATTCGACAATGATGATTAAAACGAGAGAAATACATGAATTAACAAGAAGGCGTAACATAAAACTACAAAAGGAGGCGACTGGAGTGGAGGCGGGATGGCCTAAAAAGCTAACTGCAAAAACTGTGATGATCTTGGTCAAAAGGTTGTAAACCAGGGGTCATATAGCAATATTATTTTGTAAAATACGAGACCACCTACAACCTCAATCCCAGGTACCGGTTCGAAATCAGTTTACATAAATCTTATTATTTAATATGTAAAACAGATTGTGAGGACGATAAGGCAGCAAACAAGCTAGTTTTTGATGAAATGAATAAGTAATAACAATAAATGATATTGAAATTGTCATTTATAAATGACGAATAAAAAACAATATTTAATATATGAATGGTATAAGCAGTTATACCATGAAATTAAAAAAAAACATATATATATTATGTGAAATTACATAATTGAAAATACGTGTAACAAAAATAAAATAACATATTATAAAGCATAAGTAATAAACTTGATAATACATTAAAAATACATTACATCAAAAAAGTGGCGTACACAAAAATTGCCACGGACGAGCCCCCGAGCCATCCAAGGATCTGTACAATCTACGATTTGCATCTGCAGGGATATTATCCATGTGAGACGTCAAATAAAACTATGTCACATAAACACCACTTCCAATGGTTGATCATGTGAAGTCGTCCGTAATAAACTCATACCGAACAAGTTTGTAAACAAAGACGAACTTTGATAGTGGTCATAACACATTCCAATGTCGTGACGTCACAACTCCAAAATAACATATTCTCCGATAATTCGTAAATCCATCAAAACGAAAAGTAAATGGAGCTGTGAAATTTAACATTTTTCTGGAGAAAGTTCTGAACTCACCAATACAATAATGCAAAACGTGAAACGGGAATTAAAAACTATGTATATTTGGCCTAAAAAGCTAACTGCAAAAACTGTGATGATCTTGGTCAAAAGGTTGTAAACCAGGGGTCATATAGCAATATTATTTTGTAAAATACGAGACCACCTACAACCTCAATCCCAGGTACCGCCTCGAAATCAGTTTACATAAATCTTATTATTGAGAATAATATTTATTTATTATCATATTGAGTTCAATAAAGAATTATGTTCTTAATGTCATTATAAAATGTAAGAAATATTAAAACTGGTATAATCAAAAACAAACATACTTATCCATTTCCAAATCACAATCTAGAAGCAAAGTAAAAACTTTGGAACTGAAGTTAGGTTAGACACGTGAACTTCCACCAGGGAAGTGAGGCCGGATGCTCCGGAAGGGTTAGCACCTCCTGTTTAGCTAGCTACACCCGTAGCATGAAGTCAAATTTTAGATCATGTTTTTTTTTTAAATTCTTATGTTTTCCCTATTTCCATCTTTCAGTTATCACCTGGTAAAACATGGTCATATATAAGGACCAAATATATTTAATTGGGAGTTAAACATGTATAATGCTAATGTTACTTTGTTTATTCTGGGTTTTAAGGAGTAGCATTCCTTAATAACATTTACACCAGTTAAGGATGATTTTTATTCGCGAATGATCTTGATCATTCTCGAATGTAGCTGTTACATGCAGATTTCTTAACCCGTATCGAAATTATGTTCTTCCGTTACAGAAAATCAACTCTCTCTCGTATGTAGGTCGATGTTTGAATAAAGGGAGATAATTCAAATTTCAATAACTTTTGTATTCTATGGATTTGATGGGTAAATTGTCATGTAAATGGGGTTTATTTATTGAGTAATATTGATTTAGTAAGAAATTGATACGAGATTGAAAAGAGAACGCTGCATTTTGTTGTATTTGAGGGTAGAATATGTTGATGACGTCACGCGGATTCCCCCTCCCGGTCAAGAGATTTTTTTCCTTGTATATATTATAATCTGAAATCTGATTGGTTGAGATCGTCTTCTTGACCCAGATGTTAGCTATTTTTAGCAGTAATTAACTTTTAATGGTTTTATCATACCTGCCAACCCTCCCGATCAGAGATTGAGATTAACGGGCGCCCAGTTTTTCGCTCAGGGCGATGAATGTATCATACACAGGTCGCCCAGGACTGCCAGGTGGCGATTAGAATTTTCAGTTCGGTGTATTTGACATTCCGATCCGTTTACCGATTTCCTGTTTATATTTCTGACTGGCGACAATAATAGTAAAATTGAATAATGGGTATCATATAGTTAACAAGTGTAAATGGACCGGTGTTCCGACCGGAATTCAAATACGGTGCCATTTCGTTTCCTTTTCTGATATTTATGTATAACATGATACTTCCGGCTTTCTGCCATGTGGAAATTTTTAGGAGCATCGACTCCAAAGGCTAAACAAGGACCTGCGGAAAAACGAAAGTACTATCAAGAGTATGATAAGTCCAAACGCATCGGAGCATATAAAAAGCTATGGGAAGATGGCAGGCCTTGGTTGTATGATACGCAGGACGGAATGAAGTGTGCCGATTGTGTAGAGTTCGACAGGAAAAAAAAAATCTGTATTTACCGAAGGTTGCACTAGTTATAAACTTGACAGTGTAAATAAACATGACATTTCTAAATCTCACAATCAGGCCAAAGCCTTTAGTAATGCAAAACAAGTTCCTGCTAATAAATCAAAATCTGCCAAAATTATACAGTCATTGACATTGGCAGTACCTATAGATCAACATTTTCTGCAAAACCATTCGTCAATGGAATTGCAGATGTTGAATATCGAAAAGTAAAGCAAGGGATAGAATAACCCAAATGTATATGCCTGATATATTCAGAACAACCATCACTCTTGATAGTTCATTGTATGGCTCATCGAAAAGTTAAGCTCAATCCCTGCTGATGTGAGGAGTCTCCCCATATAAAGACAAAAATTTTGGAATTTTGTGCTATCATACTGCTTTTCCCGTTTTTCAAAGCATTCCGTAAAGTCATCCTTAAAAAATTATAAATTGATTAGAGTGAAATCTGGGATAGCGATCACTTTGTAGAGTGGTCATCTGTCAACTACATTTTTATCATGTACAGAACCTTTGTAGAGGGGTCACCTGTGAAACCCAGTCAGCGGGGATCCTAACGGCCACCCGATTGAAAAAAATGTTGTTTATAAGATTTACTAACATTATGCTGGTCTCGGGAATAAAAAGTCTTCCAAAAATTATCGAATTCTTAAAACACATCTCTGGTGATATAAATAATAATAAAATAATAATTAATTTATTTAAAAAATATCTTCAATTATGAAATGAAAGATATCAGAAGCTTATTAGCTCACCTGAGCCAAAGGCTCAGATGAACAATTGTCATCTATCTTCATCCGTCTTGTATAAACTTTTTAGCTCACCTGAGCCAAAGGCTCAGATGTGCAATTGCCATCTATCTTCGTCCGACGTGCGTCATGTATAAACTTTTTACATTTTTTATCAATTCCTCCAAAACTACAGAGCCAAATTGGATGATATTTGACAGTTATGGTCAAGTAAGGGGTTTTCAGATTTGCACATATGCAAGGATTATGTCCCCTTGGGCCCCATAAAGGGGAAATTTGTGAAAATCTTTAAAAATCATCTGCTCTGAACCTACAAGAGATATAACTTAGATATTTCATGTAAAACACTATGGGCACCTAGTTTTAGATTTGCACATATAGTAGCTTTAGGGGCCAAAATGAGATAATGGCAAGGTACTTGAGGGGGAAATTGCAAAATTAATGTATTTGTCAATATATTTGAAAACTATAAGCTTTTTATGGGCATCATCATCATGTGTATTGGAATACTGTAGGCATTTGCACAACGGTCATTTTGATATATGAATAGACGTCATACGTTCAAAGGTCAAGGTCATAGATGTAAACGAATACTGAAATGATTAATTATTTCAAAAACTTTGAACTCTTTGTGTAGGCATGTATATTAGAATATTGTAGGCATTTGCCTTACGGTCATTTCCATATATGAATGAAGGTCATAGGTTCAAAGGCCAAGGTCATAGATGCAAACAAATACTGAAATGGTGAATTATCTCAAAAATGATAAACTTTCTCTATAGGCATGTATATCAGAATGTTATAGGCATTTACACAATGTTCATTTTGATATATGAATGTAGGTCATAGGTCTAATGGTCAAGGTTATAGATGCAAATGAATACTGAAATGATTAATTGTCTTAAAAACTATAAACTTTTTGTATAGGCATATATGTTAAAATATTGTAGGTATTGGCCTAACGATCATTTTGATATATGAATGAAGGACATGAGTTTAAAAGTCAAGGTCACTGATGCAAACAAACACTGACATGGTTAATTATCTCAAAAACTATAAACTTTTTGTATAGGCTTCTAAATTGTAGGTATTGACCTAATATTCATTGCGATATTTAGATTAAGGTCATGGGTTCAAATTTTTCTTTACCTTTTTAGTTGTTTATAAACAATATATTGTAGGTAGATTTCAGATATATTATATGTAGCACTCTTATGACTAGTTATTTTATAATTAATTTGCAAAAAATCCTTACATATAATTGGCCCTTACTGCTGAAAATTTATTTGGACATTCTCTTTAATTAATGTCAATGACCATTGAACTTCTGCATGAGATATGTACTCAGCTGCATGTGAGCATTAAGGCTCATGGACCTCTTGTTTAATATTAGGGTGGCCATGACGATGGAAGTAACTTTGACCATCCTTGATGGTTCCATACATGCATTTATTCGGAGTGAACTATTTCCTACATGAATCCTTAATATTGGTCCAATGTGTGAATATTAAAACAGCCCCATGCTCATAGTCTGCACATTGCACACTACATGAACCCGCTATGTTGTGTTGGGAGCAATGCAAGGTGAACATAACAACCTACTTTCAGTTACCTGACAACTTCATATACCTGACACTACATTGATGGAGACACTGAACTCCCTGTTTTTCTAATCTTTCGCGAATTTTATTACTTTCAGTACTTTGATCAATTGATATGTATCAGCGAATTGTAATACATCAGAGTTTGACTTAGTTGTGTTATTCCCTATTTCTGCCTGATACAGTGTGATCCTGTTTTAGTATGTAGGTGTGTAAAGGTAGATAATTCGAGGACAATCGTAAAAGGGGAGGGGTTTATTAAATAAATTTTGAAGAGGCAGCTGGTCTCACTTCCCTGGTGGAAGTTCACATATTCTTATTTTCAATTTTTTAACTATGGTTTGCGATTATGGCTTTGTTATTGATTGGGTCACTATGTTTGTTTTTGATTGATTGTAATAATAATGATAACAAGCCGTCATTCAGTTCCCGCTCCATTAACTTTCCTTTTTACTGAATAGAATTTAGAAAGCAGGATCAGTCTAGTAGCTGCTGCACTCCATATTATCTTTTTGTTATAAATGAAAAGAAATAATTGCTTGTGTGGCAATTTTTGATTTAAAAATTCTCATAGCTACCCAGTTTTTGATTCCCAATGGGTCTTTTTTACAACATTCTAATTCATTATCACTGTCCATATGGTGTTTAGTATCTGTCTTCTCCAAGAATAATATCAAAATCAAGATCATCCTCCCAAGAAAGGAAATCTTTATAACGTTTCGCCATAGTAAAAATATGTACACGTGAATCAAATTTAAAAAAAAAACGTTAAAGGCCAAGCTAAACATATTGTCAGCTGTTTATAAGTTTTCCATTAAAAGTCACTATACTCTGTTGTTTACAAACGCTATACACAAACTTCAACGGTTACTTCAAAGTTCAGATGTCAGCAATTACTATACGCATTCGCTGGCCAATCTTCTGTCACGGGATTTGCCGTAGTTGCCAATCTCTGGTTTTATGTCTCTGCTTTTACGTTTTTAGTATATCCGTGACTGTCGACAAATTTTCGTTTTCCTTTCTGGGTACCACCTTCGACAATGGTTTCGGTAACTTTGTCATCGGCGTGATCAATGGGAAGTGTACTTTGGACATGAATAGTAATACAATTAATCAAAAGAATAAATAAAACTGCGTTTATTAACGAACTTGATATACAATGGCATCAGGTGAATCTAAGACATCCAAGATCTTGGTTGAATATTATTTATACTTTCTCAAAAATACAGTATTTACTACACATTAATATTAGTTTATTACATCCGAGCATCAATTCTATACTATGATTTTTAAGATTTTTGGAAACTAACTTATTGTAACCAGGCGATTTGTAAGACCAGTATATTTGGTAAGCGTTGTATTGGTGTTATTTGTGTAATAATATCTGTGTTTGTTTATGTATACTAACCGGACAGTATGACATCTTTGCGACCTTGAACTTGACTGGTCAAATCAAGGTGCATGCTGGGTTTTTACTCACTACTTTCCCGCTATAACTTCACCAGTGTAAGCAGGAGGATGAAGAATGTATTGTGAAATATATCATTACAACTTTAAATCGCATTGTTTATTTATTGCTGTGAATAATAAGATGTCTGGTAAGAGTGACATTATTTTTATTTATTTATTAGGAATGTCCGATTAAATATATTTTGTCGTATTTTACAATTTATAGCTTTGTTAAAGTTTGGCGATAATTCTGTCGCTAATTCGATCTTTTTATTCATATATTGTAGGTTTAATTTGTATCCACCAAATCACATGTTCGACGTAGTAAAGAAATAATAAATGTTTTGTAATCATTGGAGTCTCCTCGTTATTGACATGATACCCCGGGTCACATTATTTAAATGATAAAACGAGACTATTTACTCATTTTGATGTACTGTCGGTTCTTGATATGTCACATCAATATTAAATTGTTGGGATGGTTAGCTTAGAGTTGGTCATCATCTGTCTGGATGGAGACGTTCTCATTTGGTACTTGGACTTTATCAGATTTGATGGGTGGATATAAAATAGATCTTAAAATAACAGATATGAAAACACTGATTTTAAATTATGATATATCGCTAAAGAACTAAAAGATTTGCTTTTTAATTTTACTTGTGATATGATGGAAATGAAACAAATAGATACAAATAAAAATTAAAATAATAAATAAATCAATAAAATGTATTATCTTCTCTTTTTTTAATTTTTATATATATATATTTGACACAGTACATATAATATATATATTACACATATATATATATCACAAAGAAGTATATAATACATTACAAATAATATAATATATATATATATATATATATATATATATATATATATATATATACACTCAGACCTGTGTATGAAGGGAACTAGCTAAAGTGACCTGACGGACCAGTGGCCCCTATGGTCCAAATAGGATAAATTATAATAAATTGTACTGGCTTTTAACATAAATTATAATAAATTGTACTGGCTTTTAACAATATGTACAGGTGCCCTCTCTCTCTCTCTATACAACTGTATATATATATATATATATATATATATATATACAAAGGTGTCCTCCAAGGCAGGTCTAACTGTATATATATATATATATATATATATATATATATATATATATATATATATATATGATGAGGGATGAGTATGAAGAACTAATTTTTTTAGCCACAAATAGCTGCCAAAATGCTGATGCGGCTTTAAGCAAAACCTCGTTCACTTTAACACAATAAGCATAATATAATTTTCGTTTGGTATTAATTTTCGTGCAAAACAATCGAGCACAAAATTTGCAAAAATTAGTACACCGCGAAGTGAATTAATGGGATTGAAATTGTTCCGTTTTTATTTCTAAAGTTATTTCAATATATAAAAATAAAAGGAACACACGAATTAAAGAGTTAAAAAATTTCATTAATTAAATATAAAGAACAATATACGTAACCAGAAGCAGAATGTTACCTCGTCCGGTCAAGTTATGAGGTTGAAATTGATCTGTTTTCAGTTAAGGAAAGTGTGAATCTGAAGAGCTAAAAAGTGTTTTTTCCAAACCATACAAGGGTATGTCTAAATTTACCCCTACGCACCCTTTAGAAAAAAAAGCAAGGGTAAAAAATAAATTGACCACGTCACGTGCTTCCCGTAGACTGGCAAAATTCTTATTTGCAGTAGTCACTGAAATTTATTCCGTTCAACACGGGCTAAAGCATGTCCACGAGTTATAAGAAACACTTCAATAACATTTACCATAACGATGACGGAAACGTCGCTTTCTCTGAACAGTTTATTGCTATAGTAATGAATCATAAATGATTCCAACATATTCTCTTTCAAATTTTCTTTTAAAAGAGTGTGTGCGGATATTTGTTCAATGTCTATACTCTGACGCACTAACACTTCCAACTCGCGGATTTCCAAATAAAGATTTTTCAATGGTACAATTAGCCCACCACGATCATTTTATCTAAGCTACTTATTGATACATCGGATTTTCTTTTTACTTTCTATGCTTTCTACAACATGCAGTTTCAATTCCTTTGTCCTTATTTCAATTTGTGATATCGCTTGTGGCATGATCTATTAATGTAACTACTAATTTCGTTAATTCATACTGACTTGTTAATTATCTGGATTGTTTATGTGTTACTTGTTCCTCCAAAAAGCGATTTGTTAACACATGTAAGAAGTCTTGGATAAAATCGTTGCACACATTGTCCGAGAAACCAAGTACCAAAATCATGTATCGATGTATTCTCCACAGCAACTTTGAAGCTAATATGGTGCAGTTTGTTAATTATTAATTCGAGATCCTATTTAAAAATTAGTTTGATACAAGATATTTTCACTGACATAATTCCTATGAAATTATTTTATGTTAATGTGAACTTCAGGCACATCATTAAATATTGAATTAAAAATGAAAAAGGAGATTCTATTCTAAATAATTTATTCTAATTCTGAATCTAGCTTTAATAAAATTTTGAAAAAAATCCAAATTCGTTAATTTTGACATGGTTTCTATATACAGTATGTAATATGTTTTTGTTGTCTGAAATGCCAATAAAGTTTTTTTAACCATTTGGAAAAATAATAAAATGTAACAAGTTTCTGCACATATTTAGTTATTTATTATCATATTGAGTTCCATAAAGAATTATGTTCTTAATGTCATTATAAAATGTAAGAAATATTAAAACTGGTATAATCAAAAACAAACATACTGATCCATTTCCGAATCGCAATCTAGAAGCAAAGTAAAAACTTTAGAACTGACAAGTTAGGTTAGACACGTGAACTTCCACCAGGGAAGTGCGGCCGGGTGCTCCGGAAGGGTAAGCACCTCCTGTTTAGCTAGCTACACCCGTAGCATGAAGTCAAATTTTAGATAATGTTTTTGTACAGCGTTCACGATAGTGAACGCGTGTACTATGCTGTCGCTTTCTTCCAAGATATCGAGCTTCTTTGCTATGAAATTATAAGATATGAGTACACCTGGAAATAGTGCGCCCGGTAAATGAGCGTGAAAGAAGTATATCTGTTTTATCGTGAGATATGTATTCTGAGACGGGTAATGCATTTGGTTACATATGCACATTTGGAATAAATTTTCGGAATACATTTCGGAATGTAGTAAAATATTGCGACGGGATGCATCTAATAATTTCTGCAATTTGGCGAACTAATCTCATGTTTACAATAAAAAGTAGTCCGAGAAGTTTGCGTCCTACTACATAAAATCATAACGTTTTATGAAATGAACAGCAACGGCAGGTTGATTTAATTAATTCTTCGTGAAATCTACAGAAATTTAAATTTATTTTGAAGGTTATGATTACGTATTTTGATGTTGAGGCAATTGTGTCATATTGTAAAACTGTTTATCTATTCGATTTCACTTTCGTGAAAGGGAGATAATTCGTATAGTGTTGTGTGTGGATTTTAAATACTTCACCATTAACCAGTTAACATGAAACGGGAATATTGTGAGTGATAATCAGCAGTTAATTAAAACCCAGATTAACAGCAAATGATCCAGTTACATACAGCCGCTAAAATGTACCCCCTCATAGCGATGGTAGGATCTGCAAAACTCTACTTTCTCTCTATCCGAAATGACAAAACGATCGGGTACAACTTTTTAAAATTTTAATTACCGATTGTCTTTTTCATATATTTATGAAATTATTATTTTCTACCATTTAATTCAGCAATACATGGTTTGGTACATTGTTTCCTTTTCCAAAAAAAAAACCATCCGTCGGACTATGCATAGATCGAACCCCCCTCCCTCCCCCCGAATTTTCGGTTATATTCTGTCTTGCCACAACACAATTTTCCCAATACGCTGTACAACAGCACGACAGTGCTATGTTTTTCTTTTGCAAAAATTATGTTTTTCCTTATGTCCATCTTTCAATTATCACCTGGTAAATCATGGACATATATAAGAACCAAATATATTTAATTGGGAGTTGAACATGTATAATGCTAATGTTACTTTATTTATTCTGGGTTTTAAGGAGTAGCATTCCTTAATAACATTTACACCAGTTAAGGATGATTTTCAATTGATATGTATCAGCCAATTGTAATACATCAGAGTTTGACTTAGTTGTGTTATTCCCTATTTCTGCCTGATACAGTGTGATCCTGTTTTAGTATGTAGGTGTGTAAAGGTAGATAATTCGAGGACAATCGTGAAAGGGGAGGGGTCTATTAAATAAATTATTTAGAGGCAGCTGGTCTCACTTCCCTGGTGGAAGTTCACATATTCTTAGTTTCAAATTTTTAACTATGGTTTGCGATTATGGCTTTGTTATGGATTGGGTTACTATGTTTGTTTTTGATTGATTGTAATAATAATGATAACAAGCCGTCATTCAGTTCCCGCTCCATTAACTTTCCTTTTACTGAATAGAATTTAGAAAGCAGGATCAGTCTAGTAGCTGCTGTACTCCATATCCTCTTTTTGTTATAAATGAAAAGAAATAATTGCTTGTGTGGCTATTTTTGATTTAAAAAATTCTCATAGCTACCCAGTTTTTGATTCCCAATGGGTCTTGTTTACAACATTTTAAATCATTATCACTGTCCATATGGTGTTCAGTATCTGTTTATTCTCCAAGATTAATATCAAAATCAAGATCATCCTCCCAAGAAAGGAAATCTTTATAACGTTTCGCCATAGTAAAAATATGTACACGTGAATCAAATTATCAAAAAAAAAAAATCAAGATCATCCTCCCAAGAAAGGAAATCTTTATAACGTTTCGCCATCATAGTAAAAATATGTACACGTGAATCAAATTATCAAAAAAAAAAACGTTAAAGGCCAAGTAACTAAACATATTGTCAGCTGTTTATAAGTTTTCCATAAAATGTCACTCTACTGTGTTGTTTACAAACGCTATACACAAACTTCAACGGTTACTTCAAAGTTCACATGTCAGCAATTACTATACGCATTCGCTGGCCAATCTCCTGTCACGGGATTTGCCGTAGTTTCCAATCTCGGGTTTTATGTCTCTGCTTTTACGTTTTTAGTATATCCGTGACTGTCTACAAGTTTTCGTTTTCCACCTTCGACAATGGTTTTGGTAACTTTGTCATCGGCGTGATCAATGTGAAGTATACTTTGGACATGAATAGTAATAAAATTAATCAAAAGAATAAATAAAACTCCGTTTATTAACGAACTTGATATACAATGGCATCAGGTGAATCTAAGACATCCAAGATCTTGGTTGAATATTATTTATACTTTCTCAAAAATACAGTATTTACTACACATTAATATTAAGTTTATTACATCCGTGCATGAATTCTATACCATGCTTTTAAGATTTTTGGAAACTAACTTATTGTAACCAGGTGATTTGTAAGTATTTTTGGAAAGCGTTGTATTGGTGTTATTTGTGTAATAATGTCTGTGTGTTTGTTTATGTATACTAACCGGACAGTATGACATCTTGGCGACCTTGAACTTGACTGGTCAAATCACGTGCATGCTGGGTTTTTACTCACTACTTTCCCGCTATAACTTCACCAGTGTAAACAGGAGAATGAAGAATGTATTGGGAAATATATCATTACAACTTTAAATCGCCTTGTTTATTGCTGTGAAGCAATAATAAGATTTCTGGTAAGATTGACATTATTTTTATTTATTTATTAGGAATGTCCGATTATATATATTTTATCGTATTTTACAATTTATAGCTTCGTTAAAGTTTGGCGATAATTCAGTCGCTAATTCGATCTTTTTATTCATATATTGTATGTTTAATTTGTATCCACCAAATCACATGTTCAACGTAGTAAAGAAATAATAAATGTTTTGTAATCATTGGAGTCTCGTCGTTATTGACATGATACCCCGGGTCACATTATTTAAATGATAAAACGAGACTATTTACTCATTTTGATGTATTGTCGGTTCTTGATATGTCACATCAATGTTAAATTGTTGGGATGGTTAGCTTAGAGTTGGTCATCATTTGGCTGGGTGGAGACGTTCTCATTTGGTACTTGGACTTTATCAGATTTGATGGGTGGATATAAAATAGATCTTAAAATAAGAGATATGAAAACACTGATTTTAAATTATGATATATCGCTAAAGAACTAAAAGATTTCCTTTTTATTTTTACTTGTGATATGATGGAAATGAAACAAATAGATACAAATAAAAATTAAAATAATAAATAAATCAATAAAATTTATTATCTTTTTTTTAATTTATATATATATATATATATATATTTGACACAGTACATATAATATATATATTACACATATATATATCACAAAGAAGTATATAATACATTACAAATAATATATATATACATATACACTCAGACCTGTTTATGAAGGGAACTAGCTAAAGTGACCTGACGGACCAGTGGCCCCCATGGTCCAAATAGGATAAATTATAATAAATTGTACTGGCTTTTAACAATATGTACAGGTGCCCCCCTCTCTCTATACAACTGTATATATATATATATTTATATATATATATATACATACATATACAAAGGTGTCCTCCAAGGCAGGTCTAACTGTATATATATATATATATATATATATATATATATATGTTGAGGGATGAGTATGAAGAATTATAAATAAGTTAATTTCCAGATGGATATTTAAGATTCTCCATACTGTCCCTCAACACATAAACATGCATAGAAACATGGCATTGAGTAGAGATGGGAGATAATATAAACACCAGCCTTTGAATAAAGCATGGCCTATATAATAATAATTTTACTATAATTATTATTACTATCATTATCACCATTGTTAATAATAATAATAATAACAATTTACAATGAGTTATATGTAACTGTTATATATGACTATTATTGATAACCACGTCTTAGTTTTCATTAAAAAGATCCATCCAAGATTTCCAGTATTTCTCAAAGATTTTCCATTTACAATTTTTGAACATGAGATACTTCTCAATATAGAACTGTTCTTTTAAATAATTCTGCAAGTTTAAAATATTGACTTCTTTACACTGGGTTTTCATTTTGAAAATGAAGTATTTGGTGTGGAGTATTATAAAATTTGTTACTCTGTTTGCATTAAAAAGTGTGGTTTTTCCAGATTGATCTTTTTTTGTTTCTAAAACTTTATATGCAAAGTCGTTTCTGAATAGGATGGCTACACCTCGGGAATTTGATTTAAATGAATTAAAGTAACAGTCAAAGCCCACTTACATAGTTCTCTATTTCAGGTACAAAGTGTGTATCTTGCAGACAATATATGTTGTATTTTTATAATGTAAATGATTAAAAACACCCCTGCGTTTATGACCATCACCCAAGCCTTGACAATTAATAGTGGCAATTGTTAATTCACCCATGCTTTTTAATTTTAGCACAATCTAATATATACATTAATATGACCGTGTCAACTCTATTTACAAAAACACACAACACAAAAACACATGGGGACAAGACATATAGAAACAATGGACCAACGTGGCCGACTTGACTGGTTTGTGAGGTAATAGTTACCTGACCACATTGCAGACTAATGACTCTAGATGTTTTACTATTTCGGACAAAATCTAAAAGAATACTAACATAACTGTCGTACAAACCTCAACATTTTAGATCCAGAGATTGTTATCCACCTATGTACCAAATTTGGCTTGATGACATCAATTTAAAAAGTCCAAAATAGCAAAATTTTCAGAGCACTAGATATCCACGTCTGACCAGCTAGCCATTGCTCACGTCAAAATAAAAATTATTATCTTATTTACTTGTGGATACAGAATTGAAATAAATAAAATAAGAATATTAATAAGTAAATAAATATATGAAACGCATGTAAATAGATAAATAAAGTGGAATTTCATCACAAATTGTCATATAGATAATCTCGTACTTTCTCTGTCTTGTGCACCTATGTATGTTTGCTCTATTTCATGTTTTGTGTTGCATTCTTTGCACCACCAGTTTATTATGCCGTTTCCTTTCATAGTCTCCCAGAACATTTTAAATAAAGGGCAGCATCGATGCCTAAAAGTTTAAGAAGAGATCAATTTCAGCTACTACAGTATACGTCTTATAATTCGTACAGTAAAAATTGGCGGTTGCTCAGTTAGTTTTTTTTAAATAAGAAAAGAACTTTTTAGAAAATTTTATTCTCGATCAAAATGGTTATTCAAATAAAAACGGCACTCGGAATATGTAAACGTTTACCGTGTTAAATAACCCTTTTATGTGTTTTTCAATACGGGACAAATATTTTTATTTTTTGATAAAAAAAAATCAAAATTAAAAAAAAAACGTTACTTTAGAAATGAAACATATCTATCAAATGAAAAATAACGCTATTTTGAAGCCATAGAAAGAGTTTATATTTTATAAAGTTATGGCATTGCTGATGCTTTGCACATTTAAAATATCTTTTTTTAACAAATAAGCTCATGTTTGCAATACCTTATAAATTTTAGAAATTAAACATATAAACATATTAGTGCATCCATTTAAAAATAGTAGAATTAATCTCATATATAACTAAGGTATATTCCTGCATGCAAAGTATTTCATAAGCTGATTTTGGTATAATATATTTTTGTCCTTTGGGTTTCTTTTCACCATTTTACCACATTCGTGTGAAGGTTTATGACAGTAGTCCAGGTCAACTATGATATGGTCCGGACATTATTTTCAAACATACTTTTCCTGCGAATTTGACCTTAGTTCAATGTCGTTACACACATTTGGACCATGAAGATCACTCATATGTTGGCAAATGTTAAACAATATTACCTGTTGTAAATCCATACCAAATTTGAAAGAATTAAATGGAATGCATTTTTTACATTATGTACTTATTTGACCTTCAAACTCAACTTGTGACCTTGACCTTCAATACTCTGACCTAAATTTTATACGCTTATACATGACACACTGCCTTCTCTTAACACATTTTAGGTGTAAGTTTCATCTTATATCCTCTTCGAGTCAAAAGATATGGCCCGGACTAGAAAAATGTTAACTGACATACGCACGGACGGACAACAGCATTCCATAATGATTTAGCCAAATAAAAACTACAAAATAATCAACATCTGGCTGTTGTATATCGTTGAGTAATACACAGGTCGGAGTTCACGCACTGAAGGATATATCACGAGGTGGCTGCAACCACAATGCTAGGCTTATTTACCAGGTCACTTATATCGAGCTGCTACCTAGTAACTTATCTTGAGCTGTATCAATTGATAGTGCAAACCAGATTTGAACCCGCATTTTCAAAAAGGAAGCACACCTGTCATAGCAGCAGAACTTAAGTCGTGGGAAACATCACTATTCTGTTTGTTCAACACAAGGGTACATGTTGTTTCATTTACTTTAGGTGTTTATTGGATTATTTGTTTTAGGCATTTACTTTACAACCAGTGTTACCGTACTACTTCTACTTGAAGCATTTTATTATATAGTGGTCTTCAGAAAAGTTTCAATACTTGTAGGTCTATAATTGTATTTTATGCTTTCGCTTACAATTTTGCTCATCTTGCAAGGCTAAGGGCTTCTTCCTTGCTACAGAATAATATATGGATGCACCTTCTGATAGGTTTTGACACTTGTATTAGTCTAGGTTTAGCAGGAACTGCAACACAGTAGAGCAAACTTGAGTAATTTTGTTTCCTCGGACGTTCGTCGCCACCACCATCTACTGTTGCCAACATACGAAATACTAATTTACCTTCTTTGTCAATGAAATGTACTGGTCCGTTGACATAATGTTTAACATTTCATTCATATGTCTAAATGCTGTTGTTGTTTCTAAAAACGAATTTTAACAAGAGAAGCACCCCCGAACACGTGTTTTTGAAACTCCAACACTGACAATAAGAGACTGTACGAGAATGTTATCTATTTTTGCAACTTTCACAAATTGGTATGTTGTTACTGCTAGAGTCCTGTTTGAATTTTTATCCCAGTCATGGTTACTTTATTGTACCCTTGCCCAAGATTTTGAGGCCTCTACGACTTCCACATTAGTATGGGCAAGAGCCTTGTCATCTCTACCAAGATGCACAAGTCATTCTCCATTTCTGTAAGAGAATATTGCAAATCTGCAATAGATGATGTTTATTTATGTCAGAGTTGCTTTCCTGGGAGAAATATTTGGGTTGATACCTTTTCCTCTGTGTATTATAAGCTGCTGACAAAGATATAGGTATTCCATTTACTTGGTTCATTATGGATACGGCACGGGGCATATCTAGCCATGGTTTTTCTTGCGTAAAATGGGTTTCACATATTAAGCGGGGATGAGATTGTAATCCACTGCCACATGAATCAAACAAAGAAAGCATACATGAAAAAAGGTCTGGTTATAGCTGCTATACTTTGTCTCCCTGACCCAGATTGCCTAGTATCGATTTCAAGGCATTTCCTTTTTTAGCCATAATCATGATGTTTTTGATGTATATTTGACATGTTCCCACATGTTGAGGTGTTCTTTGGTCTTTTTGGTTCCATCCCTTTTCATCAAATTTTAAGACACAGCATTTTGCAATGTGCGATACATTTAAGTAAATGGTTGTCATTTGCTGTGAATGAAAAGCTAAATGCAGGTTTGATAAAGTCTTGAACACGCTTCCTTGATTCCTCTTTCACAAGTTTGTCAAGTGTAGGCCATTGAAGTGTTTGTATCAAGTTAGCTCAATTAATTCTAGTCAGCCGTTTTGTGAGATGTCCCTGTGGTCCAAACTTGCTTGATTTGTATATTAAAACCACTGGCAGATTCACAAGAAAGAAATCCTTGGCATATTTAGGACATTGTATTTTCAAAGCTTTGTATTCCTCTTTACATGTATTTGCATACACTTTCCATGCTTGCCACAATGGTGAAATTACATGTTGTTCAATTAAATCTACAACACTCAATAATCCACAACAACGTGTTTATTTGTTTCTTGAATTTTTCACTGACAATATTCGAGGGATCATGACATATATTTTGGTCATACCACATTGAATTTTTTACACCTGTAAATCAAAAAACTGCAAAAACCTGTAAAATTTTAATAACCGATACGCATTTTGCCAGTAACCTTGCATCTAAAAATTACACTTTACGAAGTCACGATTATCTGAATTGTAAATCTTCCAATGTTGTATATGGAATAAAGTGAAATTTATGTGGGTGGGTGAAACCAAAGGTAGACTAAATGTACGTATGAATGGACATCGGTTTGAGATCAATAACAATTGTAATCAGTTTCTTTACCAACATTTTAACCAGCCGGACCATTTTGTGTTATCTTTGAAAGTCAGACTTTTGGAAAAAATATACCACCATACAAATAGTCCTACATTAAGCACTAAATACTGATTACAACGGGTAAATTACTGGATAAGAGAACTAGGCACTGCTTCGCCATATGGATGCAATGACAAAATTGTAAGCATAGGAAATCTTTCAAGCCCGGGTTGTAACAATGTCAATGTTTTACACTTGTTCAACAAAACACAACGTGGCAATAGAAGTCATGGACATCGCCGTTATAACAAACCCAATATCCATGATGTTAGCTTTCTTAACCATTACCATTCCTACAGAAACCTCTCGGATTACACCATATCCGAACTAAACTCTACTCTATACTACTATTCTGTCTTAGCTCGATAAAACTTTTTAGGGGCCTTTATAAGCCTAGGCTTGCAATATCCCTGAGTCAACAATTTATTTGCAAGCAGTCTACTTCGTTATACAAATTCCCCGTATTGGGAACATGCTCTATCATAGCGAATTAATTTGAAAACAAATACTCCATAAGAAGGAGAAGCAGGTATATTGCTGCATAAAAAAGGAAAGTTGACAATAGAAAAATTGAAGTCATAAGGTTTCAAATGTAGCCTTTCGTAGGCATCATAATTCAGGTTAAGGCTTAATATAAAGAAGAACTTGAGGAATCAGTCGTATCTTTTATTTCAAGCTCACTAGGATAGATGACATTTACTTAATCTCCAAATTTAGTATTGTTAAGAGACAAAACGTCATCAATATTATTTATGTGGAGTTGACTGATTTGACAAAAGATTTAATTAGGTTTTGCATAAATTCCCCTTCATAACAATAAAGAAACAAATCAACACAGTTTGTTCCCATTGGTATACCGATTGTTTGCTGGAAACTTATATTACCAAACACAACAAATATGTCATCTCTAAAAAATTCGTACATTTTATTGATGGTACTATTAGTATTTTTTGTTTAGAATCCGTATGATGCTTGACAAAATCCCTATATCCCTGTTCAGCACCAGGTATTTGTATCTTGAATACTGCATCGGTGACAACCTTGTTAAAAACTTCCAAAGGTCGTTATTTTAGAAATTCATTTCTGTCAAACTTCAGACAACGACGAAATAGAAGATTCAAACGAAAAGTGAATCTGCCCGGATATCTCTCACCACTTATTATAATGAGGAATTAAACTCAACTTTATCAAATTAAATTAAAAACTTTTAATCAGAAAAGCGACCCGGACTAACCAGTGGTCACCTCTAGACTGACACTAAAACAAATTAAAAAAAAAAACCAACACTATCAAGATCTGGTTACTTAAACATAATAAATCCGAGACGTAGCTATAAGTGCCACATTACCGAGAATATCCCGAACAAACAGTAAAGGTTGAGTTTTATTTGAGAAATTAATCTGTAAGAAAACATAAACTAGTTTGGATTCGTTAATTAGGCAATTATATAAACATGTTCATAACTCTAAATTTTACACTGTTACAATATATAAAACATGTCCTCTCAATTTTGAAATCTGACCCTAAAATTAATTCACTGGTTCGACTATGTAGTCCTAGTCGCTTGGATTTCAAGCGATCGAATGTCACTGATGCAAATGTCTTTGTTTCGGAAAATATCAATAGTTTCAGGTCTTTTCATTTTCTGACGTACCAATTTGAAGGTAATATTGATTCGATTTTTAGATGTTGAGTGAATATTTAATATCGAAACCACTTTACTTCTTTTCACGTGTTTTACTTAATTTGCAAGTTTTTTAATCTATCATTGAGATGTTTTTTAATCTATCATTGAGATTGTAATTTGGTCATGGACATGTTTTTATTATATATATTGGTTATGAATTTGATATTTGTTCTTTTTTGCCTGTTAAAGCGATAACATAAAATCTCGTCTTCATCTTTATATAGATATATATACACCAAATTATCATGTTTGCAAGTATAGTTTTCATTGACATCGAACTAATCTCAGTATATGTGTAACTCTAGTCAAATCAATTTGATTTTTTTATGATTAAAATTTATACTACTACAATTTTTGCGAATTCATTTGTCCTTTTTTTGAAACCTGTAACGATATTATTGCATTTATAAAAAGGAATATAATTGAATAGGTTTATTTAGCTTCCAAATGGTATTGAGTTAAGATGAAATTAGTTGTATTGCTAGGTTTATTTCTGTCGACATTTTGGAATGCAGCTCCTAATAACGGTAAATTTATTTTTTATTTAATTATTTGACTTTATTTATTTACTTTATGTTATTTATTTTTTTGGTAAATAACTTACTTTATTTTGACTATAATATGTCAATGTATAAACTAGAAAAACAAAGCTATTTATTCTATCCTCCAAAAAACATTTGAACCGCATTGAACATTTGTAAATTTTGGAGTCTCGGGTGTCATTTCTCTATATGTCAATGTATAAACTAGAAAACAAAGCTATTTATTCTTTTCTCCCAAAAAAACCATTTGCAACGCATTGAACATTTGTAAATTTTGCAGTCTTGGATGTCATTTTCCAACAAGACGACGTCATGTCTCTACGATATGACGTCATTCAATTTTCCTTTGATTGTGACGTCACTAAAAGTCCGGACGTAGAGGTGAAGATAAACGCGTGGGGGTGAAGATACAAATTTTTCCGATGTTTCTTCAAACGGAAATCTATATTTTAACCATAGGAAGATGGATCTATCATGAATATCCATGAAGGATAAGGAAATCTCAACCGATGGCTTGAATATTTCAGTCGGAGACGAGCCTTGCCCATTCTCTGACAGAAATATTCAACCCTGAGGGTTAGATCTCCCTTTCCTACATGGATAATTTCATGATTGATTCTTTTTCTTCCATTTTGATGACAATTTTTAGCTTCGTGTATCAGTCACATCGACATCGACGCCATCTTTGTTAATCTAACGTTGTTATTTAACGTTTTACATAAAAATAAATATGACCATCGGACAGAATGCATCTGATTTTGATTTATCAAAATATATAAACTAGAAAACAAAGCCATTTATTCTCCATGATATGACGTCATTCAATTGTCCTTTTATTGTGACGTCACTGAAAGCCGCACGCGAAAATAAGCACGTGGAAATGAAGATAGAAATGTTTCCATCGTTTCTTCAAGCGTAAATCTCTATCTCAAACACAGGAAGATTTCTACACGAAACTCCTTGAAACAACTCGATGAATAATTTCAATATTCCTGTTTATAGCTCAATTAGGGTGTTTCTTGTCTCTCGACAAGTGTACAAATAGGGATGAATTGTTTTACTTAAGTCTGAGACTGCTACTTGAAAAGTGATAACGCTAAAATTATTTTTTAAATTTGTGAAGGTATTTCAAAGTCTCAAAAGATTAAATAATGAATTGGATGTAAGAGACATATATAACTCTATCGCCTTGTATTATCCATCGGGGGTCATTATCGCCTTGTATTATCCATCGGGGGTCATTTACCATTGTTTCTGTTTTAGTTAGCGTTTCATTATCAAACGACATTTTTTTTAAAAAGTTTACTGTTCCGGAAAACCCTGGTGTTTAACTATTTGCCGTTTAGAAATTGTGATTTGAACATGTGTTGGAAGTTTGTGTTTGATATAATCAACATAATTAATAAAATTAGAGGTGAACTTAAAATAGCAGGAAGAGATGAAGTGTTGTAATAGATTCGCAAAACAATCAGGAGTGGAGTGAGTTAGTTATACTGCGGGTTTGAGTTAAATAGCTTTGAATGAGTGAAGTTACATTAACCGAACGATTGCGATGCTGTGATGGAGTGAAGTTAAAATTAATTAGAAGAACTGAAGTTGCAATAACTGAAGGAGAAAAACGCGCTACTAATGAGTGGAGTAGAATGACAAAACAATGACACACATGTCAAAATAAATCTATTCACTTTATCGAGACAGGCAGTTATGAGATGATAACGGAAACCTAAGCAGCTGGAAAAAAACTTTTGACAAACATCTTCTCACCAGTAATTTTACTGAGTTGAATTCGAACAGGCGGAACAAGGTGCTGTGGACCGGACCGTAAGCCGGAGTTTTTTTTAAAAAAAACAATTTGTCACAGTGATGGCGGAGAGGGGATAGAGCGGGGTGATAATTTAATTATTTTATTTAGTATCTTTTTAGCTCACCTGAACTATTGAAATGTGTGTCGGGCGTCGTGCGTAAACTTTACACTTTTATCCTCTCCTCTAAAACTACTGAGCCATATCTGATGAAAGTTGGTGATTATCAAGCCTGGGTAACAAGTTTTCAAAATTATGTTCGGGGTTTGGTCACGCCCAACAAGATAGTCGTTGTTACTAAGAATAACTAAAAGGTTCAGGCAAATTTTGATTGGATATTTTGATTCAGGATGCCTGGAACATTAAAATTATGTTGTTCATACAAAATACGACAAAAATGAGCTTGCGCGTTTTTTGCGTCAAATTACGTAAGGCCGTAGGTTAGATGAGCTATTGCCATCTATCTTCGTGTGACGTGTGTAAACTTTTCACATTTTAATCAATTCCGCTAATACTACTAAGCCAAATTGGATGATATTTGGCAGTAATGGTGCCTAGGTAAGGGGCTTTCAGATTTGCACAAATGAAAGGATTATCTTCTTTTTGGGCCCCATAAAGGGTAAAATTGTGAAAATCATTAAAAAGCATCTTTTCTGAACTTGCAAGAGATATAGCTTAGATATTTCATGTAAATCATCCTTAGGGAACTTTGTTTCAGATTTGCACAAATGGTAGCTGTAGGGCCTGAATGGGAAATGGCAAGGTACTTAGTGGGGAAATTGCTAAAATTAATGTATTTGTCAATACATTTTGAAACATTTCGTATAGGCATGTAATTAGAATATTGTAGGCATTCCACAACGATCATTTTGATATATGAATCAAGGTCATATGTTCAAAGGTCAAGGACATATTTGCGAATGAATGCTTAAATTGTTAATTATCTCAAAAAAACTATCAACGTTTTGTATAGGCATGCATATTAGAATATTGCAGGCATTTGAACAACGAATTTTGATATATATATAATATAGGTCAAGGTCAAAGATACGAACGAATATGAAATAGTTTTAATTATCTCAAAAGTTATAACCTTTTGTATAGGCATATATATTCAAATATTGTAGGTATAGGCCTTACGGTCATTTTGATAAACGAATGAAGGTCATCAATTCAAAGGTCAAGGTCAAAGACGCAAATGATTGCTAAAATGATTAATAACTATAAACTTTTTGTATATGTATGTTTATTGAAATATTGTAGGTATTGGCCTAACGAACATTTTGACATATAGATTTTTTTGGCTGTTCATAAATAATATATTGTAGCTAGACTTTAAATATTATGTATGTAGCAATCAAAGGATTTGCAAAAATCCTTGCATAAAATATGGACATTCTCTTTAATTAATGTCACTGACTATTGAACAACTGCATGAGATATGTACTCAGCCTCAGGTGAGCGTTAAGCCCATGAGAATCTTGTTAAAATGAGACGTTTTTGTTATAACATAATAATGTATGGATTTTCACTGTTCATCTTCTCTTGCTATTTTCTTTGAATAAAAAGGTCAAGGTCATGTCTCAGTTTTTGACCTTTGATCAAAAATTTTATTTTTAAGCATTTCAGGTGATAATTGCATGGGATTTTCAGTTAATTGTAGGCATTGACATGACGATCATTTTGATACATAGATGAAGGCCGTGGGTTCAAAGGTCAAGGTCACAGATGCACGACTATACCGAAATTGTTAATTATCTGCATAACTATTAACTTTATATATAGACATGCATGTTAGAATATTGTGGGTAATGGCACATGGGTCATTTTGATATATAAATAAAAGTCAACGGTTCAAAGGTCAGGGTCACATATGTAAACGAATACTTAAATGGTTATTATCTTGAAAACTATAAACATTTTGTATAGACATGTATATAAGAATATTGTTGGTATTGGCCTAATGATTATTTTTATATATGAATGGGGGCTATGGGTTCAAAGGTCAATTTCACAGGTGAGCGTTTATGCCCATGGGCCTCTTGTTTATAAAACAATTAGATGAATCACTTTAATGATAGTTTCATTTTCTATTCTTCGATAAACAGACGACCTCATACCTGTTCAGTTATTAAAAAATGGTGACGTTTACAACTTTGTGGAAGGCCAGAATGTGACCGTATTCGTTAATCATCACATATTTGAAATCATACCTGGTGGAGAATTGTCTGTGATAGAACAGGCAGATGCTATATTTAGTGACTTAAATCGAAACTGGTTAGATGGGGATAAAGTGAGTACCCTTGGCTTTCATTTACTTAGACCATGGAGCATTGAGTATGACTGGCTAGGACATAATATATACTGGCTACATCATGGCTTAATTGAGGTCGGGGATGCAAACGGAAAGTATAGGAAATCATTGTACAAGATTAATACTGGTTATGACATGGCAATAGACCCCAATATTGGGTGAGTACAAACTCTGCATTTAAAAGATTTTCAATTAATTATTGTCGTCTTTTCATTGCATTTCTCAGTTACAATCTTTTTGCTGGAATTGGGTATTGGGTATTTAATGTTCTGTTTTCTCATCCGAGCTGAAATTTTAAATTCTATTGGAAAGAGGTTAATTCTTTTTCTTTCTGTTCTAGAGGTTTAATTTCATCACATTTACTGGCATAGTGTTCCTTCTTGTTTTTGCTTTGTAAACTTCATAATTATAGTTTCACTTCTTTTTCTCTTTCAGTTTATTTACAAATTCTGGTATCTTAAAATTCTCATGATTTGATTTCCACAGTACCTGTTTCTTTATTTGATATTTTCTCATAGTTCCGACTTTTTCATTTTGTCACAGTGATCCCAAATTTTCGAAACAGTTCCATATGTTCTCTTCTTTACATATAGCAAACTTTTATTGAGACCAAAACAGTTGCTTTAAAGACTTCATTTCCAAATGTTTTAAATTCTGTTGCTTTGCCTGATGATTGTTCAGGAGCTCAAATTTGAACAGGAACAGAAGAAGCTAAATTTCATACTCAGTTCGATATTTTTCTTTTTTTCTGTGAAAGTGTCTTTCGCATTCAGGTGTTCTTATTTACAAGAACTTCATAAGAAATCTTGCTAAAATTCATCACAACTAAGTATTTTCTTTTGATAATCCAAGCAGTTGTTGAATCCTGCTTCACGTGGCATCAGAACGAGAACTATAGGTCCGTTCGAAAAGTAACGTCACCCTTAAATTTGAAAAGAAACGTCATTCCCTTTCTGTATTTAAGAGGAAATAAAGAATTAACATGACTTATTTTTAATGAAAAATATTTTCTATACATTGAACAATTCATAACTAAGAGTTATTGTTTAGTTGATGCAGTTCTTGCTTTGATGGTGGCTATTATTTGTCTTGGCATACTCTCAAACACTTCTCTCCACTTGGCTTTTCTTATCTTTTACCAGTGACTTTGCATGAAATTCCAAAGAGTAGAATTTGATCTAGGATTATCCTTAGCGACTTTTTTATGTAAATTATTCCACAGATTTATATGGGACTCATGTCCGAAGAATTACCGAGCCATTCTAGAACGTTCCACTGGCACTGGGTAAACGAATAAGGCCAGTGGTCTATTTTACTATAAGCGAGAAACTCTATGAAGAATAAACAGTACAATTACTGATCACATAATATGTAATTATTATATATTCCTCAAGTTCTACTTCACATCTAGACTTAAATCCAAATTATTTTCAATTCAGCCTTGTCTGGGATTTTTACACCTTTGTCCCAGTACAATAGGCATGAAAGTATTGTTCTTCGGCGCTGTAGAATCGGCCATAGTTATTTTACACATTCTTTTATAACAACCTTCCCAGTGTATCCCTTGTCAAGGTCAACATTTTGCTGGATTGTGTTGACTTTGCACATACAAGGGATACTTTTTATTCAGCATTATCAATGCAAGATCTTTTAGTAATGTCAGTGGACATCACATTTTAAACTTCCTTCGGAAAATAACTTGTATCATAAAATATAATTG
Source organism: Anadara kagoshimensis (assembly GCA_021292105.1). Taxonomy (NCBI): domain Eukaryota; kingdom Metazoa; phylum Mollusca; class Bivalvia; order Arcoida; family Arcidae; genus Anadara; species Anadara kagoshimensis. Next base: position 66,220,207 of record CM037859.1, read on the forward strand.
TTTTATCATATATAACCCAGTGTTTTTATTTATAAATTGTCTGTGATATATCTGGTTTTTATCAGTTTAGCAATAGTTTTATTAAAAATGTATTTGTTGTTATTTTTAAATTTACATTTTAATACTTTGTGTTATTGATACTATTGTATCTTTTACTTTTTCTAGCCGCGAATAGCTGCAATAATGCTGATGCGGCTTTAAACAATAACTCACTCACTCACGTAAACCTAAATCATGACGCAAACGAAAGGCTACATTTTAAACTTGATGACACACTGACACACGTGATGACATCAATTTTTTTGTCAGCTTTCCTTTTCTATGCATTAATATATCTGCTGCTTATGGTGTATTTATTTCCCAATTAATACGCTATTGTTAAGCTTGTTCCCACTACAGGGATTTTACCACAACGCAGCCTGATTGCGAATAAATTGTTGAATCTTATTGAGCCTAGGCTTTAAGGCCCTCAAAAGTTTTATGGTCTTATTCACAGTATTGTTGATAAGTTTGACGTCTTGTATCCAGAATATGCATGGCATATTTGACGCCCATAGTTCCATGTTCCTTTCATACAATTTTGATTACACACGTGGCGGGTGTAGCTAGTAAAAAGAGGTACTTATCTTTCTGGAGCACCGGCCTCACTTCCTGGTGGGAGTAAACTTGTCTAACATGACTTGTCAGTTTAAAAGGTTTTACTTTGCTTCTGAATTGTAAGTCAAAGATGGATTAGTATGTTGGTATCAAGTAAAGAAAAGCAGAAATATCTAATCACTGTTATCACCCATATATTGCAATGTAAAAGGTTTTATTTTTATTCCCATGTTTCAATACCAACATTGTTTGTTGTTTTCTATGTAAATATACTATGCCCTTTGGAATGTATGTTCTTCACTGGCTGCAGATTTTAAACAGCCATGGCTACGTTTATTCAAGGTTCTGACTACATCAAAGTCCTGATTTGTTTGAACTCATCAAAAACTAAATAAGTACAATAGTGTTATATATCAGAGGGCAGGTCACATTACAATATTCTCAAGTAAATATTCTAAAACGCAGGGATATGTAAATTAATCATTTTTATTACAAGCAATCTTTTTTCAAATTAAATACTTGTTTTTTGGCAGCAAACTATTAAATGTTGAAAGATGTTTTCGGAATACATAAGTGATAATAGTAAATCTAAATAATGATATTAATTGCCATTATTAAGTATAAAACATAATTCTAAGTCAGAATCAACTTCGATTTTTTGGTTTTCATGTGATTTCAAGGTCGCAGCCATGTTTGATTCAAAACCAGGCTCCCCTTTCTGGCAAAGGACACAAACATAAATCGCTTGTGTTTAAATGATTGTCCTAAAATAATCTTAATGTTGTGCAGAAAACATTTTTACAAATTATACATGATGATTGCCATTGCAACAGAAGACTTATAGGATATAATCGAATTTTAAACATGTGTACACCTAATGCATTTCTTCGCTAATAGTGTAGATATAGACAAAAGCAACATCCTACACGTTAAAATGCATTTCTGAACATTACATGCATTTATTTTATAAATATATTGTTATTTAGGGCGCCCACTATTAGCATTTTCGAGGCTTTTTGGTGACATGTTTTCCAAATGCACCATCTTTGCTTTAGTTTATCTATATTTTTTATTGTCTAATCCATGTTTTTCATCAGCAGATTTCTACGTTTTATTAAACAGATCATTATTTCATATATTTGGTGGAGAATCCCCTGGGATAGAGACAGCTGATATGGCAGGCATTGAGGCTTCAAGGAAAGTCATTGTTACAGAAACTTCAGTCATTAGCTCAGGTGAATAAAAATTGTAAAAGGTATAACAAAATTGACACCAGTAATCATTTAATGTAAATTTTACAGCACTCGATGGTGGTTTTCGGAATACAATTCCTTATCTTTAGTTCTTTGACCAAAATTGTGAAATCAAAATATTTTCAGTTGTTAAAATATCTAAAAGATCAAAGTTAAATTTACCTTATTACACTGCCAAAAATTGGTTTCTTGTTTTAAGAAAAAAAAACTTAAAATAAGATTTTTTTTCTAGGGAGTGACACAAGAAAATTTCAGAAGCATATATTTCTCATTATGAGAAAATCCCTTTAAGAAGAATTTTCTAATTACAAGAAAACATGATCTTGTTTTAAGAAAATGCACACAAATAATTTTCTGGAATTGCCTAGAAAAATTTTCTTTCCGAAGAAAATTTTTCTTGAAATTAGAAAATGGATTTCTTAATTCAAGAAAATAAAGTTAGAAAAATTTTCTTGTTCAATTTTCTAGGGAGTGAGACAAGAAAATGTCTTGTTTTAAGAAAATCATCAAGAAAATTTTTCTTGTCACTGCAAGAAATTTTTTCTTATCCCAAAATTTCTAAAAGCTTGAATTAAGAAATTTTTTCTTAAATTGAATTTTTATTGGTAGGTAAATAAGAAAAAAATTCTTACAATGACAAGAAAAATTTTCTAGTTTCAAACCAGAATAAAACTAATATTTTCTGTCATACTTATTTTAATACACCCATTAAAATTTGACCTTGCACTACTGTTTACAAATCCACCGCAGGTAAATGTATGAAAAATCAAACAAAAGTCATAAATGCACAAAATAGTCTTCTCACTTTTGTCAAACTGTGTACAAGGATACATATTTATAGCAATAAAATTGAAACATATTATATATACATAAAATTTACAACGGAAATGAAACATATTATATACATAAAATTTACAAGGGTTGCCACAAAAAAATTATCATGTATGCAGACACTAACATCAGGGTTATGACATAAGCTCCCTTATACTAACGTGTAGACAAACTAAAAAAAAATCAACTAACAACAAGAAATCCTTGAACCTCTGTCTAGATTCAGATTGGATCAACTAGATTTCATTAGGAATTTAGACATCAATTTTGGTTAAATATTTAGTTATTTATATGTACAGAATGACAGACTTTGGATATCAGGATTGCTACAGAGTAGCTAATGTCCCCCACTGCTGTATGCTACAGTCAATAGTATATGGGCAGACATTTTATCATATAATTATTGTAATAGTCAAAGATATCTCTACATGCATCCATGATTTAATTATATCCTTAAATTAAATGATTGACTTCACAGTAAAGTATGATCATTACAATATCATGATTTATAATCCTATTAAATATTGAAGCATTACCTTTAAAACTGAATGACAAGTTGTAAACACAAGATCTTAGATATTGAAAAAATAAAGGGGCATAACTCTGTCAAAAATTAACCCATTGAAGTCATAGTAAAATATGATCATTTCCACATTATGACTAATAATCCTATCCAATGTTGAAGTATTAACTTTAAAACTCGGGGACTAGTTGTAAACACAAGCTCTGGACGGATGAACGGACAGACAGACTCCTTTCCCATGTCCCCACACTATGATGTGACGGGGAACAAAAAGTGATCTGAACAAGGTGCATGAGGTAACATATAATTCTACACAGTTTAGATGGCAGCAATAGCATGAATCACAATGAATCCATTAGTCAGTCTTGCTGAACTCTTTGAAAGCACTTAAAGCATCTTTGTAACCTTCAGTCTTGTCCTTTCCATGAATGTTGTCCTTCAGAACTTCTGTCTGAAGGAACAAAAATGCTGTTTCCACACCAGCTGGATAGCACAAATTTAAGCAGTAGTATGTTCCAAGAAGTGCCATTACACCCTTGCTCCATTCCCCTCGCCTCAGAGGGGAAAGCATGTGACCTCCAACTGCCACAAGTAGACTGTCTTCTACTAACAGTAGCTGTGGGTGTTTACTCTTCTTAACTAACTTATCAATGTCCTGATCATTCTACAAAATATTAAAAACTGTATTTTAGTTATGTCAATAGAATTTTGAATTTGGATGTTTAAAGGTTAAAAAATGTAGAAAGTATTTATATCAAAAATTAATGATTAGCAAAAATAATTTCTTTTAACCTCAATATCAACATAAAATATTCACTCTTGAATATACACACAAGTTGTATTGTATAAAGGAAGATATTTCTTACAACAGCAGGGATGTAAATTGTTCCAAAACTATGTGTGTGCTATATGCAAAAAATGTTTTAGAGTACATGCAGACAAACAAGATTCATCTTGGAAATGTATTTTGCTTCTATTTCTCTCCTAAAACTGATAGGATTATAAGTTCTTAGACTTTGTTTAAGAAGCATTGCCAGGAAAACAAGTAAAAGCTTATGGAATAAATGATGGGTGGATTATGTAAAAAAAGGATCTTAAAAGGAGGAATTTATATTATATGTTGCCCATTAAAAAAATATAATTACTCACATCAACCTTTGTAAAAATCTCAACTTTCTTCGTCTTTTCTTGGCAGGCAACATTTTCTCATATTCTCTAAGACCAGGACAGCTTTTGCCTCTGTAATATGAATCATAATCTCCTTGTTGGTGTTTATATTACATTTTTGAGTTACCTCCCTTAATACATTTTATTTATGCATGTGTGAACAGGTTTATTGAGAACCTGCATGTACATTTCAACATAAGTGAATCAGGATTTGAAAATAAAAATTGAGATAGGGTTTAAAATTACATCAGTCATAATATTTGTTTTACCAACTGCAAAATCATTTAAAAAGATTATGCCGATTCTAAATTTCAAGGGATGCAACTCCTATGCCATTGATCATCTAATTTATAAAACTTTGTAGAAACTAAAAAATCTACTATCAAGTTTCAAAAATACTGTTAAAGCATCTGTATAACAACAGTGTATTTTAACCATTGGACATACTGTCATTGTCTACAGCTTGAACCATATCAGCTACTGCACAATAAGCTAAAAATTCCCTTTTTTATACATGTAGGTATATTAGATATGAAACACAAACTGATTTAGCTATTTAGCTATATTTTACTAACCAATATCAAAAGAATGTGGTGACTTTATTACTTGCTTGAATAAGCCAAAGTAAATCAATTTATCCCACATCGCATCCATATTCTGGATTACATCATCGATGTAACCTGCATCACCTGGGGCCACCAGTCTCTGTATTTCCCTAATGCACTAAAAATATATTAAAACATATTTATAGAATGAAACAAATAGAATAAACACATGCAAAGAAAATAATTCAATATTTATATCAGTTCTTTTTGCAATGTAACTTATAATGGAAATAAATGGCAAAAATATATAAAATTAATTTTTTTTTTTAGAAAAGTTTTAAGGTTACTAAAATTCAGCTTCAATTATATTGTACATATTCAAACAGTGTATAGAATGGTGTTTTACTTTATTTATTTGTACACATATTTTAATTATAACATACCTCATCCACAGACTTGAAGCATGGATATGCCTCCAAAAATTTTGATGCTTTCTGCACCACATCCCCTTTTAGGGTTTCAATGAACAACCTGCGTCCAGGAAGCTCCAGCTTTAAGAGCTGCTGAAGCACAGCATTTTTAGGGTTTTGCAGTTTAAATTGCTCTTGCAACTTTGCATAATGTCTTGTCATTTGGTCTTCATTTCCTTTATCATTCATATTATTTCCTTTATCATCACTATCAACTACAGTATAAAAAAGGACATTTTACATTTTATTATAAACACACCACACACACACAAAATATTTAAAAACAATGGTCAAAGCCAAGGAATTATGAATTGTTCAGAAATAATGTTAAAATGTTGACAAATTGATCTTTAAAAATTAATTCTTGTTTTGTGCATTGATGGGAAAAACCATTGGGCATAGGGTGTTGGCAAATTCATCTCATTTGATTCTGTGCTCAAGTTTTAAATAACTTATTATTGTTTGAATTCCATTTAAATAGTCATTTTTTGTCACTATTTCTGGTGTAGATTTTATTATAATTTAAAAACATAACTTGATTACAAGCAATAATACTGTATCCAGGAAAGAACTGAGGCAAGAGACCGGGTAACCAATAATTTGCTCAGTTTTACAGGCCTATAAAATTGCAGAGTCATATAACATATTTTATTTTTTCTACTCATCTAGATGTATCTATATACAATTGCAAGTTTTGATGATCCTATTACATAAGGGTACTGAGATAAGAACTTGGACATAAAACTTAACCAACGTCAGTGAAGCATAAAAACTAGGTCACAGTGACCTACTTTTGTCAGGAAGCTGACCTACTTACCAAGGTGTATCAATGATCATACTACATAACGGTACTTAGATATATCAACTTAGACTTAAAAAATACAACACTTAAATATTTATAAATATTTAAATGAAAAACATTAAGTTGGATACATATATTTGGACGGATCGACTGCGAACAAGCAGTTATATTTCTGTTACTCAGGGTGTGTACTGTTAGTATTGTGACAGGAAATAAAGATCAGGAACAAACAATGGCATCAATTAACACCCTTGTCCCAGAATGAGAGTAATAAAGATTGGGATAACACCTAGCAAATTGTTAGGTCCCAAGCATGGAAGGCTTGATCTTGATCAAACTTGAGATGTTCTCTCAAAATACTTGCACAATTATGTTCCAGTAATTTATATGAAGTTAAAAAAACAACATTGCCATAATATAAATTTTATTCTATGGATGGTGGTAGATTTGAAGAAATTAAATGTATGGATGGTTGTTTTGAAAATAAAATTAATTCTATAGGTGGTTGGGGTAAACAAAAGTGCTCCCCCCCCCCCATGGGATTTCTTTCTGGAACAGCCCTTGGCATATTAACTACAACATATTTGAAATGTTTTCCCTACTTACCTTCATATTCCAATACACCCAACAAGCCCAAGTCCACTGTTTCATTAGATTCCTCAGAAGAAACACTCTGTGTGTTAATATTATCAACATCATTTTGGTTCATCTCATCCGAATTTTCAGACAGCAAAAGCCGCTGAACTTTAGAACGTTTGGGAGTTTTTCCTTGTGGTTTCTTGGTTGGTTTTACATTTGCCAGCCGCCTTTTTAGTTGCTTGAAAAGACCATCCTGCAATTAGACATAAATCATCTTTCAACTTTTATTACTCATCATCCCAGTGACAAAAAGTACATGGTTCACAAAATAACTGTCACACATTTACATTTTTCATAAAATCTTGATATACACTAGAAATTGATGATGCATTAATGTCTGTTGCTTGAAAAACACAATTCTGGTGCACCTACTTAATGAGCAAAATAAAAAAACGGACATTTGATTAATTCAAAAACTGAACCAGTCAAGTTCAGTTTGCCAACTATTCAGTATTAATTTTTTTTTTCAAATAAATAATGCAGTGATACTTTTGTATTCTTGCATATAAAAACAATGGGCACTAATTTTTTCAAATATTGATGACATGCATGCATTGATTGTCTTACCCAAGGTCTCAGTGGATTCAAGTCCTTGTCATCACTCAATGCAGGATACTTGAGGATCAATGCCTCTGCAACTTGTTTTAGCTCTGCTGTGCCTGGCTCTCTAGGGTTGTTTAAATTAGCACACTCAGCCCTCATCATGGTTAATTGGTTCCTTACCACTCTGTTCCGGTCTTCGGTTGACACACGATTTCCATCATTTAGTGCAGTTACTAGTGCCGGATCACTGTATATGGGAAAAGATATTGTTTCCATTGAGAGAACAGGCGAACCACAAATTTGTTCAAATGAATCCTTGCTTGCAGCAGGACTTGATGTAGTAGCAATTTTGGAATTGAACACACTTGAACCTGTCTTAAGTGCTTTTGTTGAGGATGGTGGCGATAGGGTGTTTTCAATCTGTCTTTTTTTCCCATTTTCCATTGGCCTGTATACTTCTGGCTTATTCTCCTGTGACTGAAATATAATGCAAATGATATTTCAAGTCATATTAGACACAAATACAACCACATGCATTTCATGTTTAATTTCTACATTTTATTATTATTTTTATTATCAATATTGTAAATGTTTTCAAAATTGCTTGTAAACAAAATGATTTTGTTTAACACTAGACTTTCCCATTAATCAAGTGGAATTCACTACTGTATGTATGTCATTTTTGCTCATCTTTACTTTAAGATAACCATATTTAAGCATTCAATTGACAAGTTTTAAAACATTTCAAATTTCTAACTGCATTTCAAATATATAAATATGAAGTAGTTTTCTACATTAAAATAAAGTTGCTTTAAACAAGGCACATACCTTATTAACCTTCAGTTCTGAAATAAATTTCCACAAACTCTTTCGAACCAGAAACATACTGGAACCAGGCAGGAGATCCTGAATATCATCCCTTTCAAAGCCGAGCATCATTTTGCCATCTAATCCTGCATCTGTATTATATATAAAACAACAGTATTTTAGTGCATATGTACTATCATCAGAGATTATTTGTACCTTATAACAAGAAAACATCCAGTGACACAAGAACTAAATACAGTACAAACAGCGTTTTTTCTATTAACCAAAAAAATAAAAATCGAATACAAACTATTATGAACAAATTTTTCGGCACCTGAATGCAGTGTCTTTAACCCGAGTTTTCATCAATAACTTAATGTAATCATTCTCTTGTATAATATAGAGATGAGAAAATCCGGGAAATTCTTTGGCTTTTGTGCCAAATAAAAATAAATGCAGTATTTATAATCTCTATTTGTCTCTAAATATGCAAAATAGTATAATATTTGAGAAATTGTCCTTGTGTTGAAAAAAAAATATGGACAAAACGCTGCTAACCAATGATTGATCTGTTACACTGAACCAATCATTGATTATGAAATTGCAACCAATTCCCAACGCTATTAACCAAAACCATTGAAATACTACTTTGCAAGAAACTCTTAACACTTTATGCTTTTTTCATGAAAATTTGATTGAAATTGGTTAAAGTCTAATTAAATTAGAGCTGAAATGAATACCAAATTTTGCATTCGAATATTCATCAACTGAATTGTATTCAAATATTCAGTACCGAAGGGTGCCAAGCAAAAGTAGCCTAGATGACGATATAAATTTAACACTGCTCAAAAGGACCAGTGTGACTATATTTCTGGTTGAAAATATGGCCATGACGTATGCTTTGGTTTACCAAGCAAGAACTTGATGTCGAAGGGTGCTATCTTGAATTTCAAATGATTCAATAGTTTGAAAGTTGCCCCTTTACCTTACAGAGTTTGCAGCAGATTTTATTCTCATTCAGACATTCGAAAATAGGCTAAACATCCAATACCATCTAAAAATATTGTAACCGAATATCCAAATATTCGTTTCAGCTCTAATTAACAAACACCGCCACCTCAACCTTCACCACAGAGCACCATGCATATATCTATATATATTTATTTATACACAAAATGAAAATCTGCAGAAAATCAAACTCGTACCGAGAATCGCAATAAATATATATACATATGCAAAAAATGCAATAACCGATTGATATATACTAGTATATGTTACTTGAAAGTATGTAAAAGCAAAATTTAAATGTACACTGCAGGTTTTATCAAGATACGATCAGGGATTTTTCTGGGTATTTTGGACAAAGGCCCCTGAGGATAAATTGGAAAATGATATTGTGAGACATCATTATGTGCATTTCACTTTCGTTTTTGATCATCAAATTTACTTCTGTGTATGAAAATACAATACTCTTTAAAAAAAACGAGGATCTCAACACTTAGCTGAAATACGGTGAAACTAGTTGAGCTTGTTTTTTTAAAAGTACTCTACAATATAGAAATAATAATGCATACCTTCTTGGGCTATCATCTTTAGATCAACTATTATTGCCTGTAATCACTATTGCAAGTAAAACTACATGCACAATGGTAAGTTGTATTTGTGTTTTTCAATCTTAAAGTATTATGTTTGACCTACCCGGGGATTGAACCGACAACCTCCCACTCTCAAGTTGTACTCACTGCCAATATACCACCAAGACTATAACTAGCAATAGTACATTAATCCCTGGTTGCATATAGCTCAGTTTTGAAGCAAAGAGGAAAAAAATTGTGGGAAATAAGTTGGCTGTTAACAGTTTGCAAATCATTTCAATGAGAAAGTCTATACAGATCTCTAGAATGAAACCTGGTGTATATATTTGTGATTTATTTAGGAAAGCATGACAACACAGTGAATCTTGAATATACATGCATTCTGAACGTGTATTATATACTTACATCAAAATAGTACTTGTCTGCAAATCAAAACAATTGTAAGATGTTATGTAATAGATATATATAATGGCTTTATCACACAATCAGTCTGTCAGTTATCTTATATGCGGTCGAGCATGCTTTAGCATGTGAGACCACCAAGTTAGCCAATCGAAAAAAGCCATTAAGCATCCGAATTGTCTCTTAGATTTGACATCATTTTTTTGATTAAGGGATGCTGAATTCTGCCATTCTTCATTCTGAACATGGCATTGTACTTATGCAATAACCAACATTGTCCGTGTTGGTAGGATTTATCTGAAAAAAATGCCAGTTTATCTAGACTATTTAAATTTATTCAAAATAACAGAACCTAAAATTTTGGGAAAACTGTTTTTTTTTAAATATAAATTATCGTTGACCCCTCTAAATTCGTGGTATGTAAATGATGTGTTATATTTATTTTCGAAATTTCTAAATACAGATCTAGTAAATTCCATAGTAATTTTAAACCCATGTCATCAAATTTGATTAAAATACCATTTCTACTTTCCAACAATTTTATCCTATAAAATCATTATTCGTAATATATTTGAAGAATTCTTTTGACATAGTGTAGATTAAGTCGAAAAAAAGTTAATAAAACTACAGTAGGCAAAATTAATTTTAAAAAAACAACGCCCGTGGACCTATTGTTTACTCCCGTTTACTTTTTATACCTTGCGCATTGTACACATATACTCACCAATTACAGCACTAACAGCCTCTTGTGCGACTTCTTTCTCCTGTAGAATCTTGACAAGATCATCAGTAGAACTCTTGGATATATCAATCGACATTTTAGGCTTTGACTTTGATAAGAAAATGGCTGATCGAGCGCCGGTTTGAAAAGAGCGGGATGTTTTATACGCATGCGTGTCCAGGGGCGGTAATCTTAGGCGAACACAGGGCAAGCCACGCATAGCAAGTTCCATACAAAGGTAAACAGGGGCGGTAATCTTTTGCGGTTTCACTCTGACAAATTTGAACTGCGTCAATTCGGCCTCGAAATGGCATATCTCAACTCGAGCAATTCAGAATTTTCCCCCGTAAGCATGTATTAAATGATAAGTAATGGGATAACAAAACAACATTTAATTTAAAGAAATATTGTTTGGGTTTTATGATTTTTTTGTACATTTCAAGGTGCAATTTTATAACCACAGTTCGCGTCCGATTTGACCAGGGCCGATTAGTCCAATCGAGTCCGAATTGTTCTTGGCACGGGGTCATCAGGATGGCTTTTTGGCGATGTGCAATTTGTTTGGTTTTTATTTCTCTAACAGTTCGTGAGCTTCTTAGTCATATCAATTTATCTCATGGAAACTCTCCTAATTTTCAAATTATTTGTGGAATTAACAATTGTCCAATGCGGTACAGGAGATATCATTCCTTTTATAAACATGTACGTTATATACACTCGGAATTTTATGACTCTGATTTACCAAACCCACACAATGAAGGTTCAGATGTCGATGATGGAAACGACTTGAATGCCAACAGTGAAGACCGAGTTGAAGAAACAAATTCCGCAGAATCTGAGGTATATTTGATTGTGTGAATTCGGGGGGGGGGGCAAATTTGTAGATTTAAATCAATTTAAGTTTGATCTTAACAGCAAATGCAGCCAAAATTTTTGCACGTGCTTTTCATATGCGATTGCTTTTAGTTCACGATTCAAAATTATTTCTATTTCACTGGGAGAGTGCTATCAGGTCGTTAGAGCTCTTGTTTTTTTTTTTTTTTTTTTTATTCAATCTGAAAATTCTAAAACAAACATAAGTATTCAAAATGTCACATATAAAATCTTCTTTGGTAATGAATTTATCTACTTGCAATCTTTTAACTTCCTTTAATATTTCCATTTTAGAATGAACATGATGAATGTATGAATTTTGATGAAAATATAGAAGAAGGAGGACAGTGCAGCATTGTCAATTCCAGGCTTTCTGATCTTAAAACTCAAGCTGCCAATTTTATACTGGGTGTTAAAGAAAGAAACTGCTTAACACAGGTAAGTTTTCAGTACTGAACCTTATAGCCAGAACAATATAGACCACTGACTCCTCCATCATTTAACTAACACTGTCATGATACACGAAAATATGATGACTGAAATATTTTAACTAAAGTGTTGAGTACCATTCAAACTAAACAAAACCTTTAAAACAGAGCAAATTAAATTTGATCTTACGCAGACATTTTCCTGACTTTTTGAACTTGTTTTACATAAATTGACAAAGTTAGATTTCCATATACATGTATATATTATGGTTGGCTCAGATTTATACATGTATTTTGGTACCTCAATGCAAAGGAAATCGACACTTGTCTATAGAAAATGACATTTTTTTCTTTTTATTAACTCGCCCATTCATAAATTACACTTTTTAATTGCTTGTTATGATGAAATTTCAATGAGAATACATTATTTGACTAAAAGTTTGGCCTAAAAGTCTGTAGTTTCATAAAATGTAATGCACAGTTTCCATTTCAGTTTCATTCTCGTTTTTACAAATGATTTAATTCACAGAGGAGTTGAGAGTTTTTGGGAAATATATATTTTTGCCCACTTACAATAGATAATATCAAAAGTATATGAAATAAACTGCTTATGGCACATGGAAAATTATGAAAAAAACTTGTCTGAAGAATGACATACATTTATGCACAATGCTAACTGAACATCTCCAGTAAACTAGGAGATCATTTTGGAATATACTTGGTAATTGTTCTGTTCATAATATACTTTTTCTTTCCTTACTTTATGATATTTTTTTATTTTCAGACAGCTGTTGATGATATTATTGATGGTGCAAGGCGGCTGTCAGAACAGAACGAACATCTGTTTGCTGCGAGATTATTGGAAAACCTCCAGACCAGTGACAACCTTAGTGTAGAGACTGTTAAAAGAGTTGTAGAAGAAATTCAGACTCATCGTCCAGATCCCTTTGAAAATATTGATTCATCCTATCTTCATACCAAATATTACGAAAAATCACTTCAATTTATTAAGCCACAGGATATACTTTTAGGGGAACGAGCTGTTCGAAAGCAGTCAGGGAAAAAGTGCTTTGTGGTAGCTAAAACAGATTATGCCTATTATATTCCCATCATTGAAAATATTAAGAACTGGTTGTCCAATGAACGGATACAACATATGGTTTTATCACCACCAGAATGTATGCATGGTGATGAAGGATTTCTTGTGGATTTCTGCTGTGGCGACATTTTAAGACAGCATGATGTATTGATGAATGGGAATACACTACCACTGATTCTTTATTATGATGAAATAGATGTGTGTAACCCAATTGGAACAAGGGCATCTGTACATAAACTAGGAATGTTTTATTTTACTTTTGGAAACATCGATCTGAAATTCCGCTCAAGACTTTCAGCAATTCGTCTTGTTGCAATAACTTCTAGCAAAAATATCAACAGATATGGAATAGACAAAATTTTGGAACCTTTTCTTGAAGATATGATGAAATTATCAGAGGGAATTTCATTTTCAACTGATGCAGGAAATGTTGTTATTCGTGGTGCATTACTTGCGGTTGTTGCTGATACACCTGCAAGTCATCAACTTGGTGGTTTCAAAGAGGGAGTAGGTGGTGCATATTCAAAATGCAGGCAGTGTGAATGTTCTGAAGATAATATGCAAGTGCATTTCATTGATAACAATTTCATTGAAAGGAATTCTGAATCTCATATTAATTATTGTGAAGAAATTGAAAATGCTGCTACATCATATATGAAAAACCATCTCAAAACAACTTATGGAATTAATCGAAGAAGTATTCTAATGGAGTTTCCTGGATTTGATGTAACAAAAATGTTGCCACAAGATATAATGCATGTTATGTTGGAAGGTGTTGTACAGCACGAAATTAAACAAGTTTTACAACACCTTGTTGAAAAAGGAGAACTTGATTTGGATAAATTCAATAAGAAATTAACACAATTTCAGTTAAGTTACTTTGACCGCAAAGATAAGCCTTGTGAAATTCAGCCAACTGTTTTATTTTCAGATGATTCAAGGTTAAAACAGACTGCAAGCCAAATGATGGTATTTTTGAAAATACTTCCATTTGTTCTGTTAGGACTTGTATCTAGTGAAAATGAACATTTTAGATTTATAATACAACTTCTTAACATTTATCACATTCTTGTATCTCCAGTGATCTCTTTAGGTGCATTGAGTATACTGAAAGATTGGATTAATGACCACCTAAAGAAATTCAAAGAATTATTTCCAAATTTGACAATTTTGCCTAAACAACATTATTTAATTCATTTCCCGAAAACAATTAAAAGATTTGGCCCACCAATTCGCTATTCTTGTATGCGGTTTGAAGCAAAACATAAATATTTTAAAAGATTGGCTGTGAAGCAAAATTTTCTTAATTTAAGCAAGACCCTAGCAACTCGGTACCAAAAAGAGGAATGCATATCACAGGTGGGAGACGATCCATATCATCACCCATTGTTTTCGTCTGAACTGAGTGTTGGACCCCCTAAAGCTCTTTCGCATATAGATATATTTCATTTAAAGAGGCAGATATCTTTGTTTTGTGGACAAGATGCATCCAATTCATTTATCTCTGCTTATTCATCAAATCATGTTACTGTATGTGGTACAAAGTACCTTATTAATCAATGCTACCTTTTAGTAGGGTTTAATTTTTCTATGCCACAATTTGGTTTGCTGAAAAAAATATACATTGTTAACTCAACAGATATAATGTTTGAAACAGAAATGCTTGATACTGTCAAGTTTGATAAGGATTTACAAGCATACCAGGTAGAACAGCCCTGTATTGCCCAAGGGTTTGAATTTTGCAGACAATCAGACTTGATTGATTATACATGCTATGGATTGGTTTATATGAATGAAACAGCATACATACCAATTGAATATGACTTGTTTGATTTGATTGACATGAATGAAATGGGAATGACTATTCAGTGAACTCCAAGTTATATCAGTGAAACATACATTACATATTACCACTGAAAAAATATCTTTGAAGATAAATTAAACTTGTTTTTTATTTCAGACAACCTGGCTAGCATATGGGTTTTTTTATGCCTTGCACATGTAGGCCTTTGCAGATTTTACTATACAGTTATAAACTAAACAGTATAGATGAATTTATTTCAAAATTGCATTTTGTAAAAAAAAAAAAAAAAAAAAAATTCCATGATATAAAAATAAACTTTATTCCTATACCCATCTGTACATACATGTTTGTTTCAATATAAAACCCATTAAAGGTAAACAGCTTGGTATGGTTAGTGCTTGTGTAAATGACAATATCTAATAACCATTTTTCTGTTTGGATGTAATGGCCATACTTTTCCAAAGGTTCTCGGTGTCTTTATTTAAAATATATTCTTTGAGGATACAATTAGATATGAATGGAACATGAAAAGATTGTGTGTTTGTGATGTATACATTCAGTATATGTACAAATGGACGGGATGAATATATACTGTTCATAGCTATCAGTTGTTACAATTGTGATAAATTCTGCTGTTTAACCTTTAATAAATATTTTGAGGAAGATATATATATATATTTTGACTTTAAGTTTTATTCATTAAGCATAGAGATTGGATTTCCAATCAAACTGGAGATGATAAGCTCAACTAATTTTACATTCTAAATTATCCTCAGTCGTTAAAATTTGGTCTTTACTTTCTTATGCCCTTTTCAATTTTGTACTAGACATTTATCCAACATTACCAGTTGCCTCAGTTAAAAGCATTTTATGTTTTGTTTGCATTGCATGGTATCTGCTTGATCTCTTTAATTCTACTTTCTATATTAATAATATAAATTTGCTTGCATATGTTCTCGAGAAATTTAGTTAATGAAAGGTTTTTTTTTTTTTTTGTTATCACAAGATTTATTTTCTTACTTTAAGAAATTTCGAATTTGCCTTTTCTTAAAAAAGAACAGCATTTTTTCTTTTGTTTTTCAACAAGAAAAATTTTCTCAATTTAAGAAAGTTTAATGTCATAATTTCTAAAACCATGAAAGCATTTCTTACTTTGAGAAAAAATTTCTCACTTTAAAGAAAAGTTTTCTCAGTTCAAGAAAATTTTTCTTGATGTGATTATTTTGGCAACACATCTAGAAAATTTTTCTAGCGTTAAGAAATCTTTTCTTACCATTTTCTTGAAATAAGAAAAAAAATCTTGATTTAAGAAATGTTTTCTAGGCCAAGAAAATTTGTTTTGGCAGTGTAGCTATGAATAATTTTCCATGGGGATTATACTTTAGTTGTTTGAAGATTTAAAATTTTAACTAGAAGTATATAGTTTACAGTAGTATATTTTGACAATAAAAACGATTGCCTACTGAGTTTAAAATGTGAAACGGTGCACCGCGTTTGTTTGCCTTTTTGTCTTTCTAAACTGAGCAATACACATATTGTCAGTTCTTCAATTGAAAATAGTGGCATTCAACCTTCTTGACCTATTGTGACCGTTGTATGTTTGTCATCGTACATAACAAGCTATTGCATAGTTTCAACTTCTCTTCTCCCGAATCAATGAGACAATGATAGTGAAAAGTAACTAGAGTGTTCTTAGGTCAAAGCCCATTCAAGTTTGCGAAATCAGTTGACATTGACCGACATTCAAGGTCACATTGACCTTTAATTGTAAAATCTTCAAACATTTTTAAACAGAACCCAATTAACAAAATAGAAATTGAAACTTCATATATAGCATTGTAATATGAAGTTTTACCAAGTTTGCAAAATATTCAAGGGTTGATAAAATAAACAAAGGACCAAAACACATTTAACCAAGGTAAGCTAAGAAAATACTTTGCATGGGAGGTATACCTTAGTTTTTGAGGATTTTCATGTGTCAACTTGCAGCTATTTAGATTATAGCATGTTCCTGACAATAGAAACGTATTGACTACAGTGTTTGCGATGAACTGGGGGAAACATCCACTAACGATTACCTTCTGGGTGATTGAAATTACATAATATATCAATGTTAATTTTACAACACTATATAACCGTTTCAGGATATAATTCCTCATCAGAAATGCGTTGACCAAAATTCTGAAACCCAAATTTTATCAAGGGGTCGAAAAATATCAAAACGACCTAATTTTAGCTAAGGAAATACTTTGCATGAGAGAGTATACCTTAGATTTTCATATTTTAACTAGTAGCATATTTAACAAAAATATATTTCTGACTACACACAAGTATTGTCATCTTAGTTTGTGATATTCTCGGGGAGACATCTTCTAGCAGATATACCGGCTCAGTGTTTGAAATTACATAATTAACTAGTGTTACGTTTACAGCACTTGACGGTCGTTTTAGAATACAATTCTTCTTTAGTAGTGCTTTGACCAAATTTGTGTAATCCAAATTTTATCATGGAGTTGAAAAAAGACCAAAATTTATTTGATCAAATTAATCTGAGAAAATGAAATACTTTGCATGCGGGACTATACCAAAGTTTTTGAGAATTTACAGCAATGAACTGTCTAATTCCTCATCAGCAGAGTTATGGACCAAAATTGTGAAAACAAAGTTTTAATGTTGTTATTTCTTTAAACTTATTAAAACGATTACAAATCTTATTTTGTAGAAGCTGTGTCCATGATTTTAGACACAGAAAAAGGGCTGATTTATTGGTCCGATACAATATTACATAGAATTCAGCGATGTTTTTACGATGGTAGTCAGCTTGAGCTTGTAAAACAGTTTACATCAGATGTAAAGATTACTTCTATAGATATTTATAAGGACACGATTTACTGGATCCAGTACAATGCTGTTACCGTCAACGCGTTGTCATTGTCATCAAGGATGTCAAAACTAATTAAAGTCCTATCAAAATCAATACTAACAAAACAGTATCCGGGCAATATAAACTCCACTACTTCTAAAATATTTATTAAAGTGTTTGATCCAAAGACATCAATGAAACAAGGTAAGAGTTATAGTGTGTGTGTGTGTTGTATTAAATAAAAAACATGTATTCTCTACTTCACGTGAATGACTTTAATGCAATTGTCTGATAACACCTAACATATAAAATACCTCACACCTGTGCATGATAGGTAAATAGGTCTTAATGATAGAAGAGAGAGGGACTTAGGTATATTACATTTCTTTCAAAGGAGGTATGTGGTAGGCATGTCTTTTCTAAATTGTTTTAACATACTAGTTAGTAATGTGGTTTTTGAAAAAGCCCAGGTATATTAGTTATGTAGTTTACCTCGTAAGAACCTTTCTTAAACAGGCAAGACATAGTTGTTGAGTGGTTTGGTGTATTTTCTGACAGATGCCAGGCATATATGTAATGGTTGTCGCTAATGTGCTTTTTGACATATTTGTTATGTGGTTGTCGACAGTGTCTTTTCTTTAAAAAACCAAACATACCATGTAAATGGTTATTGCCATCAGTCTCTTAAAACGACAGACTTATTTAATATGTGGTTGTCGTTGTCAGTCATTTAAACAGTGCATATTTCTGTTTTTCTACCATTTTAAACTAAAACGCCATCAATCGTCTGATTCTTTGGGTACAAATATATATATATATGTTTCTTTAATTGTAGACAAAAATCAAACTTTACTGCTGACAGCAAAGTGTCCACAGTTGTTTCTACTATCAAAATATCCACCTGGTTATAAGTGTGTTTGTGGGTCAGATTACTATCAAATCAACAACGAAACATGTCAAAGATACGAAGGTTTGTTAATTTTTAGATAGTTATCGTTCATGTAAATCTGAGGGTTAAACATGGTTTCCGTTAGCAGGTGTGTAAATATCCTGGGTTGTTTTGGGGGGTTGGAGTTGGTTGTCATACGGATTCCAAACAAAAATATACTGAAGATACCATCAACAAAATGTTGGAGTTTTTGATAGATAACATATTTGTTGTGTTTGGTAATATAGTATTTCAGCAAACAATCGGTATACCAATGGGTACAAACTGTGCACCATTGCTTGCTGATTTGTTTCTTTATTCTTACGAAGCAGAATTTATGCAGAACCTTGTTAAATCTGGAGAGAAAACTGTCGCCAAATCATTCAACTCAACATACAGATACATAGATGACGTTCTGTCTCTTAACAATCCTAAATTTGGAGACTATGTAAATGTCATCTATCCTAGTGAGCTTGAAATAAAAGACACGACTGATTCCTCAAGTTCTGCTTCATATTTAGACTTATACCTGAATTATGACGCACAAGAAGGCTACATTTGAAACTTTATGACAAACGTGATGACTTCAATTTTTCTATTGTCAACTTTCCTTTTTTATGCAGCAATATACCTGCTTCTCCTGCTTATGGTGTATTTGTTTCCCAATTAATACGCTATGGTAGAGCTTGTTCCCACTACGGGGACTTTGTACAACGAAGTAGGCTGCTTGCAAATAAATTGTTGACTCAGGGATATTGCAAGCCTAGGCTTATTAAGGCTCTCAAAAAGTTTTATGGCCGTCATCACAGTATTGTTGATAAGTTTGATGTCTCTGGGTCCAGGATTGCCTTGGATATATTTGACGTCTCATAGTTCCATGTTCCTTTCACACAATTTTGATTACACACGTGACGGGTGTAGCTAGCTAAACAGGAGGTGCTTACCCTTCCGGAGCACCAGGCCTCACTTCCCTGGTGGAAGTTCACGTGTCTAACCTAACTTGTCAGTTCCAAAGTTTTTACTTTGCTTCTGGATTGTGATTCGGAAATGGATAAGTATGTTTGTTTTTGATTGTTATTATTATAAAGGGGTATTATTGTTAAAAACCGGTTAATTTTACCAGTATTACATAAAATGCTTCATGTGTAAAATAGAGGTTAAAGTTATTTCAATAATGACTTAAGGTTATCTTAACAAAGGTTTAACGCAGGGTTTTTATTATTACAAGGGTAGATGTATAACAATAGAGGTTAAAGTTATTTATATAACAAAGGTTTAACGTTTTAAAAATACAGGGTTAAAGTTTTAACAAATATTACAATGTTTTTTAGATGTTACAATAATTGGTACTTCGTTTCATGATAAAAAGATTTCTCTATTCCAAAATGGGACGATAGAGACGCTAAACAACGGCTTTCCAATTCAGTTTTATGACATCGATTACGGAGAAACAGACAACGATGTAATTTTTAGTTCGTTATTCTTTCCATTGTATAGTTCAACTATCACAAATTTTACACAAAATATAACACCAATAAATTCAACACTATTTATGTATGCGTTCCTTGTGGCTTATGATTGGCTTACTAAGAATATTTATTACGCAATGGCAGGAGGAGGAAATTTTCAGCATACTGTGATTCATGTGTTAAGTAGACATATATATGCCTTGGGTATACTTGCATTTAGCGGTCGACAAGTGAACTTTCTTTAGATTGTGAAAGCGGGTAAGTAACAATTATTTTGATTTTGCTTTGTACATATGCCACTTCGGAAGCTCAAGTGTTACAGTGCTTGCTTCGTATGTGGGATATCATGGTTTTGAACCGCGGTCGGGTCTTATCCAGGTAGTAACTGTTCTTTCGCCAGGCATTTAGAAATGAAAGTCACTGTCTTGGAAGATACTTTAAAAACCAACGTCAGGGATTCTTAATATTGTTTCTTCTTTTGTTTTGGGTACTCGGTGGTCGAGTTACCTAAGGTATCAGCTCAAGGCTCGAATCACATCCGGGACATACATAAGAAAGTTGTCGGTTCGCCTGCCCAGGTTCGACGTTTTTCTCCAGACACTATTGTTTCTTCCATCATATCAGAACTGCAAGTAAAATACCATGAACCCCACAGGCTTCTAATCAATCATACATTGGGGTTTTATTGTGAATCTCTTTATTTATTACTGTGCATTGATGTTTCGAAATTGTGTAAAAACATGAAACATGTCTTGTGTCATAGTTATAAAATACAATCTTAGTACCCAGTTTAAAGCCTAGTAAATTTGTATAAAATATTTAACCTTTTAAAATTGCTTTACTTTGGCTGGTATGGCACAACTGGATTGATCATGATGTTTTGCTTTATTTTGTTTAATTGAGACTTGGATTTTTCTCAAAATCAAGTCAATGTATTCAAATATTTAACCTTTAAACTTGTCTTATTTTAACTGGTATTGAGCAACTAGCTAGACATTATTGTATTGCCTTCCATCGATTCTATTTTTTAGACTTTTTTTCTTCACGAGACCAAATATGGGTCAAATATTAAAATTTGGATTGGATGGCAGGAATTATGGCAAGAGTATCATTGCTTCAACTAATGGTTTTATCACAAACGGACTAGCCTTGGATTTAGATGAAAACAAAATATACTGGAACCTCTTTTCCCTTTCAACAGGATTTCAAATGTGGCGATGTAGGTACTCTGGGATTGATAAAGAACTTGTCAAGATAGGCTTACTCATATCTAGTATTGCTGTGTTGGAAGACTTCCTGTTCGTGATAGAGATGAGCGAATTTGGTGAACTTATCATATCTCGGGTCAACAAAGATTTGATTGGTGATTTTACTGAGTTATACTCATTTAATCAAACTTATGACAAGATTACAATATACAACCACAGAATAAGAGAAAAAGGTAATGTGATAGATTTGGGGTTAGGGTCAAGAGTCAAAGATTTCTACTGCTAGAGACCTGAAATTCTAGCGTAAATTGCATTATCCCGAAGACTACTGCCTTACATTTTATAATATCGTTCTCTTCATAAATAATAATTTCACTGACCTCATGTAATTAATTCATAATTGGTGATGGCTGGATGATTGATTTATTATAAAGGTTTAATATTTAGAATTCCATATTATACCAGTTTTAATTTCACAGAACTAGAAATAAAATTCATCATTAGTAGTGCTTGGACCAATACATTTGAAACCAAAATATTTTACCTCACCAGAGCCGATGTTATTGGCATTGATGTAACGGCCATTTTGGCATATCAATAAAGTTCATGGGTTCAAAGGTCAAGGTCGCATATGCAAATAATTACTGAAATGGTTATATCAAAAACTATAAACTTTCTGTATATTTATATATATATATGTACCTTCCATCAAGAAAATTTGGCCATCCCTTCTATAACCTTTGTAAAAGAGCAGTTTTAATGGTCATAGTACTTGGTGTTTTGTTAACTTATATTTGTTGAAAGACTATTTTTATACACTATCTAGAATGTTATTTAAATGGCATAATTGATTTTTACGTTTTATAAGTTTTAATTTTAGTTTTTAGTGAACAGTGAGTGATAAAAAATGAAAATATTTGGGAAAAATCCTATTTCTTCAAAAATTGACTTAATAAATAGAAATACTGGAAACGACTTTTATCACTTAGTTCCAAGTGATTATTAAGCACGTTCTAAGTAAAATATGTCTTTTTATCTGTTAAAAATACTAAAATATTTAGAAATACGGTAACATTGGTTTTTGGCTAGTGAATTTAATGATTATTTTTCGTATAACGTCCATTTCCTACTGCAAACAGATGTTTTATAGTATTATTTGAAATAGAATTTTTTGTACTGATGTTGTGGAACAGATGCTTTGTTCTCATCGTTTATTATCATTTTTGCCAAAGGACACTCGTTTATGTGTCTGGAATATATAAAGGGGGATAACAGTATTTTAATTGTGTCCAAGTTAGATCGATAAGATCACATGCAACCAACTATTACACAAATCATTGATAAAGCATGTCAAAAATTGTTATAACAAACAAATTTGTGGCTAGCTATGAATCACCTTTGTCCAAACTTTTTAGATGAACCTGTATATTAGAGTATTGTAGTCATAGGTCTAACGGTCATTTTGATATAAAACTGAAGGTCATTATTACAAAGGTCAAGGTCACATATGCAAACAAATACTGAAATGGCCATTTATCTAAAAACTTGTTACCTTTTTCTACGGACATGTATATTAGAATATTATTGGTATTGATAAAACGGTCATTTTGGCATATGGATGAAGGTCATAGATACTGAAATGGTTAATAATCTCAATAATTTCATGGGCATGTATTTTAGAATATTGCAGGTATTGACATTAAAATCATTTTGATATATGAATAAAGATGCAAACAAACACTAAAATGGCCTAGTTTTTTTGTATTTCAGCTGTTTATAAATATACTGCAGCTACATCTTAGATGTTTTATATGTAGCATTCTTAGGACAATATGTAATTCATTTGCAAATATCGAATATTGGTCCTAACTGCTTAAAACTTGGACATTCTCTTTAATTTATTTTCCATTGCATGAAATATGAATATATCCTAAGGTTAGCGTTAAGGTCCTTGGGCCTCTTGTTTAAAGATGTTAAAATATTAAAAGGACCAAAATATATAGTTTACCAAATTTACCTAAGAAAATACTTTGCATCCGGGAGTAAACCTTTCTTTTTGAGAACTAGCAGCAAATTCAGACCATACAATTTTAAAAATAAAAAGTTTAGCTGATAATAGAGCGTTGAATATTTTAGCTCACTTGAGCTATTGCCATCTATCTTTGTCCGCAGCCCGTCGTGTAGAAACAGTTCACATTTAAACCAGCTCTGCCAAAAATACTGGGTAAATTGGATAACGTTTAGGAGACATAATGTCTAGATAAAGGGCTTTCAGATATGCACAATAATTGGGTCCTATAATGGAGAAAATTGTAAAACTCTCTAAAAATCATCTCTTAAGATACAA
Source organism: Anadara kagoshimensis (assembly GCA_021292105.1). Classification (NCBI taxonomy): domain Eukaryota; kingdom Metazoa; phylum Mollusca; class Bivalvia; order Arcoida; family Arcidae; genus Anadara; species Anadara kagoshimensis. Next base: position 66,244,121 of record CM037859.1, read on the forward strand.
TGACAGAGCTTAGATATTCCATGACAAACATACTTAAGACATTTATTTTTAGATTTGCACAAATGGTAGATGTAGGGACTTATTAAGGGGTAAATTGCGAAAATACGTGTACATTTAATATACCTTGAAAGGTATAAACTTTTTTGTAAGTACGATCATTTTGACGTTTTGCATAGGCATATGTATGAACGTTTTGTATAGGCATATATATAAGAATATTTGCTATTGATGAAATGGTCATTTTTGATATGTGAATGGAGGTCATGGGTTCAAAGTAAATGTAACATGACATCAATTAAGGACATGGGTCCAAAATGCAAGATCATACAAAGGCAAACAAATACTGCAGTGGTTAATTATCTAAAAAACTATCATTTTTTATGGCATGTATATCAGAATATTGAGGGTATTGAAGTTATTATCATTTTGATATATGAATGAAGGTCATATGTTCAAAGATCAAGGTAAAGTATGCAAACGAATACCGAAGTAGTTCATTATCTTGACAACTGTGCACTTATTGTAGAGGCTTGCGTATTAGGATATTGTTATTGGCCTAACAACCATTTTGATATATGAATGAAGGAATAAAGGTCATTGGTTCAATGGTCATGTCAAGATCACAGATGCAAACGAATTCTGAAATTGTTAACGATCTCAAGAACTATAGAAGTTATGTAAAGGCACGTATACAGCTGTATTAGAATATCGTTGGCGTTGATGTAACGTTAATTTTGATACATGAACGAGGGCCATAGGTTCGAAGGTCATGGTCATAGATGGAAACGAATACTAAAATAGTTGATTATCTCGAAAACTATTTTTTTAATAGGCATGTATATTAGAGTATTGTGGGTATTAACCAAATGATCATTTTGATTGATTTTTTAATAGGCATGTATATAAGAGTATTGTAGGTATTAACCAAATGATCATTTTGATGGATGAAGGCCACGGGTTCAAGTTCAAGATCACAAATGTTAACGAATACTGATTGATTATCTCAAACTATAAACTTTTGTATAGGTGTGTATATTAAAATATTGTAGGTATTGACATAAAAATCATTTTGATATATGAATAAAATTAAAACTGGTATAATATTTAATGAAGGTCATGTTTCGAAAGAGTTTGTTCACAAATGCAAACAAATTCTGAAATGAACAATTTAAAGTTTTTACTATTTTAGCTGTTAAGAAATGTACTGCAGCTAGACCTTAGATACTTTAGGACAAGCCATGATTAAATAGCAAAAATTCTAACACATTGACCCTAACTACTGCAATTTTGGACATTATCTTTAATTTATGTAATTGAGCATTGAACCACTGCATGTGATATGTACATACCCTTAGATAAGTGATATGGCCCTTGGACCTTGTGTTTGTCCTGCTATTATTTTTTCATTTGTGCATAACAAAAAGAAAAAATGATTTTCGTTCATAAAGGATTTCCTGAAAGGAATTATCATTGTTTACCTATTTATTCTACCTACCCCTTTTTTCAAAGTAGACGTGCGATAGAGTGTTACTCTAAATGTATATCGGTTCTTGATCGATGCTTAATTAATTGGTTAACTGTTAGAACGTTGCAAGATGAGCGATCTTATCATTCTATTTATTGAGTTTTTTTAACAATAAATAAGCTTATACACAACAGCAAGAAAAACTGGCATCGCAATACCATAGAAGTACAAAAGTATCTTTTTATGATAACATCATGATGTCACCGAGAGCCAGTTTGTTCATACAAACATAACGAAAGTTTTGACCATTTTGAACACCAATTTTACGTCAAAGACCTTACCGAATTCGAAGTTGTCAAACCTTTTAAAAGAAAAAACAGCATTGGCCTGTCCACGTGACCGTTCATATAGTACGACCAACCAAATACATGGACCGTATTACGACTCGGAGCTAATACATGAACAATGCAGGTTTCTCTATGATACAGTTGAAAAAGCATATTATATATTTTATATGAAACATAAAAGACACAGGTCAATATTATTACCTATAACTTTATTAATTATCATAATTATCAAAAGCAAACACCGGTCCCATGTTACATTTTATTCGTTATTGCATTTTAGGAAGCAGTCCCTGTATGATGAACAATGGGAATTGCTCCCAGTTGTGTTTAATATCTCCTAGGAAGCCTTATTATACGTGTCAGTGCGGACACCAATACATACTACAGAACGATAGAAAATCTTGTGGTAGGTAAATTTTGAACTGTGGAAACAAATACATACTACAGAACGATAGGAAACCTTGTAGTAGGTAAACTTTGAATTGTGGAGAAAAATATATTATATAGAACGATAGAAAATCTTGTGGTAAGTGATCATTGAATTATCAGTTTGTACAGAACGATAGGAAATCTTGTGGTAAGTGAACATTGAATTGTGGAGACAAATACATACTGCAGAATGATAGGAAGTCTTGTGATACGTGGACATTGAATTATGAATTTTTGTACAAAACAATAGGAAATCTTGTAAGTAAACTTTGAATTGTAGAGGCAAATACATACTACAGAACGATAGGAAATCTTGTGATAAGTGAACACTGAATAGTGAGTTTGTACAGAACGATAGGATATCTTGTGGTAAGTAAACTGAATTGTGCAGAAAAATACATACTGCAGAATGATAGGAAATCCTGTGGTAGATAAACTTTCAATTGTGGAGACAAAAACAAACTACAGAACGATAGGAAATCTTGTGGTAAGTGAACATTAAATTGTGGAGCAAAATACACACTAGAAAACGATTGGAAATCTTGTGGTAAGTAAAGTTTGAATTGTGGAGAAAAATACATACTGCAGAATGATAGGAAATCTTGTGGTAAGTGAACATTGAATTGTGTAGATATATACACACTACAGATCAATAGGAATTCTTGTGGAAAGTGAACATTGAATTGGGGAGAAAAATATATACTGCAGAATGATAGAAAATCCTGTGGTAGATAAACTTTCAATTGTGGAGACAAAAACATACTACAGAACGATAGGGAATCTTGTGGTAAGTAAACATTGAACTGTGGAGACAAATACACACTAGAAAACGATTAGAAATCTTGTGGTAAGTAAACATTGAATTGTGGAGAGAAATACATAAAGAATGGAACAATCTAGAGGATTAGTTCCGAATTCATTCGGAACATCCTCTGGATGTGAAATGATAAAGGCGACAACTTTTCCCTTTTTAGCAGCATATATTTGCACTTTTGGGAAAGTTGAGAAAAAAATTATAGATTTTGCTAAAACTTTCTGAGTTTATGGAGTCTAATGCGATCTAGCTATCTAACTTGATTAGAATTTTGGGAAAACTTCGGATCATACTTAATTTTTGGGTCAAACATGCAAAAATTGAATTTTTCCAAAAAAAAATCTGTTTGACATTTGTTTAACCGACTCCTGCTCAATAACCGTTCACTGTACGAAAAAGTCGTCCATTGACCGAAAAAAGTTTAAGATCTTGCGGAAAAAACGGTATTTTTATATTTTTTCTATCTTGTACACAAAATCCACAATAAGTGTTCAAAGTTGACCCTATTGCTCAAAATAAAAAAAATCCGCGTCTAAGCACGTGCAGTCTGGCGGAAATTTTCCACACTGCATTCAGCCTCTTGAAACAGCTTGTGTGAAAACGCCACTTCAGGTATCAACTTGAAAGTCGGTAAAAATATATTTTAAAGTATTAAGAAAATAACGGTATTTTTATATTTTTTCTATTTTATGTACAAAATTTATAGTAAATGTATAAACTCAACCTGTCTACCAATGCGCAAAAAACCGCGCCAAATTCCACGTAATGTTCAGTCGTACGATTTCGCTGAGGTCAAAGTTTAATGCATCTCTTCCAATCAGTGATCGGCATCTCGAGATACCTACCAAAGAAGCCATTTTGTTCATAGATCAAACATGACGCCCATTCATGTGTCCATTTAGATGTACGGATACACGAACATAATATAGTCTGTAAAGGTGCGCTTAGAATAGCCACGTTAGTTCTCCTGTCAATAGGCGGAATATACAGTGAAAAACCGCCAAAAAACGGAGGAAATTGGAGACATCAGACAATGATTTTGATCGCTGCAGGACATTCTGTCATTCACCAGGATGAAAATATCAGGTAAGGACGGTTAGACCATGTATTTTGTTTATGTGTAAACTTTGTGAAACCAGACAAAGTGATTACTCGAAGTAATTTCGAGATTTATCATTAGCGAGTATACGAGTCCAACTATGTTAACAATTATATTCTATATCTGAATTGCATATGATCCGCACAAGTTGACGGTTGTCTTCTGATCTTCACACGTTTATTTTCACACAACTTATCCATTTTAAACTTCACAAGATCAATGACGGCACGTCAGTTTAAATATTTGTGTGGTAGGATTTAACGTACCGCTTTGAATTCGTACCCATAATAAAGTAACCATTTCTTTACCAAATTATTTTTGAGTAAATACAAATAAAAAAAAGCTACTATGCACAGACATATCGAAAGTATTTTATTTCTTTTATGGAGGGGGGTGTTTTAGTGCCATGGAGGGGGGTATAAAATTTGTGACACATGCCTTCCTTACGTTATGTAAAGAGGTATGTTGAAATTTCTTTCGAGTCATGTAGGGGGGTGTAACCGTGCCATGGAGGGGGGTATTCATTTTATTTCTTTTATGTAGGGGGGTGTTTTAGTGCCATGAAGGGGGGTATTCATTTTATTTCTTTTATGGAGGGGGGTGTTTTAGTACCATGGAGGGGGTATAAAATTTGTGACACATGCCTTCCTTGTGCTATGTTAAGAGATAAATATTTCTTGAAGGAGTCATGTAGGGGGGTGTAACGGTGCCATGGAGGGGTATATGAATTTTATTTCTTTTATGGAGGGGGGTTATCAGTGCCATGAGGGGGGTGTAAAATTTGTGACACATGCCTTCCTTACCCAAGGTTGATGGGGTTGCAGGCTATATAGTTGTGTCATGGAGGGGGGGGTGAGTACAGTGTCTGGAGGTTTTATGTAGGGGGGGATGTGAAAGCTATGGAGGGGGTGTCTAAATGATGATTGACATGCCTTCCTTAGGGGGCCGCACTTATAAAATGGAATAGCCCAATGTGTCATTTCTACAGTACAGGCTTGTCGAAAGTTTAACACTGAGCCGTTCATCTCTCAGCATCTGGAGTTGTCGATAGCTCGGCAACTAATTCGGGGGTCTCGGCACTTTGTGTACAGCTTACTGTCAATCCTGTACTCTAATAAGATGGAGAAACAAAGCGGTGCACCTGATACAGGGGAGGGAGGGGGGGAGTAGCTGAACTTGTTGGTAAATAATTTATGCACTGTCAATGCGAAGTATACATGTAGGCGCGTTTTTCTAGGGGGTATTGGGGCAAGCTCCCAATAAAATTAAAAAAAAAATATAACAAAAATGATACATTTTCAATAAAAAACCATTTAATCAATCAATCGTTCCACTTTTTCAGAGAGTACAATTATAAATCTGCATGTTTTTCATTTGTTCAACTGTGCTTTGATTCATTCTAATTTTTAGCTCACCTGAGCCAAAGGCTCAGATGAGCTATTGCAATCTATCACCGTCCGTCGTGCGTCGTGCGTCGTGCGTCGTCCGTCGTCCGTCGTGCGTCGTGTGTAAACTTTACATTTTAATCTTCTCCTCCAAAACTAATCGGCCATATTTGATGAAACTTGGTGATTATCATGCCTAGGTAACAGCCTTTCAAAATTGTGTTCGGGGTTTGGCCACGCCCAGCAAGATGGCCGCTGTTATTAAAAATAGCAAAAAGACAAAAAAATCTTCTTCTCTGAAACCAAAAGATGCAGGCAAATTTTGATTGGATATTTGGATTCAGCATACCTGGGAACATTAAAATTGTGTTTTTCATGAAAATTAGACGAAAAATAGGTTACGCGTTTTTTGCGTAAAATTATGTAATTTTTAAAATGAAGCATTTATTGTTATAACTTCATAACGGCTGAAGATAATTGTATGGAGTTTTCACTGTTGATCTTGTCTTGAAATTTTCTTCCAATTGATGTAAAGGTCGAAGGTCAAGGTCATGTCCCAGTTTTTGACCTTTGATAAAAAATGCTATTTTTTTAACATTTCTTGTGATAATGGCGTAGGATTTTGAGTTATTTGTAGGTATTGACATGACGATCATTTTGATACATAGATCAGGGTCATGGGTTCAAAGGTCAAGGTCACAGATGTCCAAGAATACCAAATAGTTAATTATCTGCAAAACTATGAATTTTTTGTATAGGCATGTATATCAGAATATTGTAGGTAATGGCACAATGGTCATTTTGATATATGATAAAGGTCATGGGTTTAAAGGTCAAGGTCACAGATGTAAACAAGTACTGAAATGGTTAATTATCTCAAAAACTATAAATTTTTGTATAGGCATGTATATTGGAATATTGTAGGTATTGGCCTAACGATCATTTGAGATATGAATGAAGGTCATACGTTCAAAGGTCAAGGTCAAAGACGCGAATGAATACTTAAATGGTTAATTATCTCAAAAACTATAAACTTTTTGTATAGACATGTATATTGGAATATTGTAGGTATGGCCTAATGATCATTTTGATATATGAATGAAGGTCATAGGTTCAAAGGTCAAGGTCATAGAATTGAACGAATATTTAAATGGTTAATTATCTCAAAAACTATAAACTTTTTGTATAGGCATGTATATTAGAATATTGTAGTCATTGCACAACGATCATTTTGATATATGAATGAAGGTCATAGGTTCAAAGGTCAAGGTCATAGATGCAAACTAATACTTAAATGGTTAATTATCTCAGAAACTATAAACTTTTTCCATAGGCATGTATATTAGAATATTGTAGGTATTGGCCTATCGATCATTTTGATATATGAATGAAGGTCATAGGTTCAAAGGTCAAGGTCATAGATGCAAATGAATACTTAAATGGTTAATTATCTCAAAAACTATCAACTTTTTGTATAGGCATGTATATTGGAATATTGTAGGCAGTTGCACAACAATCATTTTGATATATGAATGAAGGTCATAGGTTCAAAGGTCAAGGTCATAGATGCAAACAAATACTTAAATGGTAAATTATCTCAAAAACTATAAACTCTTTGTATAGGCATGTATATTGGAATATTGTAGGTATTGGCCTAATGCACATTTTAATATACAGATGTTTTAGCTGTTTATAAATAATATATTGTAGCTAGACTTTAAATATGTTATATATAGCATACTTATATAATAATTATTATAATTAATTTGCAAAAATACTTGCATATTATTGGCCCTTACTGCTGAAAATTTTGATATTCTCTTTTATTAATGTCATTGGCCATTGAACCTCTGCATAAGATATGTACTCTTCTTCCTCAGGTGAGCGTTAAGGCCCATGGGCCTCTTGTTTATATTTTTATGTACCTGATTTATAATTTAATCTGATAAATTTTTTTTATCGAAATCAACTTCTATCCTGGAATAGAATGCGTTGCTTTGTGGTTCGTTTTAATTTTCTGTTGCAGCTTTGAAGATTCATCGACTAAATCCACCTATCAATACAGCTGGATTGGATGTCAGCAGTTTGACAGCCTGAAACAGGATCTTGAAGAATCTTGACTGTGAAGTAATTAAATAGAAACACCATTACTCCACCCCATCAAGACAAGTGCTAGAATCTTAACGGGTATGAAGCATCAATACTCAACTTCACCATCTCTTGGTTTAAGTGAAAAAATCTTCTCTGGGAAGTAAAACACCATTTCTAGACTCCCATCATCTCAGAACTGACCGTCTTAATATAATTGAAAGAATCTTGACTTGGGCGTAAATAGGTTTAATCCATTCCACCATTCCCGAACTGATCGTCTAGATACATGCCAGTATAATATAACTGGTTTTTATACCCCCGCTTAAAAAGTGGGGGTATATACCGGTAGTGATAGGGGTGTCCGTTCGTCCTTCCATTACACCTTAGCCTTAGGGTACCTATCTCTTATCCGCAACTCCTCCTAAACCCTTCAATGGATTTTCATGAAACTTTCACACAATCTTTGTGATATAATGTAGATGTGCACTTCCTATTTAAAAATTTGATCCGATGGATTTTTGGGAGCAGGGGGTATTTTTGTGAGCTTGTGGTTCACAGTTTTTCTAGTTCTTAACTAAACTAAAGTCAAGAGTATTTTCACTTATATCAAGGCAGTTATATTGTGAATGATGGAGGAAACTGGAGTGCCAAGAGAAAACCACAGACCTTTGGAAAGCAAACAAACAAATTTTCTCACACTAAGATATATTAAACCAACATGGCCTTACTGGCGTAATGGTTGCTTAGTGGTTAATACCTTTGTGAACAGAAAAAGACTCGGAGACAAACGCACATGGAAAACCTATTCACATGTACTTTGAATCTTGGCCCTTCCCATACTAACAGAATGCTTTGCCATTGAGCTACCTGGTCACCTGTCGAGCACAATCCCCCACACCTTAATCGATCGATTGAATGAGTTTTTCCTAGTCTAGAATATTTCACTTATATCAAGACGTCACCAGGTCTGTTTTAAACATTTGTCAGTTTTGACAGACAAGTACTGTAGATACGACTACCAACCTAACCTGGACACCCCATATAGGCAATGTGTCATTTTGATATGTAATTGAAGGTCATGAGTTCAAAGGTCAAGGTCATCGAGAAATGGTTAATTATCTGGAAAACTATCAATTTTTTTATACATACACGTGTATATAGGCATGTATATTGGATTGTCATAGGTATTTGTACAACGTTCATTTTGAGATGTAAATGAAGGTCATGACTTCATAGGTCAAGGTCATGGATACAAAAAATATGTAAATTGTTAATTATCTGGAAATTTAAAGTTTTTATATAGGCATGTATATTGGAATATTGTAGGTATTGATACAACGGTCATTTTGCTGTAAGGGTGAAGGTAATTGATTGAAAGGTCAAGGTCACAGATGCGAAAGTATACTGAAATGGTTAATTGTCTGGAAAACTATAAACTTTTTGTACAGGCGTGTGTGAATCCTCTAGATTGTTCCATTCTTTCCCGCGAAACCCCTCAAGGTGTCGCCATACTAGTACTATAGAACGATAGGAAATCTTGCGGTAAGTAAACATTGAATTGTGGAGACATGTACACACTATAGAATGACAGGAAATCTTGTGATAAGTGAACACTGAATAGTGAGTTTGTACAGAACGATAGGATATCTTGTGGTAAGTAAACTGAATTGTGCAGAAAAATACATACTGCAGAATGATAGGAAATCCTGTGGTAGATAAACTTTCAATTGTGGAGACAAAAACAAACTACAGAACGATAGGAAATCTTGTGGTAAGTGAACATTAAATTGTGGAGCAAAATACACACTAGAAAACGATTGGAAATCTTGTGGTAAGTAAAGTTTGAATTGTGGAGAAAAACACATACTGCAGAATGATAGGAAATCTTGTGGTTAGTGAACATTGAATTGTGGAGATATATACACACTACAGATCAATAGGAATTCTGGTGGAAAGTGAACATTGAATTGGGGAGAAAAATATATACTGCAGAATGATAGAAAATCCTGTGGTAGATAAACTTTCAATTGTGGAGACAAAAACATACTACAGAACGATAGGGAATCATGTGGTAAGTAAACATTGAATTGTGGAGACAAATACACACTAGAAAACGATTAGAAATCTTGTGGTAAGTAAAGTTTGAATTGTGGAGAAAAATACATACTATAGAACGATAGGAAATCTTGTGGTAAGTAAACATTGAATTGTGGAGACATGTACACACTATAGAATGACAGGAAATCTTGTGGTAAGTGAACATTGAATTGTAGAGACACATTCACACTACAGAACAATAGAAATTCTTGTGAAAAGTAAACATTGAATTGTGGAGACAAATACATACTACAGAACAATAAGAAATCTTGTGGTAAGGGAACATTGAATTGTGGAGACATGTACACACTACAGAATGATAGGAATTCTTGTGGAAAGTGAACATTGAATTATGGAGACAAATACATACCACAGAACAATAAGAAATTTTGTGGTAAGTGAACATTGAATTGTGGAGACATATACATACTACAGAACAATAAGAATTCTTTACGGTAAGTGAACATTGAATTGTGGAGACATGTACACACTACAGAATGATAGGAATTCTTGTGGAAAGTAAACATTGAATTATGGAGACAAATCCATACCACAGAACAATAAGACATTTTGTGGTAAGTGAACATTGAATTGTGGAGACATAAACATACTACAGAACAATAAGAATTCTTGTGGAAAGTGAACATTGAATCGTGGAGACATATACATGCTACAGAACAATAGAAAATCTTGTGGTAAGTAAACTTTGAATTGTGGAGACAAATACATACTACAGAACAACAGCAAATCTTATGGTAAGTCAACATTGAATTGTGGAGACAAATACACACTATGGAATCAAAAACAAACATACTTATCCATTTCCGAATCACAATCCAGAAGCAAAGTAAAAACTTTGGAACTGACAAGTTAGGTTAGACACGTGAACTTCCACCAGGGAAGTGAGGCCGGGTGCTCCGGAAGGGTAAGCACCTCCTGTTTAGGTAGCTACACCCGCCACGTGTGTAATCAAAATTGTGTGAAAGGAACATGGAACTATGAGACGTCAAATATATCCAAGGCTATCCTGGACACAGAGACATCAAACTTATCAACAATACTGTGATGATAGGAAATCTTATGGTAAGTAAAACATTGAATCGTGGAGACAAATACATACTACAGAACGATAGGAAATTTTATGGTAAGGGAACATTGAATTGTGGAAACAAATACATACTACAGAATGATAGTAAAGTTTTTGGTGAGTGAACATTAAATTTTTAGTTTGTACAAAACGATAGGAATTCTTGTGGTAAGTGAACATTGCATTTCGGAGACAAATACACTGCAAAATGACAGAAAATCTTGTAGATAGTCAGCATTGACTTGTAAAAACAAATACATGTACATACTACAGAACGATAAAAAAATTTGTGGTAAATAAACATTGGATTGTTGAGACAAATACATTCTACAGAACGATAGGAAATCTTGTGGTAAGTAAACATTGAATTGTGGAGAAAAATACACACTAAGTTTGTTCCGTTTAGCTGGCTACACCTGCATAGTGTGTTATAAAAATTCAGGAACATGGAACTATTGGAAGTCGAATATAATCCATAGTAATTTTAGATAAAGGGACATCATAAAAGGTATATATTTAATAAAAAACAAATATACCAGTAATGTGATATTAGGAAGGAGTTCATTTAATTGTTTAATTTAATTTGCCAATTTCAAGCTTTTTAGCTTGCTTTTTTATTGTGTTTTGGGCATCGATTGATATGTTTGTTTTTGAAATCTTTGATAAAAATTTAAAAATTACAATAAAAAGTCCTGTATCCTGTGCCAAAAATTGACAAACATAAATAAGTTACAGATATAAAAATTAGAAACATGCCAATCAATGACGAAATTACAATTCCAAAGCAAAGTAGAACTTTGAAACTGAAAAGTAAGGTTAAAACGCGAACTTTCATCAGACTGAGGCCAGGTGCTTCGAAAGGATAAGCATCTCAGTTAAACGGACTACATCCGTCACGTATGTAATTAAAATTGGAAACTAAAAGGTAATTTGGACGTCAAATACTAGTATATATATATGGTAGCTTTTACTACAGACACCCTAATCATCAATATTTTCATGACGGGGATAAACGCATTTAGAAAACTAGTATATCCCAGAAAAATACTATTTTTAGTTTTTTAACAGTGATATAAGGTATCGTATTTTGAATCATTTTTTATGTTTTTATTAATAGTACTATTGAAATGCAGAGACGAGAATGGGGGATGTGGAATGGATTGTATTGAAATTCAAGGTGGTGTATTACATAAATGTGGATGCAGAAACGGATTTACTCTACAAACGGACAACAAAACTTGCATTGGTGGTTTGTATTGTAATGTTATTAACATTCAAACGTTTGATAGATCAGAACAATATTCAATGGTTATATAAACAAAATAATTATCTCTATTTTGACAAATATTAATTTATTCAGTCGCAATCTTACTATTAACCTGTACACTATATTTGAATTCGCTATGAACTTCATACACCCTTTACTCCTAAAACGTTTCTTAAACGACTAAACAAAATATAGATTAGTTTCCTGAAATTCGTATTTTATCTTGGTTAATTTACAACGATTTTATGCGAACCATGTTCTGACAATTATGCAATGTATAACTTTGAATAAACAGCCATTTCCTGTCTAAACGATCATCCGATGGAATCAGAAAAGTGTTGTTAAGTGCAGAGTTTCCCTCAAATTTCCTGTTTCTGATTTAGATATACGTGCATTTAACTTTTTTTTTAATCTAGATGTTCTAACACAAACGTATCATAAATTGTTCTTTGAACCTGAAATTGCGTCTAAAAATTTCGAACTAGCTTAACAAGTTCACATAAAAAAATTTCTATTTTAGAAATGGCTATGGTACTTTTATCACAAACATCATCAGGACTGGTTCTGATGGACATCCAAAGACATATACCTTTATTTATCCATATAAGTATAAAGATAATAGGATCCACATTTAATCCTGTAGACAGATACTTTTATGCGATTCGGCAGGAGGATAAACATATAATAAAGTTTCCCTTTAATGGATCAGGTAAGTCTAGTGTCTAATTCTATCCACCATCAGCGAATATATAGGAAAGTGAAAATTGGGAATCGATTAAGCCAAAATACAAATATCTAGTGCTGAACAGGATTCTGATTATTTTGTCAAGCATCATAAACACAACTATACTGAAAATACCATCAACAAAATGATGATAATATAATTGTCTAGCAAACAATCGGTTTACCAATGGGTACAAGCTGTGTACCATTGCTTGCTGATTTGTTTTTTTATTCTTATAAAGCAGAATTTATACAAAACCTTGTTAAATCTAGAGAGAAGACTGTCGCCAAATCATTCAACTCAACATACAGATATATAGATGACGTCATCTATCCTTGTGAGCTTGAAATATAAGACACAACTGATTCCTCAAGTACTACTTTATATTTAGACTAATATTTCAATTATGACGCCGACGAAAGACTACAGTTGGAACTTTATAACAAACATGAAGACTAATTTTTCTATTGTCAACTTTCCTTATCTATGCAGCAATATACCTGCTCCTCCTGCTTATAATGTATTTGTTTCACAATTAATACGCTATGGTAGAGCTTGTTCCCACTACAGGGACTTTGTACAAAGAAGCAGGCTGCTAACAAAAATATGGTTGACTCGGGGATATTGCAAACCTCTGCTTATTAAGGCCCTCAAAAAGTTTTATGTCCGTCTTCAAAGTGTTGTTAAGTTTGATGTCTCTGTGTCCAGGATTGCCCTGGATATAGTTGACGTCACTTAGTTCCATGTTCCTTTCACAGAATTTAAATTACACACGTAGCGGGTGTAGCGAGCTAAACAGGATGTGCTTAACCTTCCGGATCACTCAGCCTCACTTTTCTGGTGGACGTTCATGTGTCTAACCGAACTTGTCAGTTCCAAAGTGTTTTTTTTTACTTTGCTTCTGGATTGTGTTTCGGACATGGATTAGTACGTTTGTGTTTAATTATATATGTCTCTACATTTATATTTTGTTTTCGTAATCTTAAACGAAATACTTTTGTCTGGTTTTTAATTGCTTGACTCAAATAAATAAATAAAAAAATAAGACAGAAACGTAATCTTGACATATTACGCACCCACACCGTAAGTGAATAATGATTAATGCAAATTATGTAAAATTGTAGTATTTCTTAATAGTATCAGCAGCGACATTTATACAGCAAAATAATTTGATTATCACTATTAAAGTCGCTGGTTTTAGCATAACTTTAGTTACAAATGTTTAAAATGCATCGAGAATATTTACTAAAAATATTGAATCGTTTACCATTAAAACAAATACAATAATTGTAATTATTATATTTTTGACAAAATGGTTGTAGTTTATTTTTCACATTCATAATTTCACAATATTCTTAAATTTATACATTTTATTCATGAGTTGATAAGTATAATATTATCTAATAGTAGCATATTAAATGGGTTTCATAAAATATGCGTAATTGATAAAATACTTTTACTATTCAAATATCGATGGATAATGGTCAAAGGAGGGTGTCAAAGTTTCTTTCTGACGACTGAAGTCGACATAGTCGTTTGTCGGTAAGGTCATATATTAAATCATCAGATAATGTTACCAAGTGTGTGGCGGTAGGTAAATTGCAAATGTTAATTAGGTCTTTATCACCAATATCAGCACCAATACATGCAGATATAAGGGGAATCAATACTCTTTGAATAAACATCGAGTAAGGTTGCTTGGTTTGTTGGTTGAATGTTGCGTAATGTTGCATCGGCAATATTTCAGCTATTCGCGACTAGAACTATTTCATAAATCTCTATGGATTAATCTATAAACAATTTTGTGTATGCATGCGAAGTGCGAGTGTGTTGTATGGTCTGCCTTGTACTAGCGCGCACTCAGGACGACTTTAATGTGCTAGCTCGCAAAGTCGGTACGCTGCAGACAAGCGTACCACTCCCCAGTCCATTATACTGATACCATGTGAATCAGTAAAGGCCAACATCAAGGAAAATGTGGTCCGAACGAACACTGAGTAAGGGAAAAAGACTGTAATTGTAATTACCATAAACATAATAATTTTGCATTTGCTGATTTCATTCAATTAATTAGTTTTGAATATTGATAACATTAATAAGTGTCAAAACTTAATTTTAACTGCAACTGAACACAAGGTAGTATGTAATGCTGTTTGCGTAGAAAAGAGTCAAAGAAAATTTCATGCCGTGACTACAAATACATAAAATATCGATTCAATTTTCTCCCACACCAACGGAAACTTTAAATTTTGATACTCTTAAAAAAGAACAACTGGTTAAGTTCTTTTTTCAAAATTGTATGTCTTGAAGACTGTTTGTGTTGAACCTGGCTTTGCTATAAGGCAAGACTTGGGTGTTACTTTTCCGGTGTCGGCGGCGGCGTGTCAAAATGTGAAAGTTTATGTTAAAGTCAAGAAATGAACATTTTAACTTAGTTTTCAAATAGAAATTAGCTGTAAAGTTAAGTCTTGCGTATTATTGCATAGTGAACTAGTACTGTATGCAATGTTTTCATAATTTTGGACAAAATGTGCTTTTTATGTTGAAAAAATCTAGATTTTGAGAAAATGCTTCAATGGCTTTGTTATGCAAGATATCGGTTTAGAATTAAGTATACAGCATCAGTCAATGATGTTCTCAAATATATGTAACGTATTTTACTATACATTTTACGATCAATTGATATTTGGGTGAAAAAATGGCTAATTTTGAGAAAATGTATTGATGATTTGGTTATTGGTTTGAAATTTTGTATACAACACAAACATGATAAATCAACATAGTCTCTTTAATGTATGTTACATGGTATTATTTTATTTTGGGACGAAATATGCTTTTTCTATTGAAGAAATCTAGACATTGAGAAACTGCTTTTATGACTTTATTATTTCAGATATTGGTCTGAAATTTGGTATACAGCATCAGTCAATGACATTGTTAAATATATGTAACATTTTTACTATACTATATTTTCAAAATGTTAACCTTGATGTCACTATAAATTTTGAGAAAAACACTAACTCTCTAAAATGTTTTTGTACATTATTATGGTTTTTGGGGTAAAAAGTACAAATTTTTAAGAAGAATTAATTTTTTCAACTTTATGAAATGAACTTAAATATAATGTGATTAGTTTGAAGTTATTCTGATATCTGTAACCATTTACCTAATACTTTTCAAATTTTTTTTAAAAAAATTGGATTCTAAGAGAAAAGCTGTGAATTTTGAGTGAATGCTGTAACTGTTTTATTTTATTGTTTTGTCCTCAAATTTTGAATAAATCTTCCAACAGGATAGAACTTCAACATATATACAGGTTTTTAAGAATATCTCACATTGTTTACATTTTTTGGGAAAAAGCGTAAAGTTTGAAAAAATTATAAAATTTATTTTAACCTTATTAAATGGACTTAAAAGTTATGTGATTTGCAAGTTATTTGCAATATCTGTTAACCATTAAATCAATATTTTTAAAACATTTTGTGCCTCAATCTTGCATTTTGAGATTAAAAGGATGATGTATTAACACAATCCTAAGGGTCAAGTGAGATAAAGTTGTTTTGTTTAAAATTATTACAGTAATTAGTGTTACAGTGCTTATCTCATTGACACATCATGATGTAGGCATATGTAACTGACTTCAGCCATGACCTTACAACACAAATCTGTATTTTTTGTCTGATACTAATATCTATTATAATTATGAATGCTAAAAATTAAAAAAAAGAAGAATTTATAACTATGTTTTCATTACTGATTGATGCTACAAATTTATTTCAAATCATGTAGTTTATTAAGTCATACTTATTAAGTATACTCACTCCACAGAATAGATTTAGTATAATGATACATTCTCTTGAAATTTACTGTTAAGTTTACTCAAGTGTTACTCAATATACAAGCAATTGATTTGCCAATGAATAGAAACTGACAACATGATTGCTTCTTCTTTAGGTAGTGTTATTATAAGTTAAACCTCATATTTACTAATTAAATGGACAGATGATTGTTAGTCAGAGTTAATTGATCAGTTGAATTATCAGTTAAATTATAAACTTGTTTGCTAAATTATTTTTGAGACTACATCTCAGATTTTGATTTTCCACTCCACTGATGTTGCATACTGGATGCACTGGATTAATTAAATGTTTTATTTCACAGAAAAAATATAAATTTGCATATATTACACTTTCAGTACTAGTTTAGATTTACAAAAGTTTTCATAATGCCGGCTGCTTAAAAATAGCAGTTTTCCAGAGTTTTTTTCCAAACGCTCACAGATAATATATTGATATTTGGTTTGTAAATCGCACATTAGGTAAAATATGATCTTGCAACTCTACTTGTGCACCCTGGTGTTCATTGATTTTTTTATTGTTAAATTATATTTTTATTATACAATGTGCAAATTATTCATGTTAGGCAACTTCCAATTTTTGAGTATCACACTTTCAATATGATAAATAAACATTGTGATGTATAAAGTAAAGATAACATAAAGCAAACTGAAATTGTCGGTCACGATTGATGGGAAAAACATTTAAGAATTCTATTAAGGTGTACAGTACAAAATGTACTTATTAGTTACTTATTATTATTAGTTATTACAGGTAGTTCTTTATTTTTGAAAAATAAGCAAAATTCATTTTAAGGAAACACTTTTTTATAAACACTTTGACACTTTGATGCACAAATAATTTCATCACCCCACGTATATTTATTCAGGTGGTGTTGTCATCAAATAAATAATGACACTGATTTGTCATTAGTGATTTGCTATAAATGTATATATATTAATAAATTGAACCAATAAATAATGTGACCAAAATAAATTGCAAGTCCCAGACAAGAAGGTGTGACTTTTGATTTACAAAATGTAGAATATAAATCATATTCAATTATTTATGCATGCTCTGTTTAAACGGTTTTGTTGTGTTAGCGCACATAAATACCACATACTGCCAAACCAGTCTCATTCAGTATATTACGATAACAAAGTAATCAGCACGACCTTCGCCTGCTACTACTGAGCACTGATTTGCGTTGACCTGAGAGATAAAATACAGCAGGACCCAGTTGTTCAAAGCTTGATTAGTTTAATTATTGATTTGGTGTAATCATTATTCATTTTCAACATTCAACATTGAGGTCACAATATATCTGCAAATATGATTCAATTAATCAGGCTTCAAACAACTGACCACAGATTAGAAACGCAAAATAAAGTTGTATCTGAAATTAAATGTATCTGAAAACAACCAGATCCACCACTTTAAATAAAGTAAAAAAATTGTGTCCATCAGCTTATAGTGTGGTTAAAGTACTTTTTGTTGTTTTATGATAATATTACCATATTCCTTGCCAAAGATATAAACATCAAAATTGTTTAACCAAATTTGTTAACAGAGTTTTAATAGGCCCAAGGAGTGGGAATGATCGCAGGACCTGAATATTCAAATGATTCTACTAACCAATAAGAAAAAACACACATACCCATTCCCCGTCTCTTATTTAATTCAGTGCATGTGTACTTGAAGACCAGTATGCAGCATCAGTGGAAAATCAAAATCACAATCCGAGATGTAGTTTAAAAATAATTAAGGAAACAAGTTTATAATTTAACTGATGTTAACTTGTCAATTGACTCTCTGACTAACAATTCTTCTGTCTATTAAATTCATAAATAAGAGGATTAACTTATATTAAGACTGCCTATGGAAGAGGCAATTATGTTGTCAGTTTTTATTGATTGGCAATTCAACTGTATATTAAGTAACACCTTAGGTAAATCTGGGGTAAGTGGCTAAAAGAAAATCCTTAGGTCAATGCAGCGTATATAAAAGTTATGAATGTAACTGGAGTTTAACTTTTATTTAGTCCAGCAAGACTGAATCTGAAAAAAAAGTTTTTCTACTCGATCAATAACTAGCCAGGCGAGACATATAATTCCGCGGAATTCTTGTCGTAGTTATAGAATGCCTATCATAAGTATCATATCTATATTTAAATAACAAACTTAGCAATATTTTTAACTCACTGAGTTAAAAATGCTGAAAAATATATTAATTATACCCCCTTAATATATTCAATTTTGTCATCTTTTAGTTAAAGATATATCTGGGTTCATTATTTTGTATTTAAAGTTTTTGATCGTTTTAATGTCTAAACTATGAAATAATGGACATATTTGAGTTAAGAGTAATATAAACTTATTAGTAAGACAATTTCTTGTCACGTAATAACATATATTGTTACAATGAATTAATGTAAATACATTCAAATAACGGCATTGTTAAACCAGCGACATTTAATCTGTATTAAATGTCGCATTTAAGTGTGACCAGCCTTAGACCATTATTGACTTTAATCGCGTCCAATCATGGGCCCTGAGCATGCGTACTAAACAATGTGAAACTCCTCGATTTCCTGCAACCAGAGCAAGTGATGTATCACACATAATGCTATTGGCAGAGATAAACGGGGGCTTTATTATCCCAGAACCCCCTCTACTTCCGCCACTGTATAAGGATCGATTATATCGGTATATCGATCTTGTTTATTGTAAATAAATCTTCGACTCGGAGTTATTGCACGCCCAGGCTTATCAGGGTCATCATACAATTTATTTTCATCATTACAATATTGTTGATTGTATTTTTTCGCTCTGTCCAAAATTATCCTGGATATATGACGCTTGATAGGTCAACATGTCTATTTTCCTTTCATTCTCATTTCCATTGCACACGTGGCAGGTGTATGTAGATAAACAGGGGGGTTCTTGTTCTTCCATGAGCACCCGGTCTCACTTCCAGTTCAGATGGAAGTTCAGGTATTAGTTTTCAAAGGTTTACACTTGTTTAGGAATTGTGATTTGAGGAGCACGGAACGTATTGTTTTAGTGTGATTTATTGCATGATTCGTAAGTATTTGAATTTTGTCTAATCGTATTTTGGTAAACAATATGTTTTTTCAGCTTATGGCGAACATTAATTACATACAGATAAGTGCACTTGTTAAATGAATCAGATAGTGCTGGCCTTGGGTGGTAATTTAGAATCATTATTGAGTGTGTTCCATGCTTTTCAAACCATTGTCATTCATATGCGGGGCCTCAAATATATCCAGGGCAATCCAAGCCATCATACTTTTAAACAATACTGTGATGACAATCATAGAACATTTTAAGACCCCGATCAGCTAAAGCTTGCAATATCCTTTAGTCACAACAATTTATTTGTAAGCAGCTTGCTTCGATGTATAAATTCCTGTAGTGGGAACAATCTCTACCATTAGGTGAGAGTTTCACATTATACTACATTTGAGCGTGTATTAATATAGATTATTAAATGTAGTATTCGTGATGTTTTACCAAAATAAACTTTAAACTCTAACTTTATCAGCGATCATCATAATACTGTTGAAAAGTAAGATCTTGCTGTATACAAAATAAGTTTGGATATATTTGACGTCTGGTATATTTTTCTGTGATATCCTGGTTTCCTAATTGTGTTTTATCGCCGTCATCACCATATCTAGTATACCGTGGATATATTTGTCCCATAGTCACATGTTCCTTTTGTTGTCAATTTTTATTACACACGTAGCGGGTTTAGATAACTGAACAGGGGCTTACCCTTCCGAAGTACCCGGACGCACTTCTAGTGCGGAGGTTCACGTGTTTAGCTACTATGTCAGCTTAATAGTTTTTTCTTTGCTTTAGGATTTTGGTTTGGACATGGATTTGGTATGTTTGTTTTTGACGATTTTGAAACATCTGGCTATTTTTAAGTAATTTCGGTCCGAGCACTGGTGATTGGAAATTTATTCTGAAAAAAAGCTTCTAGTGCTGCAAATTTTATACGAGGTTTAGTAATATTTATTATTTTTTCAATGAAATAATATTAAGCTTTATGATTTTGTATTTCGTTATTTCAGGGGAGGTAATACAATTAACCCGTGAAAAGAAGAACCGACTGCATATTGACATAGATTGGCTATCAAAGGTCATATACTGGTGGGATGATATAAGTATATGGCGGTTTAAATACGCCAATGAATCAGAACCAGAAACTGAATTGTATATACAGAAAAAATTCGGCAATTATATACGGTCGGTGCAAATAGATTTTCTGAACGGGCAAGTATTTTATAATAGCGGTATTGTTTTTCTTCCTCATTTGATAATACAAATGAAAAGGTTCCGGATAATTATTAGCAGTCAGTACACTTTGCAATAGTAATTAATAGGTATATTAATTTACCTAAAAATGGGTTGAAATTAATAAAAAGAACAAACATACTAATCCGTGTCCAAATCAAAATCCATAAAAGAAAAGTAAAAACTGTGAAAATGGCAAATTAGTCTAAACACGTGGAAGTGAATGTGGGTGACCCAGAAGAGTTAGCAACTCCTATTTAGCTAGCCACACTCACAACAGCTGTAATCAAAATAAGAAATAAAAGGAAAACTGTGCTATAGGACGTCAAATATATCAACGGCAACTATAGATACAGAGGAACCTACGTATCAACAATATTGAAATGACGGCGATAAAACAATAAAGAAACCAACATATCCCAGAAAAATATACCAGACGTAAAAACATCAAAACTAGTTTTGGATACAGCGACATCTAACATCAACATTGAGTGAAAGAAACATGGAACAAGGGGTCGTCAAATGCCTTTAGGGCAATACTGGGCATAACATTATTTTGGAAATATATGACATCTGGTTCTTACATTCTTAAAATTTACTTTCACATGTGGCAGATGTAGCTAGCTAGCTAGTCGCGAAGTGAATTCACGTCCCTGTTGAAAGTTTGTCGCTTTACCTAATTTGCATGTTTTAGACTTAAAGACCATGTGAGCTTATGACAGTGCAGCTTGTGTATATGTCTGTTTGTGCGATGTTAACACCGAATTCCGACTTGTCTTCTAAAGCTACTGGACTAATTTCAATAAAACATATACCACACTTAAGTGCCAATATGCAATTTTCTGAACTGACCACCTCTAGAGGTAAAAGAATTCGGAAAATAAGATTATATTAACCCAATCCACTTGAATCTAATATATTACTCAAATATTATTTAGAATATTCTATTTCTTATTGTTTGTTAGAGGTGTCGGTCAAAAGGTCGCCATAAGCATAATAAAACATGCATATTTATTTATTTATTTATTTTTGCTGCCTTTTCTTGTTGTTTATGCTAGTGCTGAGTTATGTTTGTATAACTTATTTCTTATATTACATATTATACCAGTTTTAGACGGTCGTTTCGGAATACAATCTTTCATCAATAGTGCTTTGACTAAAATTATAAAACGGAAATACAAAAAAACATATTTTAACAAACTCAGCTAAGGAAATACTTTGTATGAGGGAGTATACCTTAATTTTTGAGAAATTTTAAATTTTAGCTAGCAGCAAATTTAGATAATAGTAAATTTCTGACAATACACAATTATTGCTAACTGAGTTTGTAATATCATTGGGGCACCAGCTACCGGCAGAGATACCGGCTCAGTGGTTAAAATTACGAATTATGCTAGTTTTTATTTTTATTTTCAATATTTCATTGATGGTGTTATAACTTTGTTTCCAGGTTTTTATATATTGCTGAATACGAACAAGAAGGAGGCGCATTATCTGAATCAAAATCAAACCTTTTCAATTTGTTTATGTACTGTTTCAAACTAATGACATTTGACCAATCAGTTTTAAGACCATGTAAGTGGAATAAAAATTCTGTGGGAAAATCAATATTTTTCCAAATGGCGCTTGATAGGTTCAACTTAAAGATGTATATATATCGCCGAATATTGAATGATTCCAGCGAAGTAGAAAAAATTGAAGTATTGAATATTGATGGTCAAAATTTAAAAACAATCAAACAATCAGCACAAACAAATCAAATGATAGGACCACTAGTAATACTTGGTAAGTATCAAATATATTAGTGTTCATTGAAGATTTCACAACGCCTGATCGGAGAAGTTTTATGTTTCAGTATGTATTCATGACTTAAAAATAATTTTTTAAAATTAATTACATAACATGAAATTGACTTAAAAGACTAAAGTAGTCATTCGAATCACCATTCATCATTTAAAACTTTCACAAAGAACAAACTGTTTAAACTCTTTTTAAAGTGATAAGTATTACGCTCATACATAATGGCCTCCATGGTAAAATGTTTTAAGGCGCTCTGGAGAAAAAGTGATCTTGGTCGCCCACTGGCCATTAGTGGATTTGATAACATTGGAGCCTCAGTGATCTAAAGTGAACTGGGTCATATTCCAATTAGTGTATATCCTAGTACAATAAAATTCTTCCTTTGCAGAGGAGCAATGGTTCTTTTTCTCCATTTCTTGAACTGGTCGCTTTGATGCGCCTGTGCCTTGAGTGTGGTGAAAAATTCTATTCTATCCATTTTTTATCTCCGTGAAACTAAATTCAATACTTTAAGTATAAATACTATACAATGGTTACGATATATTGTTTTTTTAACATCTTTCTTGTTGACTAAAATTTCCTGCATTTAGTATTTTCAGTATCTAGTAAGATACATTTTCTGTTTGCATGGAATGCATGATGCGACTAGACTCAGAAGCTGTATACTTTTAAACTTGAATTACCGGTTTATATGGAATAACGCTGTGTCGTAGCCATTGGTCTCATTGATAGCTGTGTGTGTATTCGATTTAGTCTAAACCGTTTAATGTCAATTAAGTTCAGTGATCGTAGAAATGAAATTGTTTGTGAAGTCAAATTGTTTTGAATGTTTTATGACATAACGTTCTTGAATGTTTTACCTTTTTAGTTGTCATGTACATAATGTTGTATCTAGTATACTTGTTTAATTATAGATGGCGATTTATATACAGTAGGATATGCCACCATAAACAGAGTTAATAAACAAAGTGGAGACATCACAACTGTTTTTTACAAATATTATTTAAACAACTACAGTTTAACATCAAGAGACACCATAGCCATAAATGTGATGTCCAGCACAGGTATAAGATTTAATATTTACAATCACTGATGTTTTCTTACATAAATTAATTGATAACAATAAAATTTACGTTTAGGTTAACTAGCATGACCTGTCAAACACTCGTCAAGTCTGATTTTGGTTTGGGTTGTGAAGCCAGAAGCCAAGGGCTAAATGCGTTTAAAGGATGAATGGAGCTGCTCTATTCACCGACTTAACAAGCGAAAAATAAAATTGAAACCAGCATTTTGATAATTGACTTTTTGTGAATTCTAAGTGGAAATCCATGGATCAATATTGTAAATATAAGCTTATGGTGGTTTACGGACTATAAACAAGATTGGAAAAGTGGCAATTCCATCATAAATTGCTTATCAATTTTAGGAGAATTGCCACTTTCAAAATCGTGTTTGTTATACCACAACAAATTAAAATTTATTGATATTATAATTATAAATCAGTTGTTCGTTGTAAAATAAGTTGATTGCTAAACGGGTATAATGTAATGTTGAGGGCAGGTATAATAATTATTGTTATTTGTTGTCAAAAAAGTAGACTGTTATACATGTGATATCGAGTGCAGGCATAATATTTATTATTATACCTCATTAGAAAAATACGACGCTATCTGTAATTTGATTGGATCGTTGGATCATGTGATCAGGGTGGAGAAAACATCGTGTTTCCCTCTGAAAACATCATATCCCACCTCTTCGGAACACACCGTGACGTCACAATAAAAAGACGTCATCGATGGAGAATCGGTCACGACGTTCTAGCGTTTGCCTCCGATGAGTTCCGAGAGGAGAAAAAGCAATGAATCGGAGAAGGAATGATGTTTTCAGGCTGTCTTTTTAAAAATATTTTCTTTCTTTCTCTCTTTCTTATTACATTGGTTATCTTTCGGTATAATAAACAATTTATTGCCTTTGTTTGAGGGAAATATGAACATTTGTTCACCCTTAACAAGTCACATTTCCCTCGGGCTTCGCCCTCGGGGAAATATTACTTGTTGCGGGTGAACAAATGTTCATATCTCCCTCACTCAAAGGCAATAAATGTATATTGTTATTTGTTGTAAAATAAGAGAACTGTTATACATGTGATGTCAAGTGTAGGTATAATAATTATTGTTATGTTTTGTCAAATAAGTAGACTGTTATACATGTGATATCGAGTGCAGGCATAATATTTGTTGTTATTTGTTGTAAAATAAGTGGACTGTTATACATGTGATGTCAAGTGTAGGTATAATATTTATTGTTATTTGTTGTAAAATAAGTGGACTGTTATACATGTGATGTCGAGTGCAGGTGTAATAATTATTGTTATGTTTTTTCAAATAAGTGGGCTGTTATACATGTGATGTCGAGTGCAGGCATAATATTTATTGTTATTTGTTGTAAAATAAGAGAACTGTTATACATGTGATGTCGAGTACAGGTGTAATAATTATTGTTATTTCTTGTCAAATAAGTCGACTGTTATACATGTGATGTCGAGTGCAGGCATAATATTTATTGTTATTTGTTGTAAAATAACTGAACTGTTATACACGTGATGTCCAGTGCAAGTATAATAATTATTTGTATTTGTTGTTAAATAACTGAACTGTTATACACGTGATGTCCAGTGCAAATATAATAATTATTTGTATTTGTTGTTAAATAACTGAACTGTTATACACATGATGTCCAGTGTGAGTATAATGATTATTTGTATTTGTTGTAAAATAAGTGGACTGTTATACATGTGATGTCGAGTGCAAGTATAATAATTATTGTTATTTCTTGTCAAATAAGTGGACTGTTATACATGTGATGTCGAGTGCAGGCATAATATTTATTGTTATTTGTTGTAAAATAAGTGGACTGTTATACATGTGATGTCCAGTGCAAGTATAATAATTATTTGTATTTGTTGTTAAATAACTGAACTGTTATACACGTGATGTCCAGTGCAAATATAATAATTATTTGTATTTGTTGTTAAATAACTGAACTGTTATACACATGATGTCCAGTGTGAGTATAATGATTATTTGTATTTGTTGTAAAATAAGTGGACTGTTATACACATGATGTCCAGTGCAAGTATAATCATTATTTGTATTTGTTGTAAAATAAGTCGACTGTTATACATGTGATGTCCAGTGCAGGCATAATATTTATTGTTATTTGTTGTAAAATAAGAGAACTGTTATACATGTGATGTCGAGTGCAGGCATACTATTTATTGTTATTTGTTGTAAAATGACTGAATTGTTATACATGTTATGTCGAGTGCAAGTATAATAATTATTGTTATTTCTTGTCATATAAGTGGGCTGTTATACATGTAATGTCGATTGTAGGTATAATATTTATTATTATTAAATAAGGCGGTGGTATACATCTATAATGTGATTTCGAATGGAGGTATAATTAGTTATAAATGTTTTATTGTAAAATAACGGGAGCTGATTCAGGACTCTCTTTACAATAGTAGAACTTAAAAACGTATTAGCGGTCAAACAAAGTTTGCACATTTATCATCAATGATCATTTTTTTCTGTTTGACTCTAGCGTTTGTTATAGTTGTGTATAAGTGTATTTGTAGGTTAAAATATTTTCTGCTTCAGCAATTTACGTACTGTTTAAGTTCATTGTTTAGTAAACCAATAATTTTCTTAATATTTGATCAATTTGTTAAGTTATGTATTGGATTAAAAAGGTCATGAAAAACGTATTCTACAATAACCTTGAACCATACTATTAGTTGTCAGTCATACCAGTCTTAATCGAAAGTGCGGGAACATTGTTTTTTTTTTATTTTTTTGTAAGTGTGTATTTTGATTTCATATTTTATTCGACTAACATATGGATGGGAAGGTGTGGCATTTCAATGTCATTATGATGATAGTTTCAATATAGTAAGAAGGGAAAAATACTTGTGCATCTTGTTTAATTGATCAGGGGTCATAATAAGTGTCTACAATTTGCTATTGTCAAGCACATTTGTTTCTCTAAAAACAAATTTCCATTTTGTATGTAGGTAATTATGAACAGTGCTCGGATCATCAAAAATGTTTTGGTTTAGTGAACAAATGGATATGTTTAAAACCAGATGATATATGCGATGGAGTCCCACGTTGCTATGACAAGTACGATGAATTTCTTTGTAGTTTGTGTACTGAAGACTGCAAAATTCAATCTTTAGAATTTATTTGCGACGTCATGTCAAGTAACCATCATGTTGTTATGGACATTTCCCAGTTTATTTCATGGGAGTCTCATACCTTCTCAAAACTTGTTGATTTGAAGAGTTTGCTACAGTTTGACTGCTCGGTAACCTTTCATATGGAAACATCTATGGATCATGTGAAGATGTACGAAATACATTCTGCGTATCGCCTGTATAAGTTAAGGCAAATGGTAATGGCACCACTCTTTAAAAACCTCAGCAATTTAGATACGATTAAATTTATTGGTATTCCGTTTCTTCAAAATCTGACAGCAGGGCATCTGAGTGTAGTAAAGAATATCTCATCGTTTTATCTTAAAGGATCTCGTATTGTATCCCTTCCAAATCTAGCCTTTCAAGGACTTTTGGTAGTAACAGAAATGTATTTGGTAAATAACAGATATTTGAGATATTTTGATCCAGGTTGCTTTACAAGTCTTAACCTCCTTCGTTTGATTAGTATAACAGGTTCACAATGGCATATTGTCTCCAAAGACCAGTTTTTAGACCAAGGGAATTTAACAAGTTTAAATTTAAGCTCAAATGCAATTCAAATATTGGAGAAAGGCGTTTTTGACCATTTAGTTGCTTTAAGACTCATTGACCTACGATTCAATAGAATCATTCTAACTAGTAATGTGTTTCTAAACTCAATAAATCTAAAAGTAATATATGGTGATTCGTTTACAATATGTTGTATAAAGCCGGAAGGTGCTGCTTGCTTAGCTTCAGTAGACGACATATCCAGTTGTAGGAATCTCATAGGGAACAGGGTTTTAGCTCCGTTTCTATGGTTACTGGGTGCAATGGCGTTTTTGGGAAACTTGGTAGTATTAATCTACAGAGCATTTGTAGATAAAAGTCTTTTTGCTAAATCGTATTTTATTTTCGTGTATAACCTTGGAATTTCTGATCTTATCATGGCTCTCTATATGCTGATTATTGCTGTGCATGATGCACTATATGACGGTGTCTACGTATGGAACGATTACACATGGAGACACAGTACCCTTTGTAAAATAGCCGGTGTTTTGTCCATGCTCTCTAATGAAGCATCCCTCATTTTTATTTTTTTAATCAGTTTAGAAAGATATCTTATTGTAAAATTTACCTTTGGAAATGTTAGGATTTCTCGTAAATTGGCTCTCAAACTGTCTTTCATAACCTGGGCCATTGCCGGTTTTGCATCTATGTTACCACTTGTGGTATATGACGATTTCTATGCGCGATCTGGGGTCTGCATAGCGATTCCTTTGACCAAAGAAATCAATAGTGGTATGGAATATGCAGTTGTGATATTTTTAGGAATCAACTTTCTCACAAGTGCCTTTATCCCTTTTGTTCTTTATCAACTTTACCGTGAGGTTAAAATTTCAATGAAAAGGGTTCAAAGTACACAAACTGGTAGAGATGTTGAGGTGGCAAAGAGATTATCAGTTGTTGTGATCACGGATTGCCTTTGTTGGTTACCTGTCGGTATTCTAGGTAAGTGCAGTCTTTAAAAATATTATACCAGTTCTTTTTACGGCACTAGATGGTGTTTTGGAATACAGGTTAATATTATTGCCTGGACCAACATTGTGAAAACAAAATACAGGAACTAAAATATCCAAAGAACCAAAAGACGTTAACCAAATTAAGTAATGTTTTACATAAAGGGACTATACCTGAGTTTTTTTTAGGGATTATCATATATTTACAATGCAGCAAATTTAGAATAGTACATACATATTTTAGATAATACAAAAGTATTCTCTACTGAGTGTATCCTTGGAGATGTTAGTCCACCAACAGTAATACCAATCTAGTGGTTTTGTGAGTGAATTATTGTTTAAAGTCGCATCAGCATTAGTGCAGCTATTCGTGCAAGAAAATAAAAGATACAATAGTAATAAAAACACAAACTATTAAAATGAAACTATTGCTAAACTGATAAAAACCAGTTATATCATGGACAATTTATAAATAAAACACTGGGTTATATATGATAAAACAATTATATTTTATTATACAAATTACTTCCCTGAAAGAAGTGGTTTAAGAAGTGTATAGTGGTTTAAATTGAATATTATACCAGTGTTAATCTGGGAAATAAGTATTTATTGTTAATCTTTCTTCCATCTTCATGTTTTTGATTGTGTATTGTGTTACGAATTTCAAAAAATTTACTATTGATAAGAAAGAAATTATGTAGGGTTTTATTCCATTTACAATTTCCAATGAAACATGTGACCGTCAGCTAATGTATTTAAAATTCATTTAAAAACAACTAAATAACCTTTCAATATGGTTGAATGAAATCATTTTACCATCATAAATGGATTGCTAGTTAGATTTTAAGAATTAGAAAATTTTCTTCATTCATATAATGATAATCCGTACTAATTGTTTCAATTATAATAAATGCATTGAGTGTCTGCTTCGTTGTGTACTAATACTTAAGTATTTTTTCTTGAGATTTTTCCGTAATAGTTTTCTATATTTTTTTTCAGTCATTTTGTCTTTAGCTGGTATAAAAACACCGAGTGACGTGTATTCCTGGGTTATCGTTCTTGTACTTCCGTTGAATGCGCGATTAACCCCTACATTTACACTTTCTCAAAAGCAGACACGATAAAGGTACATAACTATAATAATCATAATAAATAAAACATGTCCATGTCCAAGTCACAATCCCAAAAGCGAAGTGAAAAGTTTTAAATCTGGCAAATACAGTTAAGCACGAGGACTCTGCTAGGGAGGTGAATTCGCGTGCCCCGGAACAAACCAAGAGAAGAATAATCTCATGAAGAAAAAAGCAAAAATCTGATTTGATGATGATATAACGAATGTATGTTGATGTTATTTAATATTATCTTGAAAAAATACCATAGTATCGCACACCATATAAATATTGACTAATCCTTTATCGTCCTTGATCTGATTGGAAATTTCAACCCAGTCAATGATAAATATGACCTCTTGTGTCCTTACCAAAAGCGTCTAGACGTGCTTAACACTACCGTTTCAGCAGTATAAAAAAGATATATTTAACAAAGGTAAAAACTTAGTTTTTTACGCCATCGAATATTAAACTGTTGTCAAGATGAAAGAAACAATTTGGGAATGAATAGCAGGCTATATCTGACAGATGACTAAAAACATACCTGTCCATGTTCAAATTCCGATCCTATGAGTAAAATAAAAAACTTTGAAAACAGGCAAGCAAATTAGGTAAATATGTTAATTTCTTCCAGGAAAACGAGACCTGGTGCCCGGGACAGTTAAGTGCTTCCTGCTGTTCAATAGTTTCCTCCTTTTTCACTTTTGTACTATAATATTTTTTCCTGAGTATTGCTAAATAATTTCGCATTTTATTTTTTTCAGCATATTCTCTGTCTGAAGAAAATCGATAAAAAACGTAAATAACAGGTTTTTGAAGAAACAGCACCAGATATAATCCATTTGATACAACACTAATTGCTGTACTAACATTTTAAATAAGTTTTCTATATTGTACATTGTAAACAATTATCGTTTATAAACGTATATAGATGTACAATAGTTTAAGTAAGAGAAATTGTTCGTATTCGTACAACTATGTGTGTCCTTTTTACAAGATATTTTATTCTTTAGGTATTAAAACTAAAAAGTATTTAGAAGTATGAACTGTTAAGAAGAGACACTTTTTATATCATACAATGTTTTAATGTTACCCTCATGATTGCATAAATAACAAAGAATTTTTTTTTTTTTTTTTTGCTCATTCATTGTTTCGATTACCGTGCTTGATATAGTTTTAAAATATAATACGACGTTGTTTTTGTATTTTGTTTATTATTTGGACATGGACATGTTTGTATTTTTTAAATTACAGACTGAAAAAAAGAGACATCGGCCAATTCAACCATAAAGTACAACAAACAATTACAATTAACCATCAAATCATTAAAAATTGAAAACTTTTACAACATTAACTTCACCACAGGAGTAAGACCGGCTGATACGGAAGATTGATATTCCCTCTCTAGCTAACTACACGTGTTAAATCAAAATTGATAATGATAATGAACAACATTGTGATGATAGCCATAACATTTTTGAGGGCCTAAATAACCCTAGGCTTGCAAATATGCCAGATTAAAAAAATGTAGGCAGCTTGCTTAGTTGTAAAAAGTTTGTATTGAAAGAAAATGCTACTCACTTAGAACCATCTACAGGAGAAGTTGCTACATTGAAAAAAGAACACTGACAACAGAATCGTGTCCTTATTAAGGCGGAAAAAACCGTTCTTACAAACAGCTTGAAGTAAGGATGTTACAGACCTAGGCTTCTCAAGACCCTCAAACGTTTTATGACCGTGATCACAAAATTGTTGATAATAAAAAAAAAAAAACATGCTTATCAATGTCAGAATCACAACCCAGACACAAAGTAAAAACTTTGAAACTGACAATTGCGTTTTGGATTGGAATGTTTGTTTTGTATCCAAACAAATAACGAACTTTAAATACCGGACTTATCACTACTTGGGGACTGATGCGTCGACAATCCTCACAGACATACGCAACAAGTAGGTTTTTCCAATTGACAGTTCTTCTAACAAACTTATTCTCGTTTGTGATTCGGAAATGAATTAGTATGTTTGTTTTTGATTGTAAGAGATTCTACCCTGAATGTTTTATTAGGCGAGTCTGTGGTAGTTCCTACCGACTTTAGATGATTAATGCCTTTCTGCCTGATGACAAAAAGGTGAGGCTAATAATAGCAATGCATTGTGTTTATAAACATTGAGTACATTGGTACACATACAAGTATAAAGGGGTATTCAGATACAGAGAAGCACGTATTATATGACATGATGAAACAAAACAGTTAAATTAAAACTTTTAAAGCAAAAATAGAAATAAGTTTTGAAATTCAATTTATTTTAATTGCACTAATTGAAGTGATTTATATCGAGAAAATAATTCAAATATATTACATATCTTATGAGAACTTTTGCTTGTTGATTGTGTTCATTGATTTTTTTCAAAATAAATAAATAAATATGAATTAAAAGTACTATGCGTAAAAGTCCCACCTTTGTATGTTTTATCATTTCAAAGGTTGAGTTTATTATCAGAAGATGTTTTATTTCAGTGAATTTCAAATTGATATAATACATATTTCCGAGCATCATTTTGATAAATAATGTTTACAAAATTATGTTTCTGTTTTGTCTATTGCTACTACCCTACATTGTTGATGTATACAATATTCAAAAAAAGACTAATCACTTCACAATCTTTAATTTTTTGATGGTAACAACAAATCAGAGAAAATAATGTCATTTCTTTTTCATTTCACCTGATTATTTCAATACCAATTGTAATCTTTTATCAATTTATTTCTACAGGTAAATATCACTTTCTAAACTTTGTAAATAACAGTAGGATGATTAATGTCCAAATAATATGGGTAACACTAGCTGACCAGGTCAACATCCATTTTAGGCGGGAAAACTATTCAATTGCCTTATGTACATTTGTTAAGTTTATTTGTCATTTATTTAGAAAATAGTGGGATATATAGACTTTCAAAATAGGAGATAAGAAGGAAATTATCATATTTAACTAGTTATGTAATTGTTATTTAATGCAGTGTCGGGGATTGGATTTTAAGCATTTGGAAATTGAAATCGTGCCAGTGAGCCGATGATTTGATATGTTCAACTCTAGATTTGTGGAATTTAATGTCTTACCATAATCCATTGATAATATAGGATGTTTAGGGATGATGTAAATAACACAAGCGATGTAACAGAGATCAAGCTATTGTATAATCAGACGGCAAACTTTGTCAAATGTAGTCATTGAAATTAGAAAAAAACATGTTTTTATGCCGCCAAGGCACTGGGCAGTCTAAAACAGGTAACTTGAATGTGCGTTGTCCACGAATTTGTATGGAAAAAAACACATCCTTATCAACCTCCAATTTAATTGTACAAAGCACAAACTATTGTTGATGTAACCAGGTCACTGTAATGACGAAAATGTCTTACTATCATTAATTATATAAATAATAATCGTAAATGGATCTATACATAAAATTTTGATTAATCATTGGTGAGTTTTTATTTATATACATATATTTACATTTTCAATGTGTTTGCTTTAAATAACTGTGTTTGAGACCAATAGTAATTATATCAGCTATAATTACCAATGATATCGGCTATAATTACCATTGATCAGCTGACCGGCGTATGAACACATTGTTACATACGGAACTACATTATCTAAGGTAAACAAACATGGCCGCTATCCATAAAAACATACCTACAACACGAGATTCGAGATATTCTTCACTTATATTTTACGCGATAAATATTCGTAAAAATTAAAATTTCAATGAAAAAATTATATAATAAAATCCACCTATATAAATATTTATAAAAACTAGACCAAAAATCACCATGACAATAGTATACCGTCTGCTTTCATGATATACCAGGAGCAATACACATCCAGGTAGCCAAAAATAATAACGGTAAAAATTTCGAATTACAGTATGGAAATTTTGCTGTTTACTAACCTGACAACCTGAGATATTAATCTGGTATCCGCCAGCTCTGTATCCAGCACAATAGACGAGCAGATATTGCAAGAAATTCTGCAGCAGCCGGCAATAGAAAATATTCCAAAACCGGAAATGCCATGCACACCATCACCTGCCAATAAACGGTTTTAGTCTGTGTCCAAAGAACAGATGGATGAATTGTTTGACGCAAGGCAGTCCAATGCAACCAAAAAAAAACACCATTTGGGGGATGAGAATTTTTCAAGGTATATATATATATATATATATATATATACAAGTACCGTAGGCGTAACAGTAGACACTAAATCAAACATGCACACATACATAAAATACGATTGCGTCACACTGTGTAAATACCATTGTTGCATTCATAAAACAATCAAAAACCGTTTCAATCGTTACACAATGGACTTTTGTTTTGTTCCCCAATAACAATAAAATAAGAAAAAACAACAACAAACAAACAAACAAAAAATAAAAAACACAAATAAAACAACCAAACTGCCAAATTTGTTTATACAATGTACTTGTTTTTGTTGAACAAGACACAGACAATTTTGTACCTTTATTCAGGTTGGAGTAGAAAGGACCGGCTTTATTGTCGACATGGAAAACATTGACGCCAGTAGCTTAGATGACACGTTAGCTAAATCTTACTGCGAGGTCAGGCCACAACCGACAAAGGCATCAAAAGAAAACCAGGACAAGACTGAGGAAGTGTACCACAGGAGTTCTCTGATAAGCATAAGAGCCACAATCAACCGACAACTCTCAAATATACATAGGAATATGGACATAGTGCGGGACAAAGAGTTTAAAAAATCAATTCTTAATGCAAAGATTTTGTAAACAGGATTTTGATTGGACCCCGACCGCAGTAAAATCTACGTTTTACGTCGGAGTTATGACGTCGCGTGCTGTCTAGACTACGATTACGTCATGTATTCCTACACGCCGGTACACGTGCTTTTGTTTACAAAACGTAATGACGTAATTCATCGTTGTAAACAAAGATTTTGTTATATTTAAATACCTATATTTATTCGGCATCTGTATTCGAACAATAAAATTATATTACCTATGGATATCGGTGCTTTCAGTGATAGAACTATATTTGTAATGTGGCGCAACGATACAGGTCTGTACTAAACAATGTCTAACTGTAGCATCGGAAATCTTCATTTATTCAATTCTTTTGAGCATTATTTTTTTGATTTGCATTAGAATGGAGATAACTATGTTACATTTGAAGATTTCCGACCGTAAAACGTCGATTTTACTGTCGCAAATACCGTTTACCTGGCTCCGCAAGCGTCGCCAGGTAGAACTCATTCTGCGACAGTAAAATCCACGTTTTACGGTCGGAACTCTTCAAATGTAACATAGTTATCTCCTAAATGGAGTTTTAGATGGACTTCTGAAACAAAGAGTTAGATCCGGGATATCAAAACCCGTGAAACATAAACAGATATAGAACAATCTGATTTAATGAAAATTTCAAATTATCTTTCTAATGCCCCCTCATCTCCCGTAATTCTTAGACAATGTGTTTGGTATCAACTGGCTGTCAATTTCATTACACGTGGCAATGAATTTCATCACCAATAAAAAACCGACTCATTTGTATTTCACAATGACGACTACGGTGAATATGTATCCATAAAACATGAAACACAACAGAAAAATTTTCAAGGGGGGTTGACAAGCACACACAACAAATCCGATAAACGGATGTATGCAACTGGTGGCACGATTTGTCCGGTTAAAATGTTGCGCTTACTGATAAACAAAACACACAAAAATGCAGAAAGCCTGTTCAATCAATATAACAAAGAAACACTATGTAATCCGAGGGATAATGAAATTTGGTACACATCTAAACCACTTGCAAAACGATCTTATTTACACTTTCTATCAGATGTATGCAAGGCGTCACGTGTTGAAACCATGTACACCCCTCACTGTTTAAGGGCCACAGCAATACAACATCTGAATGACGAAGGTTATGAAGCGCGACATATAATGTTTATGTCTAATCACAAGAATGAATCGTCACTACGCTCTTACAATAGAACTGTGTCTACATTTCAAAAAAAATCACTCAGCACCTCTCTTGCCGCCATTACCCACATGTCGATGATCGGTCCAATTTAACAGTTGACATCCCTACGTCTGAACCAATTTCCTCAACAAGGCAAATGAATAATAATCCACAAAATGAAAATATAGTAATTAAAATTCCAAGCACATGTATAAATCAACACAGTAACACATACACGCCAAGTTTCTTTGGTAATTCCACATTCACGTCCTGCACGTTCAACTTTCATAACTAGACTGGTGACTGATAAGACTTGTTACACCGTCTGCAGTTGATACATGCGCGGTTGCTGATAGAGCCAAAAGCTATTTTTATCGTAATTTTATATTGAAATAAACAGAGAACATTTGCAGATTAAATGTTACAATAAAACAATTTGTTGAAAAAAGAATGATTAAATGAATGATGTTATCTTGACTTCACGTTATCTGTTCCTATTTCTCACGCACTATTTTGTTCGGTTGTTCCAGTGACTGGACATACTTGTCGTAATCAGTAAGCTAGCGCGCGTTATTCAGTTTGCATTGCACGGCATTGGAAGTTATATCGCTAGAAGCCTCATTTTTAAACAGTTTAATGGTTAAGTATTATAAAGGATTTAGTGTATTGATTTTGATTGTCTAGAAAGAAGACTCATGGAGTTGTTTTGACCACATGACCTAGTTGAAAGTTCACATATACCCATATATGTAACAGATTTATTTGAATCGTCTCCTGCTTCAAATGTTTACAGTGTAATTACTTTTAATTACAGAATTCTCAAGACATATTTTGCCATGATGTGTAACACTGTCAGATTAGAACATGAAAACTAAGAAAAATGCTGACAATAGTTACTGAAAAAAATCTTGCCAAATCATGAAAGGTGCAAGAAACTGAGACATTTTAAAATTAGGCTCCTCTGATTTCCTTTTATACTGCTGGCCCGGCTTTAAGGAGCTTATCCTAAATACTACATTGTATAATAAAAAACAAACATACTAATCCGTGTCCGAATCACAACCCAGAAGCAAAGTAAAATCTTTGGAGCTGACAAGTAGTTTGGGCACGTGAACTTCCACCAGGGATGAGGCCTGGTGTTCCAAAAGGTTAAGCACCTCATGTTTAGCTAGCTACACCCGCCACGTGTGTAATTAAAATTGTGTGAAAGGAATATGGAACTATGAGACGTTAAATATATCCATGGCAATACTGGACACAGAGACATCAAACTTATCAACAATATCGTGATGACGGCCACGAAACTATTTGAGGGCCTTGATATACTATTGTCTAAATTTGCTGCTAGTTAAATTTTAAAGTTTCTCAAAAACTAAGGTATACTCTCTCATACAAAGTATTTCCTTAGCTTAATTTGGTAAAATATATTTTGGTCCTTCAGGTAGCTTTTCAACATCTTCAAAATAATTTTGGTTTTATAATTTTGGTCAAAGCACTACTGATGAGGAATTGTATTCCGAAACGGCCGTCTAGTGCTGTAAAATTAAAACTGGTATAATATGTAATTACATATTATACCAGTTTTACTTTCACAGCAATAGACGGTCGTTTTGGAAAACAATTCCTTATCAGTAGTGCTTAGACCAAAACAAATAACACCAAAACTTTTTTTTAAACATGTTAAAGAAACCAAAAGGACCTAATTGTTGCAAATGGCATACATGTTCGTTCCGACACTTTTATTAACCTTCTAAATTAGCAGATTTTGTTACGAGACACTTTAATTGGTTTATCGGAACTATTGACGATAGATTAGCTTAGATATAACAATTTATTTCACAAAGCGTTTATTGTCTTTCAACGTTTCGTTCCAAATTGGAGAAAACCGTGGTATGAATAATGAATGCAAATATGAACAATATATTGGTTGGACAGCTTTCTATTGATATTTTAATAAAGATTTTAAGCGGGACCCATTACCTTTTTCCCAAAAATAAATCCAACGGGATGCGAACCTTTCGATGAATGCATTAATTCCATTGACATTTTCAAAATTTTACAAAACATAATGTACAATGAAACAGATTTATAAATGTTTTGTTTAATCTGATGCCAAATATCAAGTCAGTTTTGCCTACGACCTTTGGTTTTTAACATTTTAAAAAAATTATGATCAAAGGTAATAGTCCTTTAAATATCAATAGAATAACACCAAAATCAAAAATTAATATATTCATCTTTTTACAATAAAGCTACATACCAAATAAAATTAAAATTGGTCAAATATTTCTTGAGTTATTGTCCGAAAACCCATCCGTCTACAGCCGGAAGGAATATATAAAAAATCAAATGAAATGTGTTATTTTAAATAAAGTATTCCCTGTATTTCATATTCGATCATTCCTAATATATATTTAAATTAAAGGTCAAGCGGCAGGGTCAAACTTGACTTAGTATAAACTGGTCAATTTACTAGTTTACATACTTAAAATCATATATACTGTCATCAGTCATTCCAAAGAAATCGTAAAGATTATATTTCGCTAAACGGTCAAAAATGATATTTTGAAATAGGACGTTATAAGTGGCTAAAAACAAAGATGTATATGTACAGAACCCAAAATTAAATTATTACACACACCGAACTTGAAATTAAAAAGTATGATAATTTTATAGTTTAATTCTTCTTTTGTATTTGGAATTACTTCCTTTTCCCATATTTAGTATAAGGAATATTTTGTTGTATTTAGTTGAGGTTTAAGCTAGCGAAACCTCCATTCAATATAACAGTCAATAACAAAACTTCAACAATTGTATGCAAGATAAATAAATGTACAATATGGTAGATCGTAATAGAGAATAAAATAACAAAAGGAAATAACAAATAAAACAACGGTTAATGTCCATCATTGTCCATGTATGCCCTGATCCATAATTAAATGATGTTTGGCTATCGTTTTAAATGTTTACTAATATTTTGTTTTGTGAAAATAAACGTCCACATATTCATCACGACACACTTGTTTGGAATCTAAAAAACATTTCATTCAACGTTATCTCGCATATCTGTCTCCTGCTGTGAAATATTTCTTTGCACAATTGTACGACTGACGGCTAGATGGAGGTATCTATTCTATAATTCAATTTCGGGCTCATAAAGTTTCTGATGTTTGCAAAAGTAGGTTGCATAGAATCTGAGCGGATTTTTGCAACTAAATTTCGAAAAGAATTTAAATCATTGCAAGAGTTCAGAAACAAATGGCGTAAAGGAAGCGGATACAAGCTCAACTTCATCTTATTAAATGATTAAAAAGCAACACACAAATCCACTCTATTTTCATAAATTTGAATCGGAAAAGCCACCCGGACCAACCAGAGGTCACCTCCAGACTGACGCTGAAACAAAAGATCTGGATTACTTAACATAATACATCCGAAACGTAGCTGTAAGTGTCACATTACCGAGAAATCCCAAACAAACAATAAAGATTGATTATTATTTGAGAAATTAATCTGTGAGAAAACATTTTAGTTAGGATTCGTTAATTAGATATTGATCTAAACATGTTCATAACTGTAAATTTTACACTGTCACAATATATAAATACATGTCGTCTCAATTTTGAAATCTGATACGAAAGAAATCAATGGGTTCGACTGTGTAGTCCTTCGTAGTCGCTTGGATTTCAAGCGATCGAATGGCACTTATGCAAATGTCTTTGTTTTGGAAAATATCAATAGTTCCAGGTCTTTTCATTCTCTGATTTACCAATTTGAAGGTAAAGTTTATTCGATTTTCAGATGTTGAGTAAATATCGAATATCGGAACAACTTTACTTCTTTTCACGTGTTTTACTTAATTAGCAAGTTTTTAATCTATCATTAAGATTGTAATTTGATCATTGACATGTTTTTATTATATACATTGGTTATTAATTTGATATTTATTCTTATTGTGGCTGTTAAAGCGATAATATAAAATCTGATCTTCCTCTTTATATTTATACCAAATTATCATTTTTGTAACAAGTATAGTTTTCATTGACATCAAACTAATTTCAGTATATGTGTAACTCTAGTCAAATCAATTTGATTTTTTATGATTAAAACAATTTAGACTACTACAATTTTTGCGAATTCATTTGTCTTTTTTTGAAAACTGTAACGATATTATAGCATTTATAAAAAGGTATATAATTGAATAGGTTTATTTAGTTTCCAAATGGTATTGAGTTAAGATGAAATTAGTTGTATGGCTAGGTTTATTTCTGTCGACATTTTGGAATGCAGCTCCTAATAACGGTAAATTTATTTTTTATTTAATTATTCGACTTTATTTATTTACTTTATGTTATATATGTTTTTGGTAAATAACTTACTTTATTTTGACTATAATATGTCAATGTATAAACTAAAAAACAAAGCTATTTATTCTATTCTCCAAAAAACATTTGAAACGCATTGAACATTTGTAAATTTTGGAGTCTCGGGTGTCATTTCTCTATATGTCAATGTATAAACTAGAAAACAAAGCTATTTATTCTATCCTCCAAAAAAACATTTGAAACGCATTGAACATTTGTAAATTTTGGAGTCTCGGGTGTCATTTCTCTATATGTCAATGTATAAACTAGAAAAACAAAGTTATTTTTCTATTCTCCCCCCCCCCCAAAAAAAAAAACATTTAAAACGCATTGAACATTTGTAAATTTTGGAGTCTCGGGTGTCATTTCTCTATATGTCAATGTATAAACTAGAAAACAAAGCTATTTATTCTATTCTCCTAAAAAAAGCATTTGAAACGCATTGAACATTTGTAAATTTTGGAGTCTCGGTGTCATTTCTCTATATGTCAATGTATAAACTAGAAAACAAAGCTATTTATTCTATTCTCCCAAAAAAACATTTGGAACGCATTAAACATTTGTAAATTTTGAAGTCTCTGGTGTCATTTCTCTATATGTCAATGTATAAACTAGAAACCAAAGCTATTTATTCTATTCTCCCAAAAAAAACATTTGGAACGCAATGAACATTTGTAAATTTTGGAGTCCCGGGTGTCATTTTCCCGCAAGACGACGTCATATCTCTTTGATATGACGTCATTCAATTTTCCTTTGATTGTGACGTCCCTGAAATTCTGGACGTGGCGGTGAAGATAAAAGATTGGGGGTGAAAATACAAATTCCTTCGATGTTTCTTCAAGCGGAAACCTTTATCTTAAACATAGGAAGATGGATCTATCATGAATATCCATGTAGGATAGGGAAATCTCAACCGAGGGGTTGAATATTTCAGTCGGAGACGAGCCTTGCCGATTCTCTGACAGAATTATTCAACCCCGAGGGTTAGATCTCCCTTTCCTACATGGATAATCTCATGATTGATTCTTTTTCTTCAATTTTGATGACAATTTTTAGCTTCGTGTATCAGTCACATCGACATCGACGCCATCTTTGTTAATCTAACGTTGTTATTTAACGTCTTACATAAAATAAATATGACCATCGGACAGAATGTATCTGATTTTGGTTTATCAAAATATACATACTAGAAAATAAAGCCATTTATTCTCCACGATATGACGTCATTCAATTGTCTTTTGATTGTGACGTCACTGAAAGTCGCACGTGAAGATAAGCACAGGAAGATTTCTACACGAAACTCCTTGAAACAACTCGATGAATAATTTCGATATTCCTGTTTATAGCTCAATTAGGACGAACATGTAGGGTTTTCTTGTCTCTCGACAAGTGTACAAATAGGGATGAATTGTTTTACTTAAGTCTGAGACTGCTACTTGAAAAGTGATAATGCTAAAATTATTTTTTAAGTTTGTCAAGGTATTTATTACATATTATACCAGTTTCAAAAGATAAATTAATGAATTGGACGTGAAAGATATATATAACTCTATCGCCTTCTATTATCCATCGGGGGTCATTTACCATTGTTTATGTTTTAGTTAGCGTTTCATTATCAAACGATTTTTTTTTAAAGTTTACCGTTCCGGAAAACCCTGGTGTTTAACTATTTGCCGTTGAAAATTATGATTTGAAAATGTGTTGGAAGTTTGTGTTTGATATAATCAACAAACATTTTTCTAATTAATAAAATTAGGAGTGAACTTGAAATAGCAGGAAGGGATGAAGTGTTGTAATAGATTCGCAAAACAATCAGGAGTGGAGTGGGTTAGTTATATTGCGGGTTTGAATAAATAACTTTGAATGAGTGAAGTTACATTAACCGAACGATTGCGATGCTGTGATGGAGTGAAGTTAAAGTTAATTAGAAGAACTGAAGTTGCAATAACTGAAGAAGAAAAACGCGCTACTAAAGAGTGGGGTAGAATGACAAAACAATGACACACAGGTCAAAATAAATCCATTCACTATATCGAGACAGGCAGTTATGAGATGATAACGGAAACCTAAGCACCTGGAAAAAAAAACTTTTGACAAACATCTTCTCACCAGGAATTTTACTGAGTGGAATTCGAACAGGCGGTTAAAGGTGCTGTGGACCGGACCGTAAGCCGGAGTTTTTAAAAAATAATTTGTCACAGTGGTAGCGGAGAGGGCATAGAGCGGGGTGATAATTTTAATGTATTTTGTTTAGTATCTTGTTAGCTCACCTGAACTATTGAAATATGTGTCGGGCGTCGTGCGTAAACTTTACACTTTTATCTTCTCCTCTAAAGCTACTGAGCCATATCTGATGAAAGTTGGTGATTATCAAGCCTGGGTAACAAGCTTTCAAAATTATGTTCGGGGTTTGGTCACGCCCAACAAGATAGTCGTTGTTACTAAGAATAACTAAAAGGTTCAGGCAAATTTTGATTGGATATTTTGATTCAGGATGCCTGGAACATTAAAATTATGTTGTTCATAAAAAATAGACAAAAATGAGCTTACGCGTTTTTTGCGTCAAATTACGTAAGGCCGTAGGTTAGATGAGCTATTGCCATCTATCTTCGTGTGTCGTGTGTAAACTTTTCACATTTTAATCAATTCCGCTAATACTACTAAGCCAAATTGGATGATATTTGGCAGTAATGGTGCCTAGGTAAGGGGCTTTCAGATTTGCACAAATGAAACGATTATCTTCTTTTTAGGCCCCATAAAGGGGAAAATTGTGAAAATCATTAAACATCGTCTTTTCTGAACTTGCAAGAGATATAGCTTATATATTTCATGTAAATCATCCTTAGGAAACTTTGTTTCAGATTTGCACAAATTGTACTGAAGGATCCGAATGGGGAAATGGCAAGAAGGTACTTAGTGGGGAAATTGCTAAAATTTATGCATTTGTCAATACATCTTTAAAATTTTTCGTATAGGCATGTATGTATATTAGAATATTGTAGGCATTCGCACAACGATCATTTTGATATATGAATCAAGGTCATATGTTCAAAGGTCAAGGACATATTTGCGAATGAATGCTTAAATTGTTAATTATCTAAAAAAAAAAATTATCAACGTTTTGTATAGGCATGCATATTAGAATATTGCAGGCATTTCCACAACGATCATTTTGATATATATTAATAAAGGTCATAGGTTAAAAGGTCAAGGTCAAAAATACGAACGAATGATGAAATAGTTGTTAATTATCTCAAAAGTTATAACCTTTTAGTAAAGGCATATATATATTCGAATATTGTAGGTATAGGCCTTGCGGTCATTTTAATAAACGAATGAAGGTCATCAATTCAAAGGTCAAGGTCAAAGGTGCAAATGATTGCTAAATTGATTAATTATCTTAATAACTATACACAATTTTGTATATGCATGTTAATATTGAAATATTGTAGGTATTGGCCTTACGAACAATTTGACATATAGTTTTTTTGGCTGTTTATAAATAATATATTGTAGCTAGACTTTAAATATGATGTATGTAGCATTCATAGGATTTGCAAAAATCCTTGCATATAATATGGACATTCTCTTTAATTAATGTCATTGACCATTGAACATCTGCATGAGATATGTACTCAGCTTCAGGTGAGCGTTAAACCCATGGGGATCTTGTTAAAATGAGACATTTATTGTTATAACATAATAATGGCTAAAAATAATTGTATGGATCACTGTTCATCTTCTCTTGCTATTTTCTTCGAAAAGATGTCAAACGTCAAGATCATGTCCCAGTTTTTGACCTTTGATAAAAAATGTTATTTTATAAACATTTCAGGTGATAATTGCATGGGATTTTCAGTTAATTGTAGGTATTGACATGACGATCATTTTGATACATAGATGAAGGTCATGGGTTCAAAGGTCAAGGTCACAGCTGTACGACTATACCGAAATTGTTAATTATCAGCATAACTATTAACTTTATATATAGGCATGCATGTTAGAATATTGTAGGTAATGGCACATGGGTCATTTTGATATATAAATAAAAGTCATCGGCTCAAAGGTCAAGGTCACAGATGTAAACGAATACTTAAATGGTAATTATCTTGAAAACTATAAACATTTTGTATAGAAATGTATATAAGAATATTGTTGGTATTGGCCTAATGATTATTTTGATATATGAATGGGGTTATGGGTTCAAAGGTCAATGTCAGAGGTGAGGGTTTATGCCCATGGGACTCTTGTTATAAAAAGATTAGATGAATTACTTTACTTATAATTTCATTTTCTTTTCTTCGATCAGCAGACGACCTCATACCTGTACAGATATTAAAAAATGGTGACGTTTACAACTTTGTGGAAGGTCAGAATGTGACCGTATTCGTTAATCATCATATATTTGAAATCATACCTGGTGGAGAATTGTCTGTGATAGAACAGACAGATGCTATATTTAGTGACTTAAATCGAAACTGGTTAGATGGGGATAAAGTGAGTACCCTTGGCATTCATTTATTTAGACCATGGAGCATAGAGTATGATTGGCTAGGATATAATATATACTGGCTACATTATGGCTTAATTGAGGTCGGGGATGCAAATGGGAAATATAGGAAATCATTGTACAAGATTAATACTGGTTATGACATGGCAATAGACCCCAATATTG
The DNA here is from genome assembly GCA_021292105.1 of Anadara kagoshimensis. NCBI lineage: Eukaryota > Metazoa > Mollusca > Bivalvia > Arcoida > Arcidae > Anadara > Anadara kagoshimensis. Next base: position 66,288,789 of record CM037859.1, read on the forward strand.
GGTGAGTACAAACTCTGCATTTAAAAGATTTTCTTTCAATTAATTATTGTCGTCTTTTCATTGCATTCTTCAGTTACAATCTTTTTGCTGGAATTGGGTATTGGGTATTTAATGTTCTTGTTTTTCTCATCCAAACTGAAATTTTAAATTCTATTCGAAAGAGGTTATTTCTTTCACTTTCTGTTTTAGAGATTTAATTTCATCACATTTACTGGCATAGTGTTCCTTCTTGTTTTTGCTTTGTAAACTTCATAATTATAGTTTCTCTTTCAGTTTATTACAAATTCTGGTATCTTAAATTCCCATGATTTGCTTTCCACAGTACCTGTTTCTTTCTTTAACATTTTCTCATTGTTTCGACTTTTTCATTTTGTCACAGTGATCCCTACTTTTCGAAACTGTTCCATATGTTTTCTTCTTTACATATAGCAAACTTTTATTGAGACCAGAACAGTTGCTTTAAAGACTTCATTTCCAAATGTTTTAAATTCTGTTGCTTTGCCTGCTGATTTTTCAGGAGAACAAATTTGAACAGGAACAGAAGAAGCTTAATTGTCATACTCAGTTCGATATTTTTCTTTTTTTCTGTGAAAGTGTCTTTCGCTTCCAGGTGTTCTTATTTACAAGGACTTCATAAGAAATCTTGCTAAAATTCATCACAACTAATCCAAGCAGATTTACAGGCCTTGTTGTTGAGTCCGTTCGAAAAGTAACGTCACTTAAATTTGAAAAGAAACGCCATTCCCATTGTTTCTCTATTTAAGAGGAAATAAAGAATTAACATGACTTATTTCTCATGAAAAAAAAAATTCTATACATTTAACAATACATAACTAAGAGTTATTGTTTAGTTGATGCTGTTCTTGCTTTGATGGTGGCTATAATTTGTCCTGGCATACTCTCAAACACTTCTCTCCACTTGGCTTTTCTTATCTTGTATCAGTGACTTTGCATGAAATTCCAAAGACAAGAATTTGATCTAGGATTATCCTTAGCGACTTTCTTTTTTTAAATTATTCCACAGATTTTGTATGGGATTCATGTCCGAAGAATTACCGGGCCATTCTAGAACGGTGTATTTCTAGTTTCTATAAAATTTGATGTCAACTTTGACGAGTATAACTATAAACGTGCAACCAAAATATGAAAAGGAACATGCACTAAAAGTAGACGATAAAAAATTTACACGGAACAGATTCATTAATTTGATTATAAACTTAAAAATTATAATCACTGACCTTATTCAACTTTTACCAAATAATCTTCAAATTCTTATTATTATTCTGGCTAGGGCGAGCTTTTGTAGTTGCTAGTATTATTTGAAAATCAAATTTCAACCCAACATTTTTTTTTACAATTTTCACCATAGATTAAATATTTTTATATATTTATTTTTGAACTGAGATTTGATTTCAAGTGTTCAATTGTTTGAAGAAATTAGTTAAATTCTATGGATTTTAATTGTCATTCAAACACTTGACATGATATTTTTTGTCAACGACTGGATAAAACGTTGTGTATATGTAATTTAGTGTCTAATGAAAAGGTTTAATTTAATTTGTAACAACCACTGCAATAGAATAATGAATCAAATGATTTTAGATAGATTCAACACAAGGGGGTGACATTTGCTTTTAAAAATTTAGGGATTTGGATTAATCTATGAACAAGTTCAAGTATGCATGTACCAGCGTGCACTCAGGGTGACTCTTAAGTGCCAGCTAACTGAGTCAGTACGCCACAGACAAGAGTACCACTGCCCCAGTCACATTCCACTGAAACTGGGTAAACAAATAAGGCCAGCGGCAAGGAAATTTACTTTTCCACATGTGGTCTAAGCGGGACTCGAACTCACCTATAATTTTACTATAAGCGAGAAACTCTATGGAGAATAAACAGTACAATTACTGACAACTTTATCACATAATATGTAATTATTATATATTCCTCAAGTTCTGCTTCACATCTAGACTTAAACCCAAATCATGACGCAAACGAAACTTTATGAAACACGTGATGACATCAATTTTTTTGTCAACTTTTCTTTTCTATGCATCAATATACCTGCTGCTTATGGTGTATTTATTTCCCAATCAATACGCTATTGTTAAGCTTGTTCCCACTACAGGGACTTTGTACCACGACGCAGCCTGATTGCGAATAAATTGTTGAATCTTATTGAGCCTAGGCTTATTAAGGCCCTCAAAAAGTTTTATGGTCATATTCACAGTATTGTTTGATGTCTCTGTATCCAGAATTGTCATGAACATATTTGACGCCCCAGAGTTCCATGTTCCTTTCATACAATTTTGGTGGGAGTTATCTTGTCTAACATGACTTGTCAGTTTAAAAGGTTTTACTTTGCTTCTGGATTGTAAGTCAAAGATGGATTGGTATGTTGGTATCAAGTAAAAAAAACAGAAATGTCCATTCACTGTTATCACCCATATATTGCAATGTAAAAGGTTTTATTTTTAATTCACATGTTTCACATACCCAAATTGTCGGTTGTTGTCTATGTAAATAGACTATGACTCTTGGAATGTATGTTTTTTTCGATGTCTGCAGATTTTAAACAACCCTGGCTACGTTCAGATTGAAACAGGTTCTGACTACATCAAGGTCCTGATTTGTTTGAACTCAACAAAAGCTAAATAAGTACAATAGTGTTGTTAAATATATCAGAGGGCAGGTTACATTACAATATTCTCAAGTAAATAGAAGAAATATTCTCAAATCCAGGAATATGTATATTAATCATTTTTATTACAAGCAATCTTTTTGAAATGTAATACCTGTTTTTTGGCAGCAAATTATTAAATGTTGACAGTTGTTTTCATGGAATACATAAGTGATAATAGTAAATCTAAATAATGATATTAATTGCTATTATTAAGTATAAAACATAATTCTAAGTCAGAATCAACTTCGTTTTATTGGTTTTCTTGTGATTTCCAAGGTCGCAACCATGTTTGATTCAAAACCAGGCTCCCATTTCTGACAAAGGATACAAACATAAATCGCTTGTGTTTAAATGATTGTCCTAAAAATAATCTTCATGTCTGTGCAGAAAACATTTTTACAACTTATACATGAGTGCCATTGCAACAGAACGCTTATAGGAGATGATCGGATTTTAAACACCTAATGCATTTGTTCGCTAATAGTGTAAATATAACCAAAGGCAGCATCCTACACATTAAAATACATTTCTGAACATTACATAATGCATTAATTTTATAAATGCATGGTTATTTTGGGGCGCCCACTATTAGCATTTTCGAAGCTTTTTCGTGACATGTTTTCCGAATGCACCATCTTTGCTTTAGTTTATCTACATTTTTTATTGTCTAATCCATGTTTTTCATCAGCAGATTTCTACTGTTTATTAAACAGATCATTATTTCATATATTTGGTGGAGAATCCCCTGGGATAGAGACAGCTGATATGGCAGGCATTGAGGCTTCAAGGAAGGTCATTGTTACAGAAACTTCAGTCATTAGCTCAGGTGAATAAAAATGGTAAAAAGTATAACATAATTGACACCAGTAATAATTTAGTGTTAATTTTACAGCATTAGATGGTGGTTTTCGGAATACACTTCCTCATCTGTAGTTCTTTGACCAAAATTGTGAAATCAAAATATTTTCAGTTGTTAAAAAATCTAAAAGATCAAAGTTAAATTGACCTAATTGGCTATGAAAAGATTTTCTATGGGGATTATACCTTAGTCGTTTGAAAATTTCAAATTTTAACTAGAAGTATATAGTTTACAGTAGTATATTTTTGACAATATAAACGATTACCTACTGAGTTTAAAGTGTGAAACAGTGCACCGCTTATGTTTGCCTTTTTTTCTAAACCGAGCAATACACATATTGTCAGTTCTTGAATTGAAAAAAAGTGGCATTCAAACTTCTTGACCTATACTGATCGTTGTTTGTTTTACATCGTGCATAACAAGCAGAAACATAGTTTTAACTTCTCTTCTCCAGAATCAATGAGACATTGATAATGAAAAGTAACTAGGGTGTCCCTAGGTGAAAGCCCTTTCAAGTTTGTGAAATCAGTTGACCGTGACCGACATTCAAGGTCACATTGACCTTTAATTGTAAAATCTTTAAACATTTTTAAACAGGACTCAATTAACCACATAAAAATTGAAACTTCATATATGGCATTGTAATATGAAGTTTTACCAAGTTTGCAAAATATTCAAGGGGTTGAAAAAATATCTGAAAGACCAAAACACATTTAATCAAGGTAAGCTAAGGAAATACTTTGCATTGGAAGTATACCTTAGTTTTTGAGGATTTTCATGTTTCAACTAGCACCTATTTAGATAATAGTATGGTCCTGACAATAGAAAAGTATTTACTACAGAATTTGCGATGAACTCGGTTAAACATCAACCAACAGTTACCTTCTCGGTGATTGAAATTACATAATATATCAGTGTTAATTTTACAACACTATATAACCGTTTCAGAATATAATTCCTCATCAGAAATGCGTTGACCAAAATTCTGAAACCCAAATTTTATCAAGGGGTCGAAAAATGTCAACACGACCAAATTTTAGCTAAGGAAATACTTTGCATGAGGGAGTATACCTTAGATTTTCATATTTTAACTAGTAGCATAGTTAACAAAAATATATTTCTGACTACACACAAGTATTGTCATCTTAGTTTGTGATATTCTCGGGGAGACATCTTCCAGCAGATATACCGGCTCAGTGTTTGAAATTACATAATTTACTAGTGTTACGTTTACAGCACTTGACGGTCGTTTTAGAATACAATTCTTCTTAAGTAGTGCTTAGACAAAATCCAAATTTTATCATAGAGTTGAAAAAAGATCAAAATATATTTGATCAAATTAATCTTAAGAAAATGAAATATTTTGCATGCGGGACTATACCAAAGTTTTTGAGAATTTTCATACTATTGTTTTAGCTAGCAGCAAATTTAGACAAGTTTACAGCAATGAACGGTCTAATTCCTCATCAGCAGAGTTATGGACCAAAATTGTGAAAACAAAGTTTTTATTTTTGTTATTTCTTTAAAATTATTAAAACGATTACCAATCTTATTTTGTAGAAGCTGTGTCCATGATTTTAGACACCGAAAAAGGGCTTGTCTATTGGTCAGATACAATATTACATAGAATTCAGCGATGTTTTTACGATGGTAGTCAGCTTGAACTTGTGAAACAGTTTACATCAGATGTAAAGATTACCTCTATAGATCTTTATAAGGACACGATTTACTGGATCCAGTACAATACTGTTACCGTTAACGCGTTGTTTTTGTCGTCAAGGATGTCAAAACCAATTAAAGTCCTACCAGAATCAGTACTAACAACACAGTATCCGGGCATAAACTTCACTACTTCTAAAATATTTATTAAAGTGTTTGACCCAAAGACATCAATGAAACAAGGTAAGAGTAATAGTGTGTGTGTGTGTGTGTGTGTGTGTGTGTGTGTTTTTAATAAAAAACATGTCTACTCTAATTCACGTGTATGACTTTAATGCAATTGTCTGATAACGCCTAACATATCAAATACCTCACACCTGTGCATGATAGATAAATAGGTCTTAATGATACAAGAGAGAGGGACTTAGGTATATTACATTTCTTTCAAAGGAGGTATGTGGTAGGCATGTCTTTTCTGAATTGTTTTAACATACTAGTTAGTAATGTGGTTTTTGAAAAAGCCCAGGTATATAAGTTATGTAGTTTACCTCGTAAGTACCTTTCTTAAACAGGCAAGACATAGTTGTTGTGTGCTTTGGTGTATTTTCTGACAGATGTCAGGTATATATTAAATGGTTGTCGCTAATGTGCTTTTTTAAAAAACACCATGCATGCAATTTATGTGGATATTGACGTCAATGTATTTTCTAAAAAAGGACAGATATATACATGATACTAGTTATGAGGTTTTCGTCGTCAATGTTGTTTTCTGAAAAATGCAGGATATAGTTGTTATGTGGTTGTCGCCAGTGTCTTTTCTACTGAAAAAAGACCAAACATACCATCATACGGATTCCAAACAAAAATATACTAAAGATACCATAAAAAATGTAGGAGTTTTTGGATAGATAACATTTTTGCTGTATGTGGTAATATAGTTATCAGCAAACAATCGATATATCAATGGGTACAAACTGTGCACCATTTGTTTCTTTATTCTTATGAAGCAGAATTTATGCAGAACCTTATTAAATCTCAAGAGAAGATTGTCGCCAAATCACCAACTCAACATACAGATATATAGATAACGTTCTGTCTCTTAACAATCCTAAATTTGGAGACTGTGAATGTCATCTATCCTAGTGAGCTTGAAATAACAGATACGACTGATTCCTCAAGTTCTGCTTCATATTTAGACTTATACCTGAATTATGACGCACACAAAAGGCTACATTTGAAACTTTATGATAAACGTGATGACTTCAATTTTTCTATTGTCAACTTTCCTTTTCTATGCAGCAACATACCTGCTTCTCATGCTTATGGTGTATTTGTGTCCCAATTAATACGCTATGGTAGAGCTTGATCCCACTACGGGGACTTTGTACAACGAAGTAGACTGCTTGCAAATAAATTGTTGACTCAGGGATGTTGCAAGCCTAGGCTTATCAAGGCCCTCAAACAGTTTTATGAACGTCATCACAGTAGAGCGTTGACAGGTTTGATGTCTCTGTGTCCAGGATTGCCCTGGATATATTTGACGTCCCATGTTCCTTTCATACAATTTTGATTACACGCGTGGCGGGTGTAGCTAGCTAAACAGGAGGTGCTTGCCCTTCCTGAGCACCCGGCCTGACTTCCCTGGTGGAAGTTCACGTGTCTAACCTAACTTGTCATTTCCAAAGTGTTTACTTTGCTTCTGGATTGTGATTCGGACATGCGTTAGTATGTTGTTTTTGATTATGTGGTCATTGCCATCAGTCTCTAAAAAGGACAGACTTATTTATTATGTGGTTATCGTTGTCAGTGCATCTTTTACAGTGCATATTTCTGTCTTTTATTCGATTTTAAACTAAAACTCCATCTTCCTATGATTATTTCGTTACAAAAGTATATCTATTGTTCTTTAATTGTAGACCGAAATCAAAGTTTACTGCTGACAGCAAAGTGTCCACAGTTGTTTCTGCTATCAAAATATCCACCGGGTTATATGTGTGTTTGTGGATCAGATTACTATGAAATCAACAACGAAACATGTCAAAGATACGAAGGTTTGTTAATTTTAGACAGTTGTCGGTACATGTAAATCGGAGGGTTCAACATGGTTTCCGTTAGCAGGTGTGTAAATATCTTTGTTGTTTTTGTGGGGTGGAGTTGGTTGTTATGATTATAAAGGGTTATTATTATTACAAGGGTAGATGTATAACAATAGAGGTTAAAGTTATTTATATAACAAAGGTTTAACGTTGTAAAAATACAGGGTTAAAGTTTTAACAAATATTACAATCTTTTTTAGATGTTACAATAATTGGTACTTCGTTTCATGATAAAAAGATTTCTCTATTCCAAAATGGGACGATAGAGACGCTAAACAACGACTTTCCAATTCAGTTTAATGACATCGATTACGGAGAAACAGACAACGACGTAATTTTTACTTCGTTATCCTTCCCAGTGTATAGTTCAACTATCACAAACTTTACACAAAATATAACACCAATCAATTCAACATTAATGTTATATGCGTTCCTTGTGGCTTATGACTGGCTTACTAAGAATATTTATTACGCAATGCCAGGAGGAGGAAATTTTCAGCATACTGTGATTCATGTGTTAAGCAGACATATGTACACATATAGTGTACTTGTATTTAGCGGTCGACCAAGTGCACTTTCTTTAGATTGTGAAAGCGGGTAAGTAACTAAATTCTTCTGATTTTACTTTCCCCGTACTTATGCCACTACGGAAGCTCAAGTGATACAACGGTTGCTTCGTATGTGGGATATCATGGGTTTGAATCCCTCTCGGGTCTGATCCAGGTAGTAACTGTTCTTTCGACAGGTATTTAGAAATGAAAGTCACGGGGTCTTTTAGAACATACCTTAAAAATCAATGTCACGTGTCAGGGCAAGCGTTGCACGTAAAAGACACACCCCTGTGCATTTCCATAAGTGCGATGCAAAGATAATCAAAAACAAACATGCTAATCCATTTCCAAATCATAATCCAGAATCAAAGGTTAGATAAAATTCTGCCACTGCACCTATAGCTGATGGTGTCTTGATATAAGTGAAATATTCTTGATTGGCACATAAACCCCAATTCAATCAATCAATCAATCCATGTAACTAAGTCTATATCAATATATTTTAAGTTATTCTTGGTATTGTTTCTTTTGTTTTTAGTAATCGGTGGTCGAGTGATCTACAGTATGAGCTCAGGGCTTGAATTACACCCGAGACATACCCTAGTGTAAGAAAGATGTCGGTTCGCTTGCCGCTTTTCTCCAAACGCTCTTGTTTCTGTCACCATACCTAAACTGACTACCTTTTTACAAGTAAAATATTTATTCTTGAACCCTATTGGTTTACAATCAATCAATGAATCATACACAGGCGTTTCATTAAGAATGACTTTATTTAATACTGTACATCGATGTTTTGAAATTGTGTAAAACATGAAAAATATTTTGTGTCATAGTTATAAATGCAATCTCAGTACCCAGTTTTAAGCCTAGTGAGTTTATATATAAACTATTTAACTTTTTCAAATTGCTCTACTTTGGCTGGTAAGGCACAACTAGATTGATGTTTTGCTTTATTTTGTTTCAGAATGGGATTTCCCCCAACATCTAGTCAATGTATACAAATATTTAACCTTTTGAACTTGTCCTATTTTAACTGGTATTGAGCAACTAGCTAGACATTATTGTATTGCATTCCATTGATTCTATTTTTCAGACTTTTTTTCTTCACGAGACCAAATATGGGTCAAATATTAAAATTTGGATTGGATGGCAGGAATTATGGCAAGAGTATCATTGCTTCAACTAATGCTATTATCACAAACGGGCTAGCCCTGGATTTTGATGAACACAAAATATATTGGAATGTCTTTTCCCTATCAACAGCATTTCAAATCTGGCGATGTAGATACTCCGGAATGGATAAAGAATTTGTCAAGATAAACTTACTCATATATAGCTTCGCTGTATTGGAAGACTTCCTGTTCGTGGTAGAGAGGGGCAAAAAAGATGAACTTATCATATCTAGGGTCAACAAAGATTTGATTGGTGATTTTACTAAGTTACACTCGTTTAATGAAACTTATGAAAAGATTACAATATACAACCACAGAATAAGAGAAAAAGGTAATGTGACAGATTTAGGGTTAGGATCAAGAGTCAAAGACGTAATAAGATTTCTACTGCTAGAGACATGAGAATCTAGCGGAAATTGCATTATCCCGATCAAAGTCTCGAAGACTATTGTCTCAAATTTCATAATTTCGTCCTCTTTATAAATAATTATTTGACCGACCCCATGTAATTAATTCTTAATTGGTGATTGCTGGATGATTGATTTATTATAAAGGCTTAAATGTTTAATATTTAGAATTCTGTATTATATCAGTTTTAATTTTACAACACTAGACGGACGTTAGGGATACAATTCATTATCGGTAGTGCTTAGACCAATACTTTTGAATAAAAAATACCTTAGCTCACTTGAGCTAATGTTATTGGTTTGAAGTAACGGTCATTTTGGCATATGAATGAAGGCCATAGGTTTAAAGGTCAAGGTTACAGATGCAAATGAATACTGAAATGGGTAAATATATAAAAAACTATAAACTTTCTGTATATGTATGTATATTAGAGTATTGTAGTCATAGGTGATTTTGATATATAATTAAGGGTCATAGTTTCAAAGGTCAAGGTCATATATACAAACAAATACTGAAATGGTCATTTATCTGAAAAACTATTAACTTTTTAGTATAGGCATGTATATTAGAATATTATTGGTATTGATATAAAGGTCAAATTGGCATATGAATCAAGGTCATAGATTCAAAGGTCAAGGTCACAGAAATGAATACTAAAATGGTTAATTATCTCAATAATTTAAATTGTTTGTGTAGGCATGTACATTGTATATTAGAATATTGTAGGTATCGACATAAAAATCATTTTGATATATGAATAAATATGCAACGAAACACTAAAATGGCCTAGTTTTTTCTATTTCAGCTGTTTATAAATATACTGCGGCTACATCTTATATATTTTAGATGTATCATTCTTAAGACAATATGTAATCAAAAAAAACATACTAATCCATGCCAATCCATACTTAAGTAATATGCAAAAATCTTGGAATATTGGCCCTACCTGCTTTAAATTTGGACATTCCTTTTATTAACATTTAAACCATTGCATGAGACATGAACATACCCTCAGGGGAGCGTTTAGGTCCTTGGGCCTCTTGTTTAAAGATGTTAAAATATTAAAAGGACCAAAGTATATTTTACCAAATTTAGCTAAGAAAACACTTTGCATGATGGAGTATACCTTAGTTTTTAAAAATTTCAGATTATAACTAGCAGGAAATTTAGACTATAGAACTTTGAAAATAAAAAGTGTAGCTGATAATAGGGTTTTGAATATTTTAGTTCACCTGAGATATTGCCATCTATCTTCGTCTGTAGCCCGTCGTGTATAAACAGTTCACATTGAAACCAACTCTCCCAAAACTACTGGATAAATTCGGTAATGTTTATGAGACATAATATCTAGGTAAAGTGCTTTTAGATTTGGACAATAATGGGGTTATGTCCTCTTGTGGCCCCCTAATGGAGGAAATTGCGAAAATCTTTAAAAATCATCTCTTTACATACAAAAGACAGAACTTAGATATTCCATGACAAACAAACTGAAGTAAGGCACCTATTTTCAGATTTGCACAAATGGTAGATGTAGGGGCAAAAATGGGGAAATGGCAAGGTACTTAAGGGGTTAATTGCTAAAATACATGTATCTGTCAATATACCTGGAAAGGTATAAACTTTTTCTATAAGTACGATCATTTTGACATACGAATGAAGATCATGGGTGCAAAGGTCAAGGTCACATATCCAAAAAATACTGTAATATATCAAAAGTATAAACGTTTTGTATAGACAAATATATAAGAATATATTTGCTATTGATGTTATGACCATTTTTGATATGAATGGAGGTCATGGGTTCAAAGGTGAAGGTCACATGATATATGAATTAAGGGTATGGGTTCAAAAGTCAAGGTCATACGAAGGCAAGCAAATACTGCAATGGTTAATTAACTCAAAAACTATCATATTTTGTATAGCATGTATATTAGAATATTGACGGTATTGAACTAATTGTCATTTTGATATATGAATGGAAGTCATTGGTTCTAAGATCAAGGTAATAGATGCAAACAAATACTGAAATGGTTCATTATCTTTAATATACACTTTTTGTATGGCATGTATTTTAGGATATTGTAGGCATTGGCTTAACGATCATTTTGATATATGAATGAAGTAATGAAGGTCATTGGGTCAATTGTCAAGGTCACATATGCAAATAAATGCTGAAACTGTTAACGATCTCAAAAACTACAAAATATATGTATATGCATGCATATAAGAATATCGTTGGTATTGATGTAATGTCAATTTTGAAATATAAATGAGGGCCATGGGTTGGAAGGTCATGGTCATAGATGCAAGCGAATACTGAAATGGTTAATTATTTCGAAAACTATAAACTTTTTGTATAGGCATGCACATAAAAATATTGTAGGTATTGACCTTATGATCATTTTGATGAATGAATGTCTTGGGTTCAAGGTCAAGGTCACAGATGTAGACAAAAACTGAAATGAACAAGCTTTTACTATTTCAGCTGTTAATAAATATAATGCAGCTAGACCTTAGATGTTTTATAAGAAGCATTCTTAGTTATGAATAATTTGCTAAAATCCTGACCCATTGACCCGAACTGCTGCATTTTTGGACATTACATTGGAATTTATGTTATTGACTATTGAACCACTGCATGTGATATGTACATACCCTTAGGTAAGCGATATGTCCCTTGGACCTCTTGTTTGTTATGCAATTATTTTTTTATTTGTGCATAACAAAAAGAAAAATGATTTTCGTTCACAAAGGATTTCTCGAAAGGAATTCTCATTGTTTACGTAACATTTTTATTCTACTCCCTTTTTCTTCAAGGTAGACGTGCAATGAAGTGTTATTCTGAATGTATATGGGTTCTTGGTAAATGCTTAATTAATCGGGTAATTGTTAGAACGTTGCAAGACAAACGATCTTATCATTCTATTTATTGAGTTTTTTAAACAATAAATAAGCTCATAAACGACGGCCGGCAAGCAAAATGACATTGCAATAGCGTAGAGATACAAAAGGATCTGTCTATGGTAACGTCCTGACGTCACTGAGAGCCATTTTGTTTATACAAATATTACGAAAGTTCTGACCATTGAAAATACCTTTAAGAAAGGATGATTTAGTAATATCAATTTGATATCAAAATGCACATGAAAAACAAATTATCATATGAGCACCAATTTCACGTTCGAATGAGTTTAAGTTAGCATCTTAATTACTTTTGAAAGATCCGACCAACCAAATGCATGGATTGTATTACGACTTGGAGCTAATGCATGGACAATGCAGGTTTCCCTATGATATAGTTGAAATATGTATATAATACATTTATTATTAAAAGTCAAAGAGACAGGTCAATATTATTTGCCTATAACTTCATTAATTATCAAAAACAAACACCGGTCCCATGTTACATTTCATTGCGATTCGTTATTGTATTTTAGGCAGCAGTCCCTGTATGATGAACAATGGGAATTGCTCCCAGTTGTGTTTAATATCTCCAAGGAAGCCTTATTATACGTGTCAGTGCGGAGACAAATACATACTACAGAATGATAGAAAATCTTGTGGTAGGTAAAATGTGAATTGTGGAGACAAATACATACTACAGAACGATAGGAAATCTTGTAGTAGGTAAACTTTGAATTGTAGAGACAAATACATACTACAAAATGATAGAAACTGTTGTGGTAGGTAAACTCCCAGTTTTTACACATGTTTGAATAAAGTTGTAAATCAAAACCAATTATAATAATCCATCTCCAAATCACAATCCTAAATCAAAGTACATGTAAAAACTTTGAAACATACAATCAATTTAAACACGTGAACTTCTACTGGGGAAGTCAGACTATATGCTCCGGAAGGGCAATTTTCTCCTGTTTAGCTAGCTACACCCACAAAGCGTGTTATCAAAATTGAGATTAAAAGGAACATGGAACTATTGGAAGTCAAATATATTCATAGTTCTTTTAGATACAGGGACATCATACAAGTTATATATTAAATAAAAAACACATATACCAGTAAAATGATCTTAGGAAGGAGCTCATTTTAATTGTGGAATTTAACTTGATACTTTCAAGCTTTTTACCTTGCTTTTTTACTGTGTTTTTTTTTGCATGGATTGATATGTTTTGTTTTTGAAATATGAGATAAATATTTAAAGATTACAATAAAAAGTCAATGCACATGTATATTTATTTTAGGAAACATGTGCCAAAAACTGACAATAATATATAAGTAACAAACAAATAAAGTCGAAACATACCAATCAATGACCAAATCACAATTCGAAAGCAAAGTAACTTTGAAACTGAGAAGTTAAGTTAAAACATGAACTTTCATCAGAGTGAGGCCGGGTGCTCCGGAAAAGTAAGCATCTCCAGTTTAGCTGGCTACACCAGTCACGTGTTTAATCAAAATTGGGAAAAGGTATATGGGACGTCAAATATATCCATAGTTACTTTAAATACAGAGACACCTTAATCATCAACAATACTTTGATTACGCATTTAGGAAACCAGTATATCCCAGAAAAATACTATTTTGTTAAAAAAAATTTAACAGTGATATACGTTATTGTATTTTGAATCATTTTTTATTTTATGCTTTTATTAATAGTACTATTGAAATGCAGAGACGAGAATGGGGGATGTGGAATGGATTGTATTGAAATTCAAGGTGGTATATCACATAAATGTGGATGCAGAAACGGATTCACTCTACAAACGGACAACAAAACTTGCATTGGTGGTTTGTATTGTAATGTAATTAACATTCGAAATGGTTTTTGAACAAACGTTTGATAGATCAGAACAATATTCAATGGTTATATAAACAAAATGAATAGTTATCTGTATTTTGACAAATGTTTATTTATTCAGTCGCGATCTTACCATTAAGGCTGTACGCTATATTTGAATTCGCTAACAACTTCATATACCCTATACACCTAAAACGTTTCTTGAACGAAGAAAACAAAATATAGATTAGTTTCCAGAAATTCGTATTTTATCTCGGTTAATTAACAACTATTTATCCGGACCATGTCCTGACAATAATGAAATATATTACCTTAAATACATACAGCCATACCTCTCTAATCGAAAATCCGCTGAAAATTAGAAAAGTGTTGCTAAGTGCACATTTTCCCGTTTTTGATTAAGATGTACGTGCATTAACTTGTTACTTAATCTAGGTCTTCTAATACAAATATATCATTAATTGTTCTTTGAACCTGAAATTGCGTCTTAAAATTTCCAACTAGCTCAACAAGTTCACATAAAGATTTTTCTATTTCAGAAATGGCTATGGTACTTTTATCACAAACATCATCAGGACTTGTTCTGATTGACATCAAAAGAAATATACCTAAATTTATCCATAGAGGTATAAAGATAGTAGGGTTCACATTTAATCCCGTAGACAGATACTTTTATGCTATTCGGGAGGAGGATAAACATATAATAAAGTTTCCCTTTAATGGATCAGGTAATTCTAGTTTACGAATATGTCCAATGACTGTCCACAATCAGCGGGTATATATAGGAATTTTGAAAATGGGGATTCGATTAAGCCAAGATACAAATATCTAGTGCTGAACATGATTCTGGTTATTTTGTCAAGCATCATACGGTTCCAAACAAAACTACACTGAAAATACCGTCAACAAAATGTTGGAGTTATTGATAAATAACAAAATTGTTGTGGTTGATAATATAATTTTCCAGCAAACAATCGGTATACCAATGGGTACAAGCTGTGTACCATTGCTTGCTTATTTGTTTCTTTAGTCTTATGAAGCAGAATTTATACAGAACCTTGTTAAATCCGGAGAGAAGACTGTCGCCAAATCATTCAACCTAATAGTCCAGATGACAAATGCTATTTTTACACATAACCTAAAAAAAAGAGTCCGCACAAAATGTTTATACATAAGAGTTGTTCTCCAACATGTCCCTTATCAGAAACTGCATGATGCCATCCCGGCAGCTTTGGGGAATTTAAGATATCAAAGATGGCGGACAAGATGGCTGCCAGATTAGATTTCATTTTATTATGTTGATTTCTCCACATGTAATTGTGTTTTTCCAGTATATAAATGATAGTCTAACATTGATGCTTTACTATAATAACCAACAAATCAATAAAATAATAATTAAATAAGTTATTCTTCCGAAAATGCTCTTAGTTTTGTCATTTCTTAGCGTGAAAAGCTAGGAAAGTCATATAACATGCTTTGTTTTGATTTGTTTTTGATCAAAGTTCGAGCCCATTCTGCTTCCTTCTATGATAAAATGATTAACCTTATAATCAACATTGGTTTGATAAAACAGAAGAGCCACAGCTTTACCGTCCTGCTTTGACCTGTCCTCAGACGGAACAGCCACAGTTTTACCGATCTGTTTTGACCTGCCCTCAGACAGAACAGCCACAGTTTTACCGTCCTGTTTTGATCTGCCCTCAAACAGAACAGCCAGTTTTACCGTCCTGTTTTGACCTGCCCCCAGACGGAATAGCCACAGTTTTACCGTCCTGTTTTGATCTGCCCTCAAACAGAACAGCCACAGTTTTATCGCCCTGCTTTGTTCTGTCCTCAGACAGAAAAGCCACAGTTTTACCGCCCTGCTTTGATCTGCCCTCAGACAGAACAGCCACAGTTTTACCGCCCTGCTTTGATCTGCCCTCAGACAGAACGACCACAGTTTTACCGCCCTGCTTTGACCTGCCCTCAGACAGAACAGTCACTGCTATACTGTCCTGTTTTACCTAACCTCATCTCTTATAATGAAATTGTTATATAGTCTATAACATCAACAACAATTTTACACAATACTGCATGTCATCCATGACATTTAATATAAACTCGACATAATCAAAAATGAATACATCAATCCCATGTCCAAATCACATTCCAAAAGCAAATTGAAAACTGGCGAATTAAATAAGTGAACTTCCATCAGGGAAGTGAGGTCGGGTGCTACTGAAGGGTAAGCACCTGAATACAATAAAAGTTTTCTACACTCATTTAACATCTGAGCTTCTTACATAGCAGTCATCTGGAACCATGTCTAAAGCGGTGTGTACGTGGTAGTTGTTACTGCTTGCTGATTTGTTTCTTTATTCTTATGAAGCAGAATTTATGCAGACTTTTGTTAAATCTGTAGAGAAGACTCGCCAAATCATCCAACTCCACATACAGATATATAGACGACGTTCTGTCTTTACATAATCCTAAATTTGGAGACTATGTGAAGTCCATCTACCCTAGTGAGCTTACAATAAAAGATACGACTGGTTCCTCAAGTTCTGTTTCATATTTAGACTTATACCTGAATTATATCGCCCACAAAAGGCATCATTTGAAGCTTTATGACAAATGTGATGACTTCAATTTTTCTATTGTCAACTTTCTTTTTCTATGCAGCAATATACCTGCTTCTCCTGGTTTTGGGTATTTGTTTCCCAATTATTACGCTATGGTAGAATTCCCACTACGGGACTTTGTTCAACGAAGCAGGCTACTTGCACATAAATTGTTGACCCAGGGATATTTTAAGCCTAGGCTTATCAAGGCCCTCAAAAAGTTATATGGCTGTCATCACAGTATTGTTGATAAGTTTAATGTTTCTGTGTTCAGGATTGCCCTGGATATATTTGACGTCCCATAGTTCCATGTTCCTTTCACAAAATTTTGATTACACACGTAGGGGGTGTAGCTATCTGAACAGTAGGTGCTTACGCTTCCGCACCACCCGGCCTTGCTTCCCTGGTGGAAGTTAATGTGTCTAACCTAACTTATCAGTTCTAATGTTTTTACTTTGTTTTTGGATTCTGACATGGATTAGTATGTTTGTTTATGATGATTACTAATGTTATTGAATCTGTTCCCTTGCCAATCGTGTAATAAAGCCACTGAATTTTGTATTTAAGCCCATTTGTGATGAAATGCTGGCATCAGAGTTATCTGTCAAAGCCTGTATCAGTCCGACACCAGAATTGTTAATAACTTTTGCAGTTTCCCCTGTAATTACTGCAACAGACGATTTGAACGTATTCACATTATATGAACATGCTTCGCATAAGTCATTGGAAAGACTACATTTTGTGGTTTTCCCTTACTTGGATACCTATTAATCAAACGACTGCTAGTGACTATTTTGCCAATTAGCAAGGCATGGAGAATGTAGGAAAGTTTGTCAAATTAGATAACAAGCTAAATGGTGTAAAGATGAATTCTTCTGTAGCAAGATCAAACTTCAGTGTACAGAGTTTTAGTTATCTTTACTCTAACTTTCTTTGATACATTCTGTGATGATCCTCCTAGCAACAACCTATCTAGATACATCATCTTCTTCCACTTCTTTTATCCATTGCTTTTCGAAATAGAAAGCTACATGCTAAGACTGACAATGGTAGAACCAAAAATGTCCTAACAAAAGACAACAGTAATTTTCTTCACCAACAATCCATATGATAAAATACAGACAGACTCCAAATGAAATGTAGGATGTATGGCCATCCACAGATTACTTCTCATTTTGAACTAGATTTTGACATACTAATGTTGTCCATCCTTCAATGCTTTCCAAATGACGATGTGGTAATTTGAAGTATAAGATGACAAACAATCTCTATACTATAATTACATAAACGTTCACTATTTATAAGTTGTCTCTCCAAAGCTTCATGAATGACATCGTTTCTTCTCTTGTTTGATCCATTTCTTATGCAATCAGAACCAACATTAGTCAAGCCTTTCCCGGAACTTGAACAACCAATGTTTCAGATAGACGATATTCGACCATCGTCAAACTGTATAAATCATGTATGTCATTAGAGGAATGTTTTTCGCGTAAAGTCCCAATTTCGACAATAAATCGTCTACAATATGTCAAAAATGGTTCAGATATCCACTCTGTGTTAATGTAATTAGCCAAAACAACTTTTTTGACCCCTAAAACCTATAAAACGACTCTTTAATTAACTTGATGTGGCTATTATAACTATATATAACAGATATCCTAGATTTGTCAGCCATATTGGCCGCCATCTTGGATTATTCAGTTTCCCCACTTGTGCCAAGGTGGCATCACTCGGATTATGATTAAGTACATTCTAAACATATATTATCAACAAAGAGACATTGTGCGGACTATATTTTTGGGTTTTGCAAGCTGCTCCCAGACTATAACATACAGATATATAGATGACGTTCTGTCTCTTAACCATTCTGAATTTGGAGACTATGTAAATGTCATCTATACTAGTGAGCTTGAAATAAAAGACACGACTGGTTCCTCAAGTTCTGCTTCATATTTAGACTTATACCTGAATTGTGACACAGACGAAAGGCTGGATATTAACAAAAAAGTATTGAATCTTTTACCATAAAACAGTTAAAATTATTGAAATTATTACATTTTTGACAAAATGTTGTAGTTTCTTTTTTCACAATATTCTTAAATTAAATTTATACATTTCAGTTATGAGTTTATTAGACTAAGTATAATATTATCTAATAGTAGCATATTGAATGAGTTTTAGGAAGTTTGTGTGATTGATAAAATACTATAACTATTCAAATATCGATGGATAATGGCCTAAAGGGGGATCAAAGTTTTCTTCCCACGAGTGAAGTCGACATAGTCGTTTGTCGGTAGTGTCATTTATTAAATCATCAGATAATGTTGACAGATGTGTGGTGATAGTTAAAATTGCGTGTGTTAAAAAAGTCTTCATCACCAATATCAACACTATCACATGCAAATATTAGGAGCACCATACCTCTTGGAATAAACATTGAGTAAGGGAAAAACAAAAGTGCACCACAATTTTGGATTTGTTGATTTCATTTAATTAATTCATTACTTTTAAATCTTAATAACATTATGTGTCACATCTTTATTTTAACTTCCAACTGAACACAAGAAAGAATGTAATGCTAAGTTTTGATACTCTTAAAAAGAACAACAACTGGTTAAGTTATTTTTCAAAATTGTATGTCTTGAAGACTGTTTTTGTAGTTATAGACTGCCTATCATTAGTATCATATCTATATTTATATAACAGACATAGGAATTTTTTTCTTTGTTTAATTCACTAACTTAAAGTTAAAAATGCTGAAAAATATGTTAATTATACTTCATTAATTCCGTATATTCAATTTTGTGATCTTTTAATTTTTAAGAAATACCTGGGTTCATCATTCTGAATTTATAGTTCTTAATCCTTTTAATGTCTAAACTTTGATATTAATTAATGAACATATTTGACTTAAAATAAATATAAATTCATTAGTAATTTTTTGTCACATAATAACATATATTGTTACAATGAATTAATGTAAATATATTCAATTTATGACACTGTAAAACCAGCGACATTTATTCTGTATAAAATGTGGCTGGTTAAACCATTTAAGTGTTACCAGCCTTAGACAAGTATTGACTGTCCCCTCGGTTGTAAGGCAAGTTTAATCGCTTCCAATCACCGGCCTTGCGCATGCGTATTAAACAATGTGAAACTCCTCGATTTCCTGCAAC
Source organism: Anadara kagoshimensis (assembly GCA_021292105.1). NCBI lineage: Eukaryota > Metazoa > Mollusca > Bivalvia > Arcoida > Arcidae > Anadara > Anadara kagoshimensis. The sequence goes on from CM037859.1 coordinate 66,308,758, forward strand.
CAGAGCAAGTGATGCAAACACAATTAATATCATGGACGAAGAAAAACGGGGAGCTTCAATATCCCAGAACCCCCTCTGCTTCCGCCACTGTATAAGGATCAATGATATCGATATATCGGTCTTGTTTATTGTAAATAAATCGTCGACTCGGGATATTGCACGCCCAGGCTTATCAAGGTCATCAGACAATTTATTTTCATCATTACAATATTGTTGATTGTATTTTGTCGCTCTTTCTAAAATTATCCTGGATATTTGATGCTTGATAGGTCAATAGGTCTATTTTTCTTTCATTTTCATTCCATGTGGCAGGTGCATGTAGCTAAACAGGAGGTTCTTATTCTTCCATGAGTACCCAGTTTCACTTCCAGTTCAGATGGAAGTTTGGTTGTTAGTTTTCAAATTTTTACATTGGTTTTGATATTGTGATTTGAACAACATGGACCGTGTTGTTTGAGTGTGATTTATTGCATGATTCGAAAGTATTTTAAGTTTGCCTTCATCGTATTTTGGTACACAATTATGTTTTTCAGCTTATTATGGCGAATAATATTTCCATACAGATAAGTGCACGTGTAAAATGAATCAGATAGTGATGAACTTGGGTGATTATTAAGAGTCATTATTGCATTTGTTCTATGCTTTTCAAACCAATTTCATTCATATGCGGGTCCTTAAATATATACAGGGCAATTTAAGACACAAAGCTATCATACTTTTAAACAATAGTTTTTAAAACCCCGATCAACTTAAGGTTGCAACATCACTTTGTCAACAATTTATATATTTGAAAGCACCTAGCTTCGATGTATAAAGTTTCCGTAGTGGGAACAAGCACTACCATTAAGTTAGAGTTTCACTTATCAGTGTGTATTAATATAAATGTAGTATTCGATATATTTTACCAAAATAAGTAAGTTTGGATATAATTGACATAGGATATATTTGTCTGGGATATGCTGGTGTCCTAATTGTGTTTTATCGTCGTCATCACCATATCTAGTATACTTTGGATATATTTGACGTCCCATAGTCCCATGTTCCTTTCATTGCCAATTTTGATTACACACGTGGCAGGTGTAGTTTACGGAACACATGCTTACCCTTCCGAAGGACGCACTTATAGTGCGAAGGTTCACGTGTTTAAGCTACTTTTTCAGCTTCGAAGTTTTTTACTTTGCTTTAGGATTTTGATTTGGACATGGATTTGGTGCGTTTGATTTTGATGATTATGAAACATCTGGCTATTTTTCCACAATTACTGTCCGAGCACAACTGATTAAAAAATTTATTCGAAACGGCCGTCTAGTGCTGCAAGTTTAAACGAGGTTTAGAAATATTCATTATTATTATTATTTTAATAAAATAATATTAAGCTTTATGTTTATGTATTTCGTTGTGTCAGGGGAAGTAATACAATTAACTCGTGAAAAGAAGAACCGACTGTATATGGACATAGATTGGCTATCAAAGGTCATATACTGGTGGGATAATATAAGAATATGGCGGTTTAAATACGCCAATGAATCAGAACCAGAAACTGAATTGTATAGACAAAAACAACTCGGCAAATATATACTGTCGGTGCAAATAGACTTTCTGAACGGGCAAGTATTTTATGTATAGTTTTTCTTCCTCATTGATGATACAAATGAATCAGTTCTCGATAATTATTAGCAGTCAGTACACTTAGCTTTAGTAATAGGTATATTATTTTACCTAGAACTGGGTTTAAATTAATAAAAAGAAGATACATACTAATCTGTGACCAAATCAAAATCCATAAAGGTAAAGTAAAAACTGTGAAAATGGCAAATTAGTCTAAACACGTGGAAGTAAATGTAAGTGACCCGGAAGAGTTAGCAACTCCTATTTAGCTAGCAACACCCAACAACCTCTGTAATCAAAATTAGGAACGAAAGGAACATTAAGCTATGGGTCGTCAAATATATCCACGGTAACTATAGATACAGGGACGCCTACGTGTCAACAATATTGTAATGACGAAGAAAAACGCAATAAGGAAATCACCATATCCCAGAAAAATATACCAGACTTAAATATGTTCAAACTAGTTTTGAATACAGCGACATCTCACATCAACATTAAGTGAAAGGAACATGGGACGTCAAATATATTTAGGGCAATATTGGACACAAAAATTATTTTGGAAATATATCATGACATCTGGTTCTTACCTTCTTAAATTTAATTTCACATGTGGCAGATGTAGTTAGCTTGAATTCACTTCCCTGCTTAAAGTTTGTGGCTTTACCTAGTTTGCCTGTTTTAGAATAACCAAAGACAATTTGAGCTTATGACTGCAATTTGTGTATATGCCTGTGTGTATCGATGTGAATAGCAAATTCTGACTTGTCTTCTAAAGCTACTGGACTAATTTCAATAAAACAAATATGCTATTATATTAACCCAATCCACTTGAATCCAATATTTACTCAAATATTATTGAGAATATTTTAATTCTAATTATTGATTAGAAGTGTCGGTCAAAAGGTCGCCATAAGCATCATGAAACATGTTCGTTTTACCTTTAAGTTTTATTTATTTATTTATTTCTGCTGCCTTTTCTTGTTGTTTATGCTGAGTTTGTATAACAACTTATTTCTAATGTTACATATTATACCAATTTTGGACGGCCGTTTCTGGAATACAATTCTTCAGTAGTGCTTTGACTAAAATTATGAAACCAAAATTGTTTTTTAAGATGTTGAAATGATACCCAAAGGATCAAAATATATTTCACCAAATTTGGCTAAGGAAAAACTTTGCATGAGGAAGTTTACCTTAGTTTTTGAGAAATTTCAAATTTTAGCAGCAAATTTAGACAATAGAACAATACATTATTATCGCCAACTGAGTTTGTAATATCCTGGGGCACCAGCCACCAGCAGAGATACCGGCACAGTGATTTAAATTACATATTATACTAGTTTATTTTATTTTCATTATTTCATTGATGGTGTTATAACTTTGTTTCCAGGTATTTATATATTGCTGAACACGAAGGAGGTAGTTCATTTGAATTGTACTTTTTCTATATATTTATGAACTGTTTCAAACTAAATACATTTGACCAATCAGTTTTAAGACCATGCAATTGGAATAGAATTTCTGTGGGAAAATCAACATCTTTCCAAATGACGATTGACAGGTTCAACTTGAAGATGTATGTATATCGCCGAATATTGAATGATTCCAGCGAAGAAGAAAAAATTGAAGTATTGAACATTGATGGTCAAAATTTAAAAACAATCAAACAATCAGCACAAATAAATCAAATGATAGGACCACTAGTAATACTTGGTAAGTATCAAGTATATTAGGTTTAATTGAAGTTTTTTTTTGTTTTGTAAATTTTTTATTCATCTTCATTTTCAATACATCTTAACATATATTAATCATAGTATACGTTACAAACATTTATAATTAAATAACACAAAAAGCTGTTAGTCAGCATAAACTTGTACTATCTCATTCAGGAAATAAATCATAAAAAAGTGTCTCAAATTTTGGCCTGGCTTCCTGACAAAGATCTGACAATAAGTATGTCTGTTTAAAAATAATCCGAGCTGCCAGCAGAAAGATTGCACTGTAAGACATCCAAGGTCAACTGCCTCAAGGCATACTTTTACTTAAATAATTCATTTTCCAATAATTTCTTGGAAATTATCCCACATTGATCTAATCGATTCTGCTTTTTTAGGGGAGTACATATAAACAGAGAACAGTTCAATATTTCTATAGTATTTTAGAGCATTCAAAGCAGCTGTGAAATTCGGCAAAGTTTTCTTTATCCTACATATGGATGTAATGTCTTATCACAAGAAAACATATGTTTATAAGTTTTGAGAAAGGAAATTCGGCAATAATGCCAAATAATATATTCTGGGCAGATAGTTCCAAATTTATTCTTAAATGGCTATTGAAGATATTTATAAATTGACACCATATATTTTTAACGAACTGACATTCCAAAAACAGATGTAAAGTTGTTTCTTTGGTTTCACCACAGAATGTGCACAATTCTGTGTCCAGTAATTTGCACTTCATGAGTCTACTATTTGTGAAATAAATGTTAAGATTGATTTTAAATGGAAAAGTTTGGAGCTTTGTGTCATCAGTAATTTTAAACGGAATTTTATAATCCCAGAATATATCCTTTTGTGCAATATTTAATATTTTTCCAATTAATCTTTTTATTATAGATTTATTTGTAAACTGCCGTTTTAAGATTAAACCAACGAGTTTGTGATAAAACTTCACACAGGGTTGTGGTAAAACTGTTTTCGAGTTTGACCCAGCTCGAAAAAACTGATCTTCAAAAAATATTAAATTTAGGTAGAACATCGTCCTTTTTTAGGTATTAGGAAAAGTTTATCTCCACCAAAAGTGTTTAAATCATCTATCAATAAGGTTTTCCATGTGAAATGGCAATTTGGATTTAGAATTTTTTGTATCCACGAAAACTTAAAGAGAATAACAGTATGATAATATGTGTGGGACCTTTAGTCCTCCCTTGTCATATTCCTGCACGAGAATGTTACGCTGTATTCTGTCCACTTTGCCATTCCATATGAAAGAGAACATGGATGTGTTTAACTTTTTTATAAAATATGACGGTGGGTCTGGCAGAACAGTGAGAACTTGTACGAGAATTGGAAATGCTAAAGTTTTGATAACAGTTACTTTTCCCACAATAGTTACATTTCTAAACGACCAATCATGTAAAAGTTTTTCAAAAGATTTAAATTTGTCTGTAAAATTCTCTTCATATGTGTTTTCAGACCCAAGATCATATTTGATGCCAAGAAGTTTAAATTTTCCTTCCTAGTTCCAAAGGATATTTTCCTATGTTTGCATAATTTCACCACAACCCCGCCTTGCCCCAATACATACTGCCTGAGTTTGTTTGTAATTTGCTTTTAATCCCGAGCAAATAGAGAAGTCGTCTACTAGTTTCAAAGCCCGATTCACAGAACTTTCACTGTCATCTGCATACTGGCTAAGTAAATATTCAGAGTTATTAAGCTCAATACCTTTTATATCAGGGTCAAATTTAATTGCCCCACTGATAAGATAAATGAATAAGGTGAAAGTGGGTCCCCTTGTCTAACACCTCTCTCTATACTGATATATTCAGAGCAATGACCATTATTCTGTATGCAACTTGATGCCTTATTATAAAAGGTGTTAAACCATTGAATAATAGAGTTTACAAAACCAAAAAATTCCAAAACCTTTTGAATAAATGACCATTTAACTGAATCAAAAGCCTTTTCAAAATCTAATAAAAAGAAGGCCTAGTATATTTTCCGTTTCAGTTTTGTCTTTTATGTCCATTACCAGTCTTGTACATTCGCCTATATATCTATTTTTTTATAAATCCCATTTGAGTGTCAGAGATCAATTTATCTAATACGGTTTTTATTCTTTTTGCAATCGCGGATGAAGCTATTTTATAATCAACATTCAACAGGGATATAGGTCTCCAATTTTTTAAGAAATGTTTAGGCTTTCCTTCCTTTGGAAGACATGTGATTACCCCTTGTCGTTGAGTGACAGACAAGAGACTAGTATCAAAACCATAGTTTAAGGAATTTATCATGTATTTTTGTAGATCTTTCCAAAAAAAATTATAAAATTTAACTGTTAAGCCATCGGGACCAGGCGATTTACAGTTTTTCATATTTTGTAATACTTCTGCGCACTCCTTAAGATTTAATATTCCTTCAAGATTTTCGATCTGATCTTTTTCCAAACAATTCAAAAATGGGTTTTCTTTATTTTAAAATAGTTCCGCATTTGTATATTTAAGTTCTTTTTTAGAAGAATATAGTGACTTGTAAAAATCTTTTTGAGCTAATAAAATTTCCTGTTGGTTTGATAAAATAGATTCGTCATCCAAAGTGACTGATGGGATTATTTTTTCAATATGATTTCTTTTTTCTAAATTGCAGGAATATTTTGACCCCTTTTCTCCCTCAACTTTCCATTTTGCTTTTGCTCTTATTAGAATTCCTTTTATTTTTTCTTCTTTTAATTCATTTTCAACTTTTCTAATTTCTTCTTGAGTCCCGATTTCATTATAATTTACATGAGAATATAATTCATTAAGTTTTTTTCTAATTCGTTTTCCATTGTGTCTCTCTTTCTTTTTTTATAAATTTGAATATGCAATAGTTTTTCCCCTTATCATTAATTTTAGAGTTTCCCAAAGAAGTTGATCATTAATACTAAATGAGTCTGAAGAATTGCTATCGGTAACCCTATATTATTTCAAAGTTTCATGGATACATAATTTTACCTGGTCTATATATTCTCTGTCACAAAGAAGACTATTATTGAATTTCCATGTTCCTCCATTGTTTAGTTTTTAAAAAATTTAGAGTTACATTTACTGGTAAATGGTCTGATCTATAGCTAATACCAATGTCTGCGTCAATCAAAAATAGCTGAAGATCAGAAGAAACTAAAAAATAGCCTAATCGTGCTTGCTTATTACTTAGATCCCTCCAAGTAAACCTATTTAAATCGGGATTAAGTTCTCTCCATACATCTACTAAATCTAAATCTAACATTAGTTTTAAAATTTGATCATGTGCCCTTTTATTATTTTCACTTTTATAACTTAGTGTATCTTTTTGATAATCAAGTGGGACATTAAAATCTCCCCCTATAATAATAGATGAGTTACCTATACTCTCAATTTTATTTTGTTACGACTCAAAAAAAGAAGGTGAATCAGTATTTGGTCCATAAACTGCAGCAATGGTAGTTCTATAGCCCTATAAAGTGATATCTATGATTATATAATTCCCATAAGGATCTAGAATTTCACGGTGAATTTCATACTCAAAAGAGCTTTTAAACAGTATGACGACCCCTTTACTATTGCTGGTATAAGAGCTAAAAATTGCCTTATGTCCCCATTCATTTCTCCAATATATTTCGGTTTCTTTCTTACAATGGCTATCAATTATAAAAGTAATATCATAAAGTTTCCTATATCTGTTAAATTTACATGTTTGAAAAAAGCCCCCGGCAGTTGACACTTCCTATTTTTAACTTACTCTCCATAAAACAGTAATAACTGATATCTTACTAAAGGTACATACAAGTAGGAAACTTTCACTGTTGTTATAAGAAGACTGAATGTTTTTAAAGTTTTTTCCAACCCCCAATAATTGTGCAAAAACACTTCCGTTATTTTCATTTTCATGTAACATTCTTGTTGTGACAGCAGTGTGTGTAGGAGAGAGAGAAAGAGAGAGGGAGAGAGATTCAGTTTCATTTTTTCGGAAAAGGGGAAAAATAAGAATTCAGCATGTAATAGAAATAAAAATGCAACAGTAAATAGTAAATGCCCATAAAATTATATGAATGAAAAAATAAAAATAATAAGAGAACGTGTGAGAGAGAGAGAGAGAGAGAGAGAGAGAGAGAGAGAGATTTCTATGTTGCAAACTTTTTTTTGTGTTTTGTTTTAAAATAAAATTATATAATATAATCAAAAAATAAATGCAACAATATAACAAATTACAAATACAATCTGACAAAAAACTTTATGGGATCCTTTGTTAACCTTTTTTTGATTAAGACTGCTAGTCATGCAACGATGCATATGAAGCCTAATTTGCCAAAAGTTTGGGATATTGAATGTTAATAGCTATTTTAAAACAAAGGATCACATGCAATTTTGTCAAACACAGATTATCATTTAAATGCTTATTTATCAGGGCGCAAAAGGCATACTCCGCCAAAAAATATACAATCACATCCAATATAATAGTATGGTCACAAACAAACACCGATCCGTCTGCCTGACACTTGATTTAACCACTCATTATGGACAGGTAAATTTAAGAACAGAGACAACATTAACTACTCATTGAGTGAGTCCTCTCGTGTGAATATTTCTAAATGAAAGGTCAATCAGATAGGTCAATGTTGTTTACATATATAGGTTGTTCACGATCCGATGACAGTGCCTATAAACATGGATTAGCTCAAGCAACGTTTATAAGCATCAGTGTCACATTTCAGTATGTATATAATCACGCCAACGTACGGTTCGTTTGTCTCCGCTACCCTACGATCAAAATAGTCTAACTGTATACACTGCCATCAGACCGTGACACATCTATATGAACATATATAACATACCACTGAAGGCACCCATAACATTGATATAAATTAGGATGTATTTTTAAAAATTACGTCATAAGCACCTCCAATGCGTATTAACAAGACGATTCTACCTGATTCCAGATTTTATACAAAAAATAAACACACAAAAAAAAAAAAAAAAATCAAAGTATAGTCCGCTAGCAACACTGTGGCAGAGCGTTTATAAGCATGGAAGAGTCCATACAATACAGAAGATATACAACGGCAGAGTTCACAAATGAAGGCGTGAATATACGTACACGATAACTCGCCACCAATACCCATTGGTGTATAATAAACTCGCCCGTGTTTACAAACTTTCTGCCACTATCGCCGACACTCTACTTAGAGTCGACAATAATGTTGCTTACATTGTAGGCTGTATGTATCTAAAAAACCAACAATACCAAACATAAAAATATCTACATAGTCATGCCCATCGTTATTTTCATTAAAATTGCCCCAAAGTGATTTCTACCGGTCCAATGTTTTCCAGTTCCCCAAAAATAGTGTGACACATTATGCAAAAGCCTTCAACTGCCTGTATTTATCAACGCTCTTCTAAACTCGGGTATTTGTTGACATTTGAGATAGATAATTTCTTCCATGATTTTAAGTTTAGTATTCACCCATGCATGGGAAAATTGTGATTTTGGTATCTGTTTTGAAAGTTTCTTTGCGCGCACAGCGAATTCAGACTGTATTATCAAATGTGCCAAATCGATCTGCTGGTGGAATATTGATTTCCTAAATTGATACAAATGTTCAGCACTTTTAAAAAGTTTGTTTTCATATGTTAAAGTACAAGGATAAAAGTTTGAGAATATACATTTTTCACTTTTAACAAAAACGTCCGAGTTTTCTGAAATAAAAGAGTAAACGCAGAGTAAATCACTTGGAACATCTTTAAGTCGTAAGGGATAGGGTGAGTTAAATTCGCCAGTCATCCGTGCGTGCATACATGGCCGTCAGGATTGCAGAAAAAGCAAGTTATATTATGTTGTAGAGAGAGAGAGAGAAAGGACTATATAGACAGTTCACGGTCCGATGACAGTGTTTATAACCATAGCTGTCAACTTACAAGCTGAGGTATAGGTAGACAACATTGACATGTCCGCCTCACCTTTTACCCAATGAAAGGTAAAATGGACAGGTCAGTGCTGTCTGCCTGTAATGATAACCTGTTATGGCCTGTATGTAACCACGCCCTATCACGGGTGTTTGTATGACATATATAAATTAACAATAGTCCTATCTGTATACACTGCCAGCAGATCGTGAATGACCTCAATACATTCAATAGATCCCAGAGATGAAAAATTAGACCGACACATAGCAAAAAAACAGTTATGACTCACTTCGGTGAAAAAAATTGTATGAAAACAGAAAGCATTTATGCTATTTGCGATACACATAAATGTGTACTTAATGCAAATGTTTTTCAAATATATAAATCTATTAAACGTCTTTATATACACAAATCTGCATAATGCAACTTATCACTGGTTCATATATCACCATAGTGTCCAGCGTCTGATGTGAACAAAATTTTTAAGAAATCGATCAGTTTCTTTTCAGAGACACGAATGGGAAAGATTTAATATACACTAACTTGTGCCTTCTTTTCTCTTCTGCAGGCATTGACCTTAGTTTATTCAATAATTCGGACCTAATGCGACTTGCCTCTGGGGGCAGATCGGGGACCACACTGTACCCCGTTCCTCTCGTTAGCTTCTTCCCCGCCTCCAGGACATCATCCCTATCCATTAAACTGACGAATCTTACAATAATAGATCGTTTACCCTCGACCCATCCAGGCAGTCTATGCACCGCTTGAAAAATAACAGATTCTGCAAAAGTAGAAGAAAGGTGAAAGAGTTCCTTAATGAAGCCCCTGACTTTACTTTCAGTCTCTCGTACTTGCTCTTTCAAGGTGCCCTCAATGCCCCGTATTATAACGTTCCATTTTCGATCCCATTGTTCTAATTTAAGGCGTTCATATTTCTCACCTTGCATTTTTTCTTCAAGGAGCTTTCCAAATTTGGACCTGTCTTCTCATGGATTTCCCTCAGTGATACGTCTGTATACTCTGCAAAACTCTGCAGCCCCGCTACTGTTTTTTTTACTTGTGTCACCTCCTCCTTCACTTGGTCGAATTCTCTACTCACTTTATTTAAATTTATGTGTAACATTGCAAAACAATGTGATAAGTCCTTGTCCTTATCCTTATATAATTGTTTTGCCTCCTCGAATTCCATTTCCTTATTTTGTACAGGTGTAACACCGGTCATTATTACCCGTGAACATTTAGCGGGGAACAAATCCAATATAAATCACGCCTCTAACCACACCTTTGAAACCAAATGTCTATTTCTTAAGCTCACAGTGACTCCTATGTGGTTTATGGTTTTCTCAAGTCGTTTACACGTTTTAAAGACGAAATGATAGATTTAACTGAGCGCTGACACACACCGTGCTTCTCACATTCACATCGTCACCGGAAATCTTTAATTGAAGATTTCATAACGCCTGATTGGAGACGTTTTATGCATCGATGACTTTAAAAATAATTTTTCAAAATTAATTAAATAGATTATTTATAAATTAATTAATTAAATAATAATTAAAATTAAATTGACTTAAAAGACTTAAGTAGTTATTGGTATTACCATTCATTATTATTAAATAATTTCACAAAAACAAACTGTTTGAACCCTTTTTTAAAGTGATAAGTATTACGCACATAAATACTAACCTACATGGTCAAATGTTCTATGTCGAACTGGGGAAAAAGTGATCTTGGTCGCCAAGTGGCCATAAGTGGATTTGATAACATTGAACCTCAGTGATTTTAAGTGAACAGGGTCATATTCAAATTAGTGTATATCCTAGTACAATAAAATTCTTCCTTTGCAGAGGAGCAATGGTTCTTTTTCTCCATTTCTTGAACTGGTCGCTTTGATGCGCGAGTGCCTTGATTGTGGTGAAAAATTCTATTCTATCCATTTTTTTATCTCAGTGAAACTTAATTAAATACTTTAGTATAAACACTATACAATGGTTACGATATATTGTTTTTGTTAAGATCTTTCTTGTTGACTAACATTTCCTGCGTTTAGTATCTTAAGTATCTAGTAAGATACATTTTCTGATTGCATGGAATGGATGATGCGACTAGACTCAGAAACTGTTAACTTTAATTACCGGTTTATATGAAAAAACGCTGTTGCGTACCCTTTGGTCCCTATGATAGCTGTGTGTATTCGATTCAGTCAAAATTAGTCAAAACATTTTAAAGTCAATTAAGTTCATTGATCGTAGAAACTAAATTGTTTGTGAAGTCACATTGTTCTGAATGTTTTTATGACATAACGTTTTGCCTGTTTTATCTTTTTAGTTGTCATGTACATATATTGTATCTAGTATATTTGTTTAATTTCAGACGGCGATTTATATACCGTAGCATATGGCACCATAAACAAAGTTAATAAACAAAGTGGAGACATCACAATTGCTTTTTACAAGTATTATGTATACAACTACAGGTTAACATTTACAACACCATAGCCATAAATGTGATGTCCAGCACAGGTATAAGATTTAATATTTACAAACACTGATGTTTTTTCTAAAGTTTATTGATAACAATAAAGTTGACGTTTAAATAAATTAGCATGACAAGTCAACCACTCGTCAAGTCTTTTGACAAGATTTTGGTTTGCGTTTTGACGTGATAGAAGGCAGGGCTAAATGCGTTGAAAGATAAATGGAGCTGTTCCATTCAGTCAGCTCCATTCACTGACTAAACCAGCGAAAAACAAAATGGAACAACATTTTGATGATTGACTTTTAGCGAATTCTGCCACTTCCAAATCTTGTTTATTATACTCCGTAAACCGCGGGGAATTGAAATTTATTTATATTATAATTATAAATCAGTTATTCGTTGTAAAATAAGCAAAAACAAACATACTAATCCATGTCCGAATCACAATCCAGAAGCAAAGTAAAAACTTTGGTACTGACAAGTAAGGTTAGACACGTGAACTTCCACCAGGGAAGTGAGGCCGGGTGCTCCGGAAGGGTAATCACCCCCTGTTTAGCTAGCTACACCCGCCACGTGTTTAATCAAAATTGTGTGAAAGGATCATGGAACATTGAGACGTCAAATATATCCAGGGTAATCCTGGACACAGAAACATCAAACTTATCAACAATACTGTGATGACGGCCATAAAACTTTTTGAGGGCCTTGATAAGCCTAGGCTTGTAATATCCCTGCGTCAACAATTTATTTGCAAGCAGTCTACTTCGTTGTACAAAGTCCCCGTAGTGGGAACAAGCTCTACCATAGCGTATTAATAGGGAAACAAATACACCATAAGCAGGAGAAGCAGTTATATTGCTGCATAAAAAAGGAAAGTTGACAAGAAAAATTGAAATCATCACGTTTGTCATAAAGTTTCAAATGTAGCCTTTCGTGTGCGTTATAATTCAGGTATAAGTCTAAATATGAAGCAGAACTTGAGGAATCAGTCGTGTCTTTTATTTCAAGCTCACTAGGATAGATGAAATTTACATAGTATCGAAATTTAGGATTGTTAAGAGACAGAACGTTATCTATATATCTGTATGTTGAGTTGAACGATTTGGCGACAGTCTTCTCTCAAGATTTAACAAGGTTCTGCATAAATTCTGCTTCGTAAGAATAAGAAACAAATCAGCAAGCAATGGTGCACAGTTTGTAACCATTGGTATACCGATTGTTTGCTGAAAAACTATATTACCAAACACATCAAATATGTTATCTATCAAAAACTCCAACATTTTGATGATGGTATCTTCAGCATATTTTTCTTTGGAATCTGTATGGTGCTTGACAAAATAACCAGAATCCCTGTTCAGCACCAGATATTTGTATCTTGGCTTAACGTTTTTGTAAAAGAAAGACAAGTGAATAATCTCTTTAAGACGTTCTTTCAATTTAGAATGAGGGATAGTGGTGTATAGTGTAGAAAAATCAAATGTTTTTATACTTCTTACACGAGATAAAGTATTAGAAGAAAGATGTTCAAGTAATTCTTTAGAAGTTTTGAGAATCCACATTTGGTTGATTCCAGATGTAGAATATACTTTTTCTGAATAAGACTGAAGACCATCTTTGACGATTGTCAAAATTTGTGTTAGAGTTACCGATAATGATTTAGTAGTACATTTAGATGAGCCTGCTATATATCTTTCCTTGTATTGATTTTTATAGAGTTTAGGAATCCAATACAAGTAAGGAAGATCAAAATCTTCCTCTTTAAGATTGATACCTAAAGACTCGAGCACTCCCCTATGGTTGGTTCATCTTTGGTAAAATTAGTTCTAGTATATGCAGGGTTATTTGATATACTATCTAAACCAAGCTCCTTAATAAGACATTCAAGGTAGAATCTCTTACAAACGAGAATAATGTTGGAAGCCTTATCAGCTGGGACAACAACATACTTGTTGTGTATGTCTGTAAGGATTGCCTTGATTTCAAGATCCTTGAGTACTGAAGACGGTTTAGTACTCATAGACCTTTTAAGTTTGGCATACTAATTATTGTTATTTGTTGTGAAATAAGTGGACTGTTATACACGTGATGTCGAGTGCAGGTATAATAATTATTGTTATTTGTTGTCAAATAAGTGTACTATCATCACACGTTTTCCAAACAAAAATATACTGGAGATACTATCAACAAAATGTTAGAGCATTTGATAGATAACATATTGGTTGTGTTTGGTTATATAGTTTTTCAGCAATCAATCGGTATACCAATGGGTACAAACTGTGCACCATTGCTTGCCGATTTATATTCTTATGAAGCAGAATTTAGGCACAACCTTGTTAAATCTAGAGGGAAGACCGTCGTCAAATCATTGAACTCAACATACAGATATATAGTTGACGTTCTGTCTCTTTTCAATCCTAAATTTGGAGATTATGTGAATGTCATCTATCCTAGTGAGCTTGAAATAAAAGACACGACTGATTTCTCAAAATCTGCTTCATATTTAGACTTATACCTGAATTATGACGCCCGCGAAAAGTTAGATTTGAAACTTTATGACAAACGTAATGACTTCAATTTTTATATTGTCAACTTTCCTTTTCTATGCAGCAATATACCTGCTTCCTCTGCCAATGGTATATTTGTTTCTCTATTAATACGCTATAGTAGAGCCTGTTCCTACTACGGGGACTTTGTATAACGAAGCAGGTTCCTTTCAAATATATTGTTGACCCAGAGATTTTGCAAACCTAGGCTTATCAAGGCCCTCAAAAACCTTTATGTCCGTCTTCACAGTATTGCTTACTCTTTCGGAGCACCCGGCTCACTTCCCTGGTGGAACTTCACGTTTCTAACCTAACTTGTCAGTTCCAAAGTTTTTACTTTGCTTCTAGATTGTGATTCGGACATAGATTAGTATGTTTGTTTTTGATACGTGCGATGTCGAGTTTAGGTATAAGAATTATTGTTATTTGCTGTCAAATAAGTGGACTGTTATACATGTGATGTCGAGTGCCGGTAAAATAAATATATTGTTATTTGTTGTCGTATAAGTAGACTTTTCTACATGTGATGTTGAATGCAGGTATTATTATTAAATAAGGGGGTGGTATACATCTATAATGTGATGTCGAATGGAAGTATAATTAGTATTAATTAAATGGGTTCTTTAAAGTAACGGAAGCTGATTGAGGACTCTCTACAATAAACTGGAATAATACTATTAATTACCAGTTATACCAGTCTTAACCGAAAGAGTAGGGGCATTATTCGTTTTCTTTTTTTTGTAAGTGTATTTTTTGATTTCACATTTTATTAGAGTATCATATGGATGGAAAGCAACTAATATTTATACGTGGTATTTCAATAGTATTATGATGATAGTATCAATATAGTAAGGAGGGGTAATAATTGTGCATCTTTTATTAATTGATAAGGTGTCACGGTCAGTGTCTATAGTTTTGCTATTGTCAAGCACATTTGTTTGAAATTGTTTCTCTAAAAATTAATTTCTATTTTCTATGTAGGTCATGATGAACAGTGCTCGGATCATGAAAAATGTTTTGGTTTAGTGAACAAATGGATATGTTTAAAACCAGATGACATATGTGATGGAGTCCCACGTTGCTATGACAACTACGATGAATTTCTTTGTCGTTTGTGTACTGAAGACTGCAAAATTGAATCTTTAGAATTTATTTGCGACTTCATGTCAAGTAACCATGGTGATGTTGTAGAAATTTCCCAGTTTATTTCATGGGAGTCTCATACCTTCTCAAAACTTGTTGATTTGAAAAGTTTGCTACAGTTTGACTGCTCGGTAACTTTTCATATGGAAACATCTATGGATCACGTGAAGATGTACGAAATACATTCTGTGTATCACCTCTATAGGTTAAGGCAAATGGTAATGACACCACTCTTTAAAAACCTCAGCAATTTAAATACGATCAAATTAATTGGTCTTCCGTTACTTGAAAATTTGACAGCAGGTCATCTGGCTGTAGTAAAGCATATCTCATCTTTATATCTTGAAGGATCTCGTATTGTATCCCTTCCAAATCTAGCCTTTCAAGGACTTTTGGCAGTAACAGAAATTCATTTGGTGAATAACAGATATTTGAGATATTTTGATCCAGGTTGCTTTACAAGTCTTAACCTCCTTCGTTTGATTAGTATAACAGGTTCACAATGGCACATTGTCTCCAAAGACCAGTTTTCAGACCAAGGGAATTTAACAAGTTTAAATTTAACCTCAAATGAAATTCAAATATTGGAGAAAGGCGTTTTTGACAACTTAGTTGCTTTGAGACTCATCGACTTACGATTCAATGGAATCATTCTAACTAGTAATGTGTTTCTAAACGCATTAAACCTAAAAGTAATATATGGTGATTCGTTTACAATATGTTGTATAAAGCCGGAAGGTGCCGTTTGCTTAGCTTCAGTAGACGACATATCCAGTTGTAGAAATCTCATAGGGAACAGGGTTTTAGTTCCGTTTCTATGGTTACTGGGTGCAATGGCGTTTTTGGGAAACTTGGTAGTATTAATCTACAGAGCATTTGTAGATAAAAGTCTTTTTGCTAAATCGTATTTTATTTTCGTGTATAACCTTGGAATTTCTGATCTCATCATGGCTCTCTATATGCTGATTATTGCTGTGCATGATGCACTATATGACGGTGTCTACGTATGGAACGATTACACATGGAGACACAGCACCCTTTGTAAAATAGCCGGTGTTTTGTCCATGCTCTCGAATGAAGCATCCCTTATTTTTATTTCGCTACTCAGTTTAGAAAGATATCTTATTGTTAAATTTACCTTTGGAAACATCACAATTTCTCGTAAATTGGCCCTCAAACTGTCTTTGATAACCTGGACGATTGCCGGTTTTGCATCTATGTTACCATTGGTGGTATATGACGATTTCTATGCACGATCTGGGGTCTGCATAGCGATTCCTTTGACCAAAGAAATCAATAGTGGTATGGAGTATGCGGTTGTGTTATTTTTAGGAATCAACTTTCTCACAAGTGTCTTTATCCCTTTTGTTCTCTATCAACTTTACCGTGAGGTTAAAATTTCAATGAAAGAGTTCAAAGTACGCAAACTGGTAGAGATGTTGAGGTGGCAAAGAGGTTATCAGTTGTTGTGATCACGGATTGCCTTTGTTGGTTACCTGTCGGTATTCTAGGTGAGTATAGTCTTTAAAAATATCATACCAAGGCTTATTTTGCGGCAGCCCCGTGGGGAGCCCGGGTTAGAATAGGTCCCCAGTACCTCATGCTTGTCGTAAAAGGCGACTAAAATGAGGCATTCTGTTTGCCGTGGAATGCAATCCTTGATGGTGGAGGACGGGATTCTGGTGATTGAGGATCGTGTAGATTGCGGTTTGCTCTGACCCAACACATCACTTTGACCCTTACTTCATCTAGAAGGACGGTTGGCATCGGCCCGTGTCCAATCAATCGGCTGGTCACGCACATGCCCTACAGGCAAGACATTTCTATTTACCCCAAAAATCCTCTATTTTACTTTTTCTTTTTCATAACCTTAGTATTTCCCTTGCCTGTAGAAGGCGGTGGCTCATGGGTCAAATCTGGTCTCTTTGTGATGTTCGATTATATCTCTTAACTTGGCATTCATGAAATATTTACTCGCTAAATCTTTCTGAATGTTGACTTATCATTGTTAATCGTGAATTTATATTTGATCATCACAATTTTACTATGGTGTATATCTTCTTTGTAGTCCTTGGTGCTGTTCCGAGTTGGTTTCCCCGGAACATTCAGCATTGCCCTTGGTTGGCACTCCGGATTGGCGGGTGGGGAGCAAGGAGGATGAAAATCCCACTTCTTCAATATGGGTACCAAAACAAATATTTCTAATAGTTCTTCTAAAAGATTGAGACAGGAGAGTGATGAAGAGTCTGATGTCTTTGTTGCTTGGTCAAGGTTTGTCGTAGTTCAATCTTCTACTGACCAACCATTAAAAATAAATCCTTTTGTAGTTAGTAAAGCAGTTAAAGGCATTGCAGGAGATGTAGCAGACATTAAAAAATTACGCTCTGGCTCTCTCCTAATAGAATGTAAAACTCGACAACAGTCAGTTAGTTTACTCGCGGCAAAACATTTTGCCAATATTCCAATTAAAGTGACACCTCATGGAACCTTAAATTCCAGCAAAGGTATTTTACGTGATAGAGAGCGTTCAATGTCTGAGATGAGCGAGTCAGAAATTGCATCTGAACTTGCTCCTCAGGGCGTTATTCAAGTACGACGTTTCTCTTTCAAAAAAGATGGGTCGCTTATACCTTCAAACACCTATTTGATAACGTTTTCGATGCCTTCCCCACCAAAGGGGATTAAAGCTGGATATTACAATATTAAAGTAGAGCCATTTATTCCTAGGCCTCTAAGGTGTTACAAATGCCAAAAATTCGGTCATGGCTCGAAGGCATGTAAATCTGTTGATGTTTGTTGTCGCTGTGGTGAAAAGGGTCACCAAAGCAATGGTTGTTCCAATCCTCCTAAATGCGCCAACTGTAAAAATAATCACATGGCTTCCTCTAGGGATTGTCCCATATGGAAGCGTGAGTACGAGATAAATAAACAAAGTTAACAAAAATATCACTTTTCCTGAAGCCAGAACTCTGTACTCACAGACCCAAAGTGCTTCAGCTTCATATGCTTCAGTTGCTTCTGGGTCATCTTCTAAGAAACTTATCTCTGTTGCTTGTCAGACAGACTTTTCATCTGTTATTGACATAACAGCTAAACAATCAACAAAGTCGGCAGATTCTTCATCAATCATGAATGATAAACAAAATTTGACCAGTAATACTAAAGGCAACAAAACTAACTCTTCATCTTCAAATAGTAAAAATACTCAAAATACACAAGCAAAGACTCAAAATTCACAAGGAAAGTCTAAGAAACAAAATATTGATTCAAATAAACAAACTGCTCGGGAGCAAAAGTCTGCTCCTGCTTCCTCTGATACAGATGCTTGTTCGCAAGCTTCATTAAAACCAGTATCAAAGGAAGCAAAATCTGGAAAGGGTAAACCCGCTCCAGTTAATACTAAACCAAAATCAGGAAAGAACGAGCAAGTGTTATATGTTCCTGATACAAGTCCCGAAGCATTGCTTCGGAAAAACCCAATATCAGATTCCCCAAATAGATATGAAGCACTGGAGGATGAATCCAGTTCATCCGATGAAAATCCTTCATCAATGCGTACTGATGAAGATGGCTTCACTCAAGTACGTAGGGGGCGAACTAATCGGTGGCGCGGGTCTGGACGCCATCGCCGTCGTAGTCTTTCTGAGGACTGTGACATGGAAACTACACCGTCACAGATTTCCCCTGTTCGCCCTCCTAATAATGGGTAATCCAAAAATAATACAGTGGAATTGCAGAGGTTTTAAAAATAATATTGATGAATTAGCAGTGTTGGCACAGGATTTTAATCCGGTTGCATTCTGTCTTCAAGAAACGCATATTAAGGAATCCGACAATGAAGTAAAATTTCGTCATTACAAACCATATCACCTTTATTCTCCTAATGCAGACAGAGCTTCAGGAGGTTCTTCTATTTTTATTCGAAATGGGATAATCCATAGTCCCATATCTCTTAATACCAATCTCCAAGCCATTGCAGTTCGCATAACGCTACAAATAACTATAACATTATGCTCAATATATATTCCTCCATCATCAGCATTATCTCTCACCGACATACAGAATTTAGTTGAACAGCTACCTAAACCATTTCTTTTAGTTGGTGATTTTAATGGACACAACCCTCTTTGGGGAAGTTCGCGCCTTGATAATAAAGGCAGAATAATAGAAAACTTGATGTCTAACAATGATCTATGTATATTAAATGACGGGTCTAAAACATTTTATCTGATGCGACTGGTACTTATTCAGCTTTAGACCTGTCGCTATTGGATCCTAATATTTTAAATGATTTTTCATGGAAAGTCCATGATGATCGTTGTGGAAGCGATCATTTTCCAATTATAATGGAATATACATCCGGATCAAATGATCTTTCTATTCCTAGATGGAACTTTGCAAAAGCTGATTGGAGTCAGTTTCGAAATCTCTGCGCGGAAAAGATTTCTATCGAGAGATTTGAAAATGAAACTGATAAAATTCAGAGTTTTACCGATGTTCTTATTGAAATTGCTAATAACTGCATTCCTAAAACCTCTGCGAATCCTCGTATTCATAAACCATGGTACAACGAAGAATACAAACAAGCTAGGAAAAGTCGAAAACAAGTCGAGAGACAATTTAATAAGTCTCCTACACAAAACAATTTGCAGTTAGTCCGTTTATTTCGAGCAAAGGCTCGTAGAACAGCTAAAAAGTGCAGAAGAGATTCTTGGAGAAAATATGTCTCTAAAATCAATTCTCGCACTCCATTAAATAAAGTTTGGAATATGGTGCGCAAAATAAAAGGCAAAGGTTCTTCAGATTCTGTTAAACATCTTAAAATAAATGATACAATTTTAACATCGAAAAAGATATTTCAAACAAAATAGCTGAGACGATATCTAAAAATTCGTCATCAGTTAATTATACATCGGAATTCCAGAAACATAAAAACATACAAGAAAGGAATAAATTATCTTTTAAATCTGACAATACCGAGGATTACAATGATATATTTTCATTTGAAGAACTCCAAAATGCTCTTTCGAAGGCACATGATACGGCAGTTGGTCCTGATGATGTACACTATCAACTCCTTAAACATTTGCCTTCTTCTTGTCTTTCTACTCTGTTAGATATATTTAATGATATTTGGCAGAGTGATAATTTTCCATCATCTTGGCACAAAGCTGTCATTATTCCTATTCCAAAGCCAGGAAAGGATCACTCTGATCCATCTAACTATAGGCCTATTGCCTTAACTAGCTGCGTTTGTAAAACCATGGAAAGGATGATCAATAATAGACTCGTTTATTATCTTGAGTCTAACAATCTCCTCTCGCATATTCAGTGTGGTTTTAGGCGTAACAGAAGTACTTTGGATCACTTAGTTCGCCTTGAATCATTTATTAAAAATGCCTTTATAAACAAACAACATGCGGTCTCTATATTCTTTGACCTAGAAAAGGCATATGATACCACTTGGAAATATGGTATCCTTAAAGATCTTCATGATATGGGTCTTAGGGGTCATACTCCTAATTTTATTAAAAACTTTCTCGAAAATCGAGAATTCAAAGTTCGGTTGGGGTCAACCCTCTCTGATGTCTTCGATCAAGAGATGGGTGTCCCGCAGGTAGTATTTTATCTGTAACTCTTTTTAGCATTAAAATAAATAGCTTAGCTAAAGTTTTAAACAATAGCATAGATGGATCTCTCTTTGTTGATGACTTTGGCATCTCCTGTAGAGGGACACATATGCATGCTATTGAAAGGCAACTTCAACTTTGCCTCAACAAAATACAAAAATGGTCATTAGAAAACGGGTTTAAGTTTTCAAAAACTAAAACTTCCTGTATCCATTTCTGTAATAAACGCAAAATGCATAATGATCCTGAACTTTATATCAATGGCAGTATTATTAAAGTCGTAAAAAAGCTAAGTTTTTAGGAATCTTATTTGATTCCAAATTATCTTTTATTCCCCATATTAAAAGTCTCAAGGCTAAATGTCTTAAGGCATTGGATATTTTAAAGGTTTTATCCAATACACACTGGGGTGGTGATCAACCAACGTTACTTCATTTATACAGGTCACTTATCAGATCTAAACTGGATTACGGGTCTATTATTTATGGATCTGCCCGTAAATCATATTTAAAAGACCTTGATACAATTCATCACCAAGGTCTACGAATATGTTTGGGAGCTTTTAAAACGTCTCCAATTGATAGTTTATACGTGGAAGCTAATGAACCTCCACTGCATTTAAGGCGTACTAAATTATCTTTACAATATGCCACAAAATTATTTGCAAATCCATCAAATCCGGCATTTCACTGTGTTTTTAATCCTCCTTATCAAGAGCTATACAATAAAAAGGTTAATGCTATTGCACCTTTAGGAATACGTTTAAAACCACATTTGGAGGAATGTAATTTACAACTAGATCTTATTAAAAAACACAAATTAACAGATGATCCGCCTTGGCTTCTTGATAAACCAGAAGTCAATTTGATTTAACAAACTATAAAAAGTCAGAAACAAGCCAAGACGTTTATCAACAGGAATTTGCTTTATTAAAGATAGATATAGTCGTTTAATTCCTCCAATTATTAGAGAGGAACTACGACAGTGGCATCCAATTTATACTGATGGATCCAAAACTGCTGGTCGGGTATCAGCAGCCGCAGTTATTGGAGACGAAACAATAAGTATTCGCCTTCCAAATGAAAGCTCCATATTCACAGCTGAGGCTAAAGCAATATTGCTTGCTTTACAGTTTATTTCAAAATCGCCTCATAACAATTTTATTATATGCTCCGACTCTTTATCTGTCCTTCGGGCAATAAAGAGCAGAAATTTTGATCACCCTCTAATCAGTGAAATTCTGGAATTGCATACTTCAATTACATATGCAGTTTCAGATTTTAATAAAATAATACATTATTGTTGGTTGCCTAGCCATGTTGGTATTAAAGGCAACACAAAAGCCGATTCAGCTGCTAAAGCAGCATTGTCTAAAAATATAACTTCTTGCGTAATTCCGCATAATGATTTAAAACCATTGATATACAATTATATCAATGATCAATGGTCAAGCATTGGAATAGCCAAGAACGTAATAAATTATTTCAATTCAGCCTTGTCTGGGATTTACACCTTTGTCCCAGTACAATAGGCATGAAAGTATTGTTCTTCGGCGCTGTAGAATCGGCCATAGTTATTTTACACATTCTTTTATATTAAAGGGAGAACAACCTCCCCAGTGTATCCCTTGTCAAGGTCAACAATCTATCCAGCACATTTTGCTGGATTGTGTTGACTTTGCACATACAAGGGATACTTTTTATTCAGCATTATCAATGCAAGATCTTTTTAGTAATGTCAGTGGACATCAAATTTTAAACTTCCTTCGGGAAATTAACTTGTATCATAAGATATAATTGTTTTAATATATATAACCCAGTGTTTTATTTATAAATTGTCTGTGATATAACTGGTTTTTATCAGTTTAGCAATAGTTTTATTAAAATTTATTTGTTGTTATTTTTAATTTTACATTTTATACTTTGTGTTATAGATACTATTGTATCTTACTTTTTCTAGCCGCGAATAGCTGCAATAATGCTGATGCGGCTTTAAACAATAACTCACTCACTCACTCACTTATTTTGCGGCACTAGATGGTGTTTCGGAATACAGTTCATCACTATTGTCTGGACAAACTTTGTAAAAAAAACAAATTAAAGGGACTAAAAATCAACCTAATTAAGTAAATATTTTGCAGAAGGAACTAGTTCTGAGTTTTTGTTTTAGGGATTTTCATATATTTACCATGCAGCAAATTAAAAATAGTACATACATATTTTAGATAATACAAAAATATTTGCTACTGAGTATATCCCTAGTCCACTAACAGTAATACCAACCTAGTGGTTTAATGAGTGAGTGAGTGAATTATTGTTTAAAGTTGTATTAGCATTATTGCAGCTATTCGCGGCTAGAAAAATAAAAGATACAATAGTATCAATACCACAAACTAATAAAATGTAAAACTAAATATTAAAATACATACGTTTTTTAATGAAACTATTGCTAAACTAATAAAAAACAGTAATATCAAAGACAATTTATAAATAAAACACTGGGTTATACAGTAAGGCCTGTCGAAAGTTTAACACTTTAGTGCCGAATCGGCAGCTCATTACATACCGGCCTCTCATTGGCTATACTCGGTACATTTTCGGCAGCTGCTGTCCACAGCTCGGCACCTTTTCGGCCACTCTATCCCCTGCTAACTGCAGTCACACGTATATATATCGCCATATTTGGAGAGAAAATCGTGAAATTATTTCACTCTGGAGTTAGTCAAAGAGAGATTAGTGGGACAATATTTATCAGCAGTGGGGATAATATTCGTATCATTATTATATATATACCAAATATGTCAGTGAACGCCGAAAAAGGTGTTGAAAGTCGTGTATTGAAGCCAGGTATCGGATGGTGACTGCGGATTAACAGATTAGGATTATTACACTCGGTGTTTACCTGTTTACGGACATTTAAGGACTTAAAACAAGCTATAGCTATTGCGATGAAAGTAGACTATTTTTTGTTTGTTTTTAAAATGCCGCTATTTAATGGAATATAAAAGATTTTATTTATTTATTTACTAATGGAATATAAAAGATTTAGAAAATTCTGAAAATAACCAGGTACATGTACTCCGTCGTCCATTTATTTAATTAATTAATTTAATTTATTTATTCATTTCCTTTTAATTAATTATTTATTTAAATTCTTTAATATCAACTTAAAGTCCTGATAATAACTGAATGAAATGTGACAACTCAAAGTGCCGAGGAGCCGAATAAGTTGCCGAGGGACCGAGCTTGGACAGTTTTCCGGCCACTAACTGTCTACAGCTCGGCCACTCGGCAGCCGAGTCTCGGCTCCTTTTCGTCATCTCGGTGTTCAACTTTTGACAGGCTTGTACTGTATATGATAAAATGATTATATTTTATTATACAAATTACTTTCCCGAAGGAAGTTTAAAATTTGATGTCCAGTGGTTTAATACTATTTCAGGATTATCTGGGAAATAGTATTTTTAAAAATCTTCCTTCAAACTTCATGTTTTTGATTGTCTACTGTGTTACAATTTCGATAAATTTACTATCGACAAGAAAAAAATTATATCGGGTTGTAACCACTCTATTTATTAAATTTACTATTGACTATTTATTGCATTTACATTCCCAATGAAACCTATAAGCGTGATCGTAAGCTACATGGATTTAAAATTTTATCCATGCTATCGTCCTAAAATCATGGGTAAAAAAACTAAAGAACCTTTTTTAAAAGGTTAGATGGAATAAATTTACCATCATAAATTGAATGGTAGTGTTACTGTTTAAGAATAAGGAAAATTTCCTTCATTCATAGTATGGTAATCCGTATTAATATTTAATAAATCGAGTGCAATAATATTTTTGTATTTATTTAAGAGATTTTTCCGTAATAGTTTTCTATATTTGTTTTCAGTCATTTTATCTTTAGCTGGTATAAAAACACCAAGTGACGTGTATTCCTGGGTTATCGTTCTTGTACTTCCGTTGAATGCCGCGATTAACCCCTACATTTACACTTTCTCAAAAGCAGACACGATGAAGGTACATAAATATAATCATCATAATAAATAAAACATGTCCATATCTAAATCACAATCCCAAAAGCGAAGTGAAAAGTTTTAAATCTGGCAAATACAGTTAAACACGTGGACTCTGCTAGGGAGTGAAGTCGTCTGCCCTGAAATAAACGAAGAGTGGAATAATCTTATGAAGAAAAAAAGCATCTGATTCGATGATGATATAACGAATATATGTTAATGCTATTTAATATTAACTTGAAAAAATACCACATCATCGCTTGCCATATAAATATCGACTTATCCTTGATCGTCCTTGATTTGATTGGAAATGTCCACCTAGTCAATGATAACTATGACCTATTGTGTCCTTACTAAAAGCATCTAGACGTGCTTAGCACTACCGCTTAAACAGTATTAAAAAGATATATTTAACAAAGGTTAAAAGTTAGTTCTTAACGCAAACCGAATATTAAATTGTTGTCAAGATGACAGAAACAATTTGGGAATCAATAGCAGGCTTTATCTGACATGACTAAAAATACGGGTCCATGTTCAAATCCCGATCCTATGAGTGAAATTAAAAACTTTGAAAACAGGCAAGCAAATGAGGTTAATATGTTCATTTCTTCCAGGGAGACCTGGTGTTCGGGACAGTGAAGTGCTTCCAGATGTTCAATAATTTCTTCTTATTCACTTTTGTACTAAAGTATTTTTCTGAGTATTGCTAAATATTTTTGCATTTTATCTTTTCAGCATATTCTCTGTATGAAGAAAATCGACAAAAGACGTAAATGACAGGTATTTGACGAAAAAGAATCGGATATGATCCATTTGATACAACACGAATTGCTTTACTAACATTTGATATAAGTTTTCTATATTGTACATTGTAAACAATTATCATTCATAAACGTATATAGATGTATATGAGTTTAATGTAAAAGAAATTCTTATTGATACAACTATGTGTCCTTACAAGATATTTTATTCTTTAGGTATTAAAACTAAAAGTATTCTGAAGTATGAACTGTTAAGAAGAGACATTTTGTTATTTTATATTATACAATGTTTTAATGTTACCCTCATGATTGCATTAATAACAAAGAATTCTTTTTTTTTTTTTTTGCTCATTCATCGTTTCGATTATCGTGCTTAATATAGTTTTAAAATATAATACGACGTTCTTTTTGTATTTTGTTTATTATTTGGACATGGACATGTTTGTATTTTTTTAAATTACAGACTGAAAAAAAATAGACATCGGCCAATTCAACCATAAAGTACAACAAACAATTACAATTAACCATCAAATCATTAAAAAGTGAAAACTTTTACAACATTAACTTCTCAAGACCCTCAAACGTTTTATGACCGTGATCACAAAATTGTTAATAATAAAAAAAACATGCTTATCAATGTCAGATACAACCAAGACACAAAGTAAAAACTTTGAAACTGACAATTGCGTTTTGGATTGGAATGTTTGTTTTATATACAAACAAATAGCGAACTTTAAATACCCTCCTTGAGGACTGATGCGTCGACAATCCTCAGAGACATACGCAACAAGTAGGTTTTTTCCAATTGACAGTTCTTCTAACAAACTTATTCTCGTTTGTAAGAGATTCTACCTTGAATGTTTTATTAGGCGAGTCTGTGGTGGTTCCTACCGACCTTAGATGATTAATGCCTTTCTGCCTGATGACAAAAGGGTGAGGCTAATAATAGCAATGCATTGTGTTTGTAAACATTGAGTACACTGGTACACATACAAGTATAGGTAAACAACTTTGACCTGTCCGTTTGACCTTTTATTTAAATATTCATTATGGACCAGTCAATTTAAGAATAGGGATCACACATATATATATATACATTTCGTCTATATGATGTTAACACTAATCGAAGGCATTGTGTATATATTAACTGCGAATCGCAACACTACCTATGTACTGAGTGGGTTCTTCTATATGAATATTCCTTATGGAAGGTCAAGCGGACAGGTCAATGTTGTTAACCTATATAAAGGGGTATTCAGATACAGAGCAAGCACGTATTATATGGCATGATAAAACAAAACAGTTAAATTAAAACTATAGAAATAAGATTTGAAATTCAATTTATTTTAATTGCACTAATTGAAGTGATTTATATCGAGAACATAATTCAAATATATAACCTATTTTATGAGAACTTTTACCTGTTGACTGTGTACATTGATTTTTTTTCAAAATAAATAAATATGAATTAAAACTACTTTGCGTAAAAGTCCCACCTTTTTATGTTTTATCATTTCAAAGGTTAAGTTTATTATCAGATGATGTTTCGTTTCAGTGAATTTCAAATTGATATAATACATATTTCCGAGCATCATTTTGATAAATAAGGTTTACAAAATTATGTTTCTGTTTTGTCTATTGCTACTACCCTACATTGTTGATGTATACAATATTCAGAAAAAGATGAATCACTTCACAATCTTTAATTTTATGGTGACAATTAAGAGAATAAAGAATGTCATTTCTTTTTCATTTCACCTGTTTATTTAAATACCAATTGTAATCTTTTATCAATTCATTTCTACAGGTAAAAATCACTTTCTAAACTTTGTAAATCACAGTAGAATGATTAATGTCCTAATGATATGGGTAACACCAGCTTACCAGGTCAACATCCATTTTAGGTGGGAAACTATTCAATTGCCTTGTGTACATTTGTTAAGTTCATTTGTTATTTATTTAGAAAATCGTGGGTTATATAGACTATAAAGATAAGAAGAAAATGACCATATTTAACTAGTTATGTAATTGTTGTTGTTTAATTCAGTGTCGGGGATTGGATTTTAAGCATTTAGAAATTGAAATCGTGCCAGTGAGCCGATGGTTTGATATGTTCAACTCTAGATTTGTCGAATTTAATGTCTTACCATAATCCAGTGATAATATAGGATGTTTAGGGATGATGTAGATAACAAAAGCGATGTAAAAGAGATCAAGTTATTGTATACTCAGACGGCAAACTTTGTCAGAAGTAGTCATTAAAATTAGAAAAAACATGTTTTTTATGCCGCCAAGGCATTGGGCAGTCTAAAAACAGGTAACTTGAATGTGCGTTGTCCAGCAATTTGTATGGGAAAAAACACATCCTTATCAACATCAATTTAATTGTACAAAGCACAAACCATTGTTGATGTAACCAGGTCACTGCAAGGACGAAAATGTCTTACTATCACATAAAATTTTGATTAGTCATTGGTAAGATTTTTATTTATTGTAAAGGATTTAGTCTATTGATTTTGATTGTCTAGAAAGAAGACTCATGGTGTTGTTTTGACCACATGACCTAGTTGAAAGTTCACATAAACCCATATATGGAACAAATTTATTTGAAACATCTCCTGCTTCAAATGTTTACAGTGTAATTACATTTTAATTACAGAATTCTCAAGACTTATATTTTGCCATGATGTGTAACACATCAGATTAGTTCGCATGCCAAACATGAAAACCGAGAAAAATGCTGACAACAGTTACTGAAAAAAATCTTGCCAAATCATGAAAGGTGCAAGAAACTGAGACATTTTAAAATTAGACTCCTCTGATTTCCTTTTATACTGCTTGCCCAGCTTTAAGGAGCTTATTCTAAATACTACATTGTATAATCAAAAACAAACATACTAATCCGTGTCCGAATCACAACCCAGAACCAAAGTAAAATTTTTGGAGCTGACAAGTCAGGTTAGACACGTGAAAATCCACCAGGGATGGGGCCTGGTGCTCCGGAAGGTTAAGCACCTCCTGTTTAGCTAGCAACACCCACCACGTATGTAATTAAAATTGTGTGAAAGGAACATGGAACTTTGGGACGCTAAATATATCCAGAGCAATACTGGACACAAGAGACATCACACTTATCAACGACACCGTGATGACGGCCATGAAACTATTTGAGGGCCTTGATATATTATTGTCTAAATTTGCTGCTAGTTAAATTTTGAAGTTTCTCAAAAACTAAGGTATACTCTCTCATACAAAGTATTTCCTTAGCTAAATTTAGTAAAATTATATTTGGGTATCTATTCAATATCTAGAAAACAATTTTGGTTTCATGATTTTGGTCCAAGCACTACCGATGAGGAATTGCCGTCTAGTGCTGTAAAAATAATGTAATTTATTCTTTAACAATCGCTTAGTGATAGGAAACAACTAGGCAAAAGTGAAGGGTGCTTTGAGTGATTCTAAAGACTTTATAATGTAAGGTTACATGCACAGCTCTCTTAATAAACCCTCTGACGATAATTTAAAAAACAAACATATCCATGTCCGAATAACAATGCAGAAGCAAAGTAAAAACTTTGGAACTAACGATTCAGGTTAGACACGTGAACTTCCACCAGGAAAGTGAGGTCGGGTGCTGCGGAAGGGTAAATGATTTGATCCATACTACTATGATACCTGCTGCGCATGTTTAAGAAACATTTCATGATTCTCTATTCTAAGAATACGTAAGCTAGTAGACAGTTTTGTTGAAGCTTATGGGAAGAATGACTGTTATCGATACTTATATGTTTTACTAAAAGTAATTTGCTGTTTATAGTTTTTTTAATTCAAGATAAAATCAAATTCTTTTTTACAATTAAAAATTAATATGTTTAATACATGAAATCGGAAAATGTAATAATGTATACATTACATACTGAATCCAAAAAAAAAAGAGAAAAAAAAGGAAACATGATTTTGATGAGATGATTTAATTGTTATACCAATGATTTGCATTCATTTTGGTAATTGAAAAATGGTTTTATTTGTTATTTTAGGTTTTTTTTACAAAATGTATTATTCCATAACAATTCATATATTATTTGTTGTATATATATTAACAGGTGCGACATATAATATGTGATATCATTGTAGAAATCAATTGGTGTACATTACATATTAAACCAATTTTAATTTCACAGCAATAGACGGTCGTTTTGGAAAACAATTCCTTATGAGTAGTGCTTCAACCAAAACAAATGACACCAAAACTTTTTCAAAATGTTAAAAAGAAACCAAAAAGACCTAATTGTTGAAAATGGCATACATGTTCGTTCCGACACTTTTATTAACCTTTTAAATTAGCAGATTCTGTTACGCTGACACTTTAATTGGTTTATCAGAACTATTGACGATAGATTAGCTTAGATATTACAATTTATTTCACAAAGCATTTATTGTCTTTCAACCTTTCGTTCCAAATTAGAGAAAACCCTGGTATGAGTAATGAATGCAAATATTAACAATATATTGGTTGGACAGCTTTCTATTGATATTTTAATAAAGATTTTAAGTGGGACCCATTACCTTTTTCCCAAAAAATAAATCCAAACGGGAGGCGAACCTTTCGATGAATGCATTAATTCCATTGGCATTTTCAAAATTTTACAAACCATAATGTACAATGAAACAGATTTATAAATGTTTTCTTTAATTTGATGCCGAATATCAAGTCAGTTTTGCCTACGACCTTTCCTTTTTAAGATTTAAAAAAATTATGATCAAAGTAGCTCCTTTAAATATCAATACAATAACACAAAAATCGAACTTAATATATTCATCTTTATACAATAAAGCTACATACCAAATAAATTTAAATTGGTCAAATATTTCTTGAGTTATTGTCCTGAAACACATCCGTTTACAGCCGGAAGGAATATATAAAAAATCAAATGAAATATTTTATTTTAAAAAAAGTATTTCCTGTATTTCATATTCGATCATTCCTAATATATATTTAAATTAAAGGTCAAGCGGCAGGGTCAAACTTGACGAAGTATAAACTGGTCAATTTACTAGTTTACATACTTAACATCATAAATACTGTCATCAGCCATTCCAAATAAATCGTACAGGTTTTATTTCGCTAAACGGTCAAAAATGATATTTTGAAATAGGACGTTATAAGTGGCTAAAGACAAAGATGTATATGTACAGAACCCAAAATTGAATTATTACACACACCGAACTTGAAATTAAAAAGTATGATAATTTTATAGTTTCATTGTTCTTTTGTATTTGGAATTACTTCCTTTTCCCAGATTGAGTATAAGGAATATTTTGTTGTATTTAGTTGAGGTTTAAGCTAGCGAAACCTCCATTCAATATAAGTCAATAACAAAACTTCAACAATTGTATGCAAGATAAATAAATGTACACGATGGTAGATCGTAATAGAGAATAAAATAACAAAAGGAAATAACAAATAAAACAACAGTTAATGTCCATCATTGTCCTTGTATGCCCTGATCCATGATTAAATGATGTTTGGCTATCCTTTTAAATGTTTACTAATATTTCGCTTTGTGAAAATAAACGTCCACATATTCATCACGACACACTTGTTTGGAATCTAAAAACATTTCATTCAACGTTATCTCGCATATCTGTCTCCTGCTGTGGAATATTTCTTTGCACAATTGCACGCCTGACGGCTAGAGGGAGGTATCTATTCTATAATTCAATTTCGGGTTTATAAAGTTCCTGATGTTTGCAATAGTAGGTTGCATAGAATCTGAGCGGATTTTTGCAACTCAATTTCGAAAAGAATTTAAGGCATTGCAGATTTCAGAAACAAATGGCGCAGAGGAACGGATACAAGCTCAAATTCTTCTAATTAAATGATTAAAGGCAAAACACAAAATCCACTCTATTTTCACTAAATTTGAATCGGAAAAGCGACCCGGACCATCTAGAGGTCATCTCCAGACTGACGCTGAAACAAAGATCTGGATTACTTAACATAATAAATCTGAGACGTAGCTGTAAGTGTCACATTACCGAGAAATCCCGAACAAGAATAAAGCTCGATTTTTATTTGAGAAATTAATCTGTAGGAAAACATAAACTAGTTAGGATTCGTTAATTAGGCATTTATCTAAACATGTCCATAACTGTAAATTTTACACTATCACAATATATAAATACATGTCCTCTCACTTTTGAAATCTGACCCGAATAAAAATCATTGGGTTTGACTATGTAGTCCTAGTCGCTTGGATTTCTAGCGATCGAATGTCACTTATGCAAATGTCTTTGTTGCGGAAAATTATCAATAGTTTCAGGTCCTTTCAATCGAAACAACTTTACTCTTTTCACGTGTTTTACTTAATTTACAAGTTTTTAATCTGCCTTTGTGATTGTAATTTGGCCATGGACATGTTTTATTATATACATTGTTTATTATGTTGATATTTATTCATTCTTTATTGTGCCTGTTAATGCGATAATATAAAATCTGATCTTCCTCTTTATATATATACCAAATTATCATGTTTGTAACAAGTATAGTTTTTATTGATATCAAACTAATATCAGAATATGTGCAACTCTAGTCAATTTAATTTGATTTTTTATGATTAAAACAATTTATACAACCTCAATTTTTGCTAATTTATTTGTCTTTTTTGAAGAAATCTGTAACGATATTATTGCATTTATAAAGGATATATAATTGAATAGGTTTATTTAGCTACCCGATGATATTGAGTAAAGATGAAATTAGTTATATTGCTGGGTTTATTTCTGTCGACATTTTGGAATGCAGCTACTAATAGCGGTAAATTTATTTATTTGACTTTATTTATTTACTTGATGTTATTTATTTATGTGGTAAGTAACTTACTTTATATTGACAGTTTAATATTCCTATTTAGTAGATATTTGTCACTCAATTAGTATCTTTTTATCCCCCGCCGCGAAACGATGGAGGATAGTGTTTATATAAGGCCCTCGTTCGTAACGTTTTCTTCTAAATGAAAGTCCTTTAAACAGGTGGTTGACCTCTTTATAGCTCAATAAAGATGTAGGTTTACGTTTCCACTCGACAGTTGTACAAATGGCAATCAATTATTTTACTCAAGTCTGAGACTGCCACTTAAAAGGTGAAAACGCTAAAATAATTTTTTAAGTTTGTGAAGGAATTTAATTTCAAAGTCTTATAAGATAAGTAATATATATATAATATTATATATATATATATATATATATATGAATCTATCGCCTTTTATTATCGATCGGGGTCATTTACAATAGTGCCTGTACCTTTGGTTGGCGTTTTATTATCAAACGATATTTTTAAAAAAAAGTTTACCGTTTCGGAGAACCCAGTCTTACTACCCTTGTTTAACTAATTGCCGTTTAGAAATCTTTTTTTTGTGATATGGAGATGTGTTGCCAATTTGTGTTTGATATAATCAACAAATATTTTTTCATTAGTAAAAAAAGGGGTGACTTTGAAATAGCAGGGAGCGATGAAGTTTGGTAAAAGATTTGCCAAAAATAATCAGAAATGAAGTGAGCTAGTTAGTTATACTGGGGGTTTGAGTTAAATAACATGAATGAGTGAAGTTACCTTAAGAGAAGGATTTTGATGCTTTGATGGAGTGAAGTTAAAGTGAATTAGAAGGACTGAAGTTGCAATACCGGACAGAGAACAACGCGCTACTAAAGAGTGGAGTAGAATGACAAAACAATGTTTGACATACAGGTTAAAATAAATTCATTATATCGAGACGGACAGTTTTGAGATAATAACGGAAACCTAAGCACCTGGAGAAACTTTTGACAAAAATCTTCTAACCAGAATTTTTTCTGAGTGGAATTCGAAAAGTTGGTGAAAGTTGCTGTGGACAGGACCGTAAGCCGGAGTTTTTAAAAACGAATTTGTCATAGTGATGGCGGAGAGGGGATAGAGCGGGTTGATAAGTGCAATGTATTTAAGTATCTTTTTAGCTCACCTGAGCTATTGCAATATATCACCGTCCGTCGTCAGTCGTGTGTCGAGCGTCGTGCGTAAACTTGATACTTTATTCTTCTACTCTAAAACTACTTGATACTTTAATCTTCTACTCTAAAACTACTGAGTCAAATCTGGTGAAAGTTCGTGATTATCATGCCTGGGTAACAGGCTTTAAAAGTTATGTTTGCGGTTTGGCCACGCCCAACATGATGGCCGCTGTTACTAAAAATAACCAAAAGGTAAACTTTGATTCGGTATTTCGATTCAGGATACCTTGGAACATTAAAATTGTGTTTTTCATAAAAATTGGACAAAAAAAATCTGACGCGTTTTTTGCGTAAAATTACGTAAGGCCGGAGGCTCAGATGAGCTATTGCTATCTATCTTCGTGCGTCGTGTGTAAACTGTTCAGATTTTACCCAACTACGCCAAAACTACTAAGCCAAATTTAATGGTATTTAGTAGTAATGATGCCTAGGTTAAGGGCTTTCTGATTTATACAAATGAAATGATTATGTCCGTTTGGGGCCCTATAAAGGGGAAAATTGTGAAAATCTTTAAAAATCATCTCCTCTGAACTTACAAGAGATATAGCCTAGATAGTTCATGTAAAACATACTTAGGGGACCTATTTTCAGATTTGCACAAATGGTAACTGTACGGGCCGAATTGGGAGGTAAGGTAATTGGTAATTGGCAAGGTACTTAGTGGGAAAATTGCTAAAATTAATGTATTTAACAATACGTCTTGAAAATTATAAATTTTTGTATAGGCATGTATCAAAAACAAACATACTAATCCACATCCGAATCATGTATATTTAAAAGTCATAGACATTTGCAAAACGATCATTTTGATGATAGGTTTAAAGGTCAAGGTCATAGATGCTAAGAAATACAAAAATGATTAATTATCTCAAAAACTATGAACTTTATATTAGAATATTGTAGGCATTTGCACAACGATCATTTTGATATATAAATCAAGGTCATGGGTTCAAATGTCAGGGTCATAGATGCCAACGAATACTAATTTGGTTAATTATTTTAAAAACTATACACTTCTTGTATAGGCATGTATATTAGAATATTGTAGGTATTGGTCTTACGATCATTTTGATATATGAATGATGGTCATAGGTTCAAAAGGCAAGGTCATAGATGCCAACGAATACTAATTTGGTTAATTATCTCAAAAACTATAAGCTTTTTGTAAAGGTATGTATAATAGAATATTGTAGGTATTGGTCTTTCGATCATTTTGTTATGTGAATGAAGGTCATAGATTCAAATGTCAAGGTCAAAGATGCGAATGTATGCTTGAATGGTTAATTATCTCAAAAGCTATAACCTTTTTGTATAGGCAAATATATTGGAATATTGTAGGTATTGGCCTTACGGTAATTTTGATATGAGCCCGTCCTAGTAGAAACGTCCCTTATGGCCAAATTTTGACATTTTTAGAGTTTGTTCGATTTTAATAGAACATTTCATGACCTTTCTAATGATATATGGCATTTCCTACTTTACAAACGTAAAATATATATATATTAATCAATAAAAAGGAGTGTTTGTTGCCATTTTACATTTTTGTCGCCATAACGTCATAATAACGTCACGTTTGAACAATGTGCCAAATTTCAGCGTTTTGTGATAAAAATGTGATTTATAAAAATTGCAAACGGGTACTGGGTCATTCATTCCTACGTCTCTTGTAACGTTTCTTATATAATCCATAATTTATGTCAATAAACGACTATTGTTCAAGCAAAAACATCAGAATTTTTGTCAAAGAGACTGCAAGGTAACAACCCATTTTGCCTCGAGTTGAGCGACTTTTTCCTGTGCATTCATTCTATGAATGTAAAAAAAATGGAAGTGAAAACTTAATATTACCAGATAACAGTACGAAAAAAATAATGACGACATTGATGAATTGATTGATTGAATGGGGTTTTATGTCTCAGTCAAGAATATTTATACTTATATCGAGAAGTCACCAGACTTATGTGAAATGGCAAAATGTTTTCTTTGCAGTGCGCTCAGGGAAATGTGCAGGGAGGGTCTTGCGTGACATAGGGCATCAAATTTTCTAGTCTCTTCCGAAGAACCGTGTGACTTTGAATTTAAAAGGCCGAGTGCTTGGCAAAACAGTCACTGCCTATTATCAAGCCTTGTCAGAGCCTGCCGGGATTCAAAACCACGACCCCCCGCAAACGGAACGATATTAAGAAATGACTGTATGTGAAAAACAAAGGATGAGAACCGAGGGTTCAGGGACCGGTTGTCTTGATGCCGACTTACGGATTGTGGCGTCTTTTATCGCCTGCGCTCTTGATTGAATCCCACGGAGGCAGATCCTAGTTCGAAAAAGATTTTGTTATTTTGCGTTACTGAAGATTCACGATGGCTTATTCCACCAACACCACCACCACTTACAGAACTGACTTGTTATAAGTGAAATACTATTAACTACACATGGGGACTGGTTAATCGTGGGTATTATTTAAAATCTGACGGAAAACAGTTTTCTGGATACAGAATAACCACATGTAAATGTAGATTAATTAACAAATATATCAGGATTGATATAGCCCCGAGCCCCCTAAAATATTTGTTATGTTATACCGAATCTCCAAAACTTTATACCTTATAAATTATAGGTTCTACTCAAATAAACAAAAAATAAATAAATAAATAAATAAATAAATAAATAAATAAAGTCGAAACAAGCTGAAAACAGCTTGAATATGGACAGTTTTGGAGATTCGGTATAATAATAATTGTTAAATATGTATCAATCGAAAAAAATAGTGAATAATTTGGTCCCAATTCAAGATGGCAAGTTTAAAATTTCTGCATGTTGATCAATTTGTCAAAAACTTGACAAACGGTTAATTTTACAGGATTCCAAGACCATGAATTCATATGCTGTGCCTGTATTGGGCTGAATTCATACCTTATATTTTATCATTTAAAAATGTATCGCAGGTTTGATGGAATTTTATTCTAAATGGGCCGATTTGGTTTGTTTAATGTTCTTATATTTATAATTTTAAAAAGTAATAGTATTACGAGTATATTTGAAGTTTTATATTTTGGCTCAGACAAATGTATAATTTATTCGCATTTCTTTGTGCAACTCCATCTTCATTCTATTATATGTTAAAATGAGGGGTATTTTCCGCTTTTGCCATTTTGTTTTCAAATCAAGTTTCGATGGTCAACCTTTCGGAGTCATTAAAGCTTGCCATGCATGTATTACATATAACTGATGTTATACTATAAGCTTAGTTAATCTGTAGGTAATGGTATGTTGGTGCCCTTTTGTCTTTGGTGTGCTCATAATTATGCATTTTACAACCGTGTTCTATGCAAAGCTGTTTAATTGTGTCCTTCACAACGCTGAAATAGCAATCGGACAATTTTGAGTATACACATTAACCGCATTGTACATGTAAAAAAGCTACACTTATCGGACTGATTAAAAAATGTCAAAATTTAGATAATAAGTAGATAGTTTAAAAGCTTGAAAACTTGTTTAGTAAACATGTTCTCTTGCCATCAAAACGAAATTTTTGATGGGTTGAGTTTTATGTATTTTTTCACGAAAAAATCAATAGCCGATCCCTGCATTTTGACATATCTATTTTGTAGAATTTCGTTAAAATGATGTAAACATTACAGTTTACCGAAAATGATAAAAATAAAACTTTTTTTTATTTTCCTTACAAGTTGACAATCGATTCTGGTAATGCCGACTTTATTGCTAACTTCGGTCAACTCGGTAAAAAAGGTATTGGTCATATATTGAATGCAGTAATAAAGAAGGTACGATGTCGGCATTGAAAATTTCAAAATTAAAAGAATGAACATGCTTGGAATGCAATTTAATTATGTACTAAGATGGATGTTTCCTTAATTTCCTTTTTGCCATGTACCAACTGATCACTACTCAATCCACTCTTAATATTGTAGTGTTGGAGCAACTGCAAAATTGAATAAGGCGCATGATAGATTCATGATGAAAAATGCATTTTTCTAGCAAAGCATATCCCCAAATCCAAAGAACCCAATATGGTACTAGCCAATAGATTCATATTATTTCATAAAATTTCAAAAGTAGCACGGGAGTGGTGTACATGTGTATGTGTCGCAAGAAATTTTAGCTAGCTCCATTTTTTACTGTATTTACCAAACAACATTAATATTTATTACAGTACTTAGCAATTGTAGGAAATAAATGTGCATTCAAATTGTATAAAAAATTGATGACATCACGCGATACGAAAAATTTGAAAATTACCAAAATGATTACTTCACACTTCAAATTCTTAAAAATTTGAGCGAATAATAATACGAGTAATAAAAATAATAGCCAGTCTAGAATTAAAATGAGAAAATCGCAAAGGCCGTCAAATTTAAATTATCCGAGAAAAAAAAGAAGACAAAAGAAATTGGATAAATAAATAAATTTATCAAAATGTAAAAAAAATGAACCCGTAGTGATTTGAACAGGCAACAGACATTTTTTCAAAAACCTAAATCTAGAACGCTATTCATTGCCCCACCAACGCCAACGTCAATTGTATTCGTTATTCTCAAATACATGAAAATGCTACATTGTATGGTAGCTTGTGACGTCATGTTGTTTGCATTTGCCCCTCAAAACACAACATATTCAGACAACGAATCTCTTTTATAATAGCCGAGGAACCCATTCCATTTTAAATCAAAAAAAAAATCTGCTCAGAGACATATCAATCGCAAATAACAACACTCGAAAGAACGTGTATAGTTTTATAACTCTTCACCTGCGACAATATTGTGCTTTGATTTACTGTCGAATTTGACACGGTTTAATTTTATTCCATTTTATATTACCCCCAATGAAATATTATTATCATTATGTGATTTACAATTGTGTTCTCTGCTAATTTGGATCAAAATAAACCTTTTCGAGTTAGCCTACTAAAGTTATTTTTTTCATTGGTTGAGTCATTTTGCGCAGCGAAACACACTTTCGTCTCCCGAACTTTCGACGTCATTTTCTCCGCTTACGTCACAATGTACATAAAGGACGTTTCTACTTGGATGGGCTCATATATGAATGAAGGTCATAAGGTCAAAGGTCGAGGTCAAAGATGCAAATGATTGCTGAAATGGTAATTATCTAAAAAACTATAAACATTTTGTATACGCATGTTTATATAGGTATAGGCCTGACGAACATTTTGATATACATGTATAGATTTTTTTAGCTGTTTACAAATAATATATTGTAGCTAGATATTGGGTATGATATATGTAGCATTCTTATTACAAGTTATAATTAATTTGCAAAAATCTTTGCATATAATTTGGACATTCTCTTTAATAGTCCTATTGCACGATTTTTCCGCCATGTTGGGCAAAAGTCAACGGGAGTTCAAGGCGCAAAACAATGGCGGTTGCACCGGTTGAAATGTCATTAAATAATATAAAGTGTATGACTTATGATAAATAGAACGATATCAATCATGCATAAAAAGTAACGCATGTGGAAAAATTTGTCCCATTTTCTAATTAGCATACGCCGCCATATTGGATTAACGTCAACATTATAGAGACCATAGGCCAAATAGACAAAAATCTTTAGCTTGCCCTCATCGATCCAATAAGCATCCATTGGATATTTTCCGACAGGTAAAATTTGCCTTGACACCGGTTAGAATACGTTTATGTACTTTTCTATTATATGTGTCTGGATTTCGAGGTTCCCTCTAAACTTTTACGAAGCGTAAACTCGATTTCATCCATCAGTATTTCTTTTAAAATATGAAAAAGTCGAAATAACTGATTTTTTGAAATTGTTTACTTCAACCAACTTACGACTTGCAACAATTTCCGAAAAGAGAAACGGAATCACAAGAGATGTTGTTCCGGATACAGTCAATCGTGTTCTTAAAATTACACTCAAAAAAGTTCCCCGAGTTTTTTAAAATTGATTTATTTGACAAATCTGACGTTTTTAATGAGGCACATTAGGGGTTTCATACAATAATTTCACGGTTGTCTCAGTTAAACGTGCGAAATATCGGACCAAGTTTGTCATTCTTGCTTCTGATCCTGACTGTGTGTTACTAAATGATTAAAACGACACCGGATGGTTTTTAAAAGATGTCTCTTTAATGAGGACTAAACTAGAAAAATATAGGCAATAATTTCGTATTATTGTCAGAAATATACTATAATTGTCTAAATTTCCTGCAAGTTAAAATTTGAAATTTTGGTCCAAAGCACTACTGATGAGGAATTGTATTCCGAAACGGCCTTCTAGTGCTGTAAATATAAAACTGGTATAATATGTAATTTAAACCCCTGAGCCGATATCTCTGCTGGTGGCTGATGCCCCGAGGATATCACAAACTCAGTAGGCAATAATTTCGTATTATTGTCAGAAATATACTATAATTGTCTAAATTTCCTGCAAGTTAAAATTTGAAATTTCTCAAAAACTAAGGTATACTCCCTCATGCAAAGATTTCCTTAGCTTAATTTGGAAAATATTTTGGTCCTTTGGGTAGCTTTTCAATATCTTCAAAAATTTTGGTTTCATAATTTTGGTCCAACGCACCACTGAGGAATTGTATTCCGAAACGGCCGTCTAGTGCTGTAAATATAAAACTGGTATAATATGTAATATGAATTGCTGTTCGATTTTACATGTCTTTAGAGACCGACACCCCCCCCCTGTGGTTTGAACACAAACCTATGGCTGAAGGACGTGGTATGTCACGACCCCAAATCATGTATAAGACTACAGACTCCGACCATGTATATTAATCATACTACTACTACTAATAAAGTCCACGTTACCCTATAAGGTCGTGTTTGACAACTTGGGATTCACTCTACATCACAGCTTCAGTCCTGAAACATTTTCACTATTTTATTCAGAAGGGGCAGTTGCATCATGCCTTTGACAAGACTTTCTCTAACAGTAACTGATTATAGGTTAATACCAGTGTCGGATCCAGGCTGATTTAAATTGAGTGGGCCTAGTGCTGATTAAAATAAAACTGTGAAGCAGTTTATGTCCAATAAGTGTGGCACTCACTGAATTTAAATCATCATACATCAATTACAAAGTTAAATCCCATAATTACAACCGTTACTTGCAATGTTAGTACATGTTTTATGATTACCATAACAATTATACATGTATAACTGTTTTGTTCAAAATCCTTAACTGGTGTTTGTATTTACACCTTTAAAAAGTATGTATTCCAGATACAAACTCATAATATCGGAAAACAAAAAGATAGCTTGTGTTGCATTGAGTCTCTATTCAGTCTTATGTTTTAAATAAGATTGCTCGACATTAGTTTATTACAAGCAAATTTATTTGCATTGCAAAATTTCTATTAAAACAGGATTTTGGTTTAATCAGGATTCGGTTTAAACAGGTTCTACTGCAGTACAAACTGATCAGAAACCATCTTAAAAATAGTGCTTACACAATAACTGTTATTTCAACTTTATTTAACTTAGGTTTTCAGGTTTTCTAATCTAAGTTTGCATGAATATACTATACTGCACAAAGTAAGAGTTTCAATATAATGAAAGGTGTCTATTCAATTAAAAAGTAAAAAAAAAACATTGCATGCCACATAAATTTTAAATGTCTTAAACTTTCATTATCCACAAATGTCTGAATAATTTATGATGGTCAACCACCAAAAACATTATATAATCAGTGGTTAAAATATTGTTTCACTTAAATGAGTACTTCTAGAAGTAATTACATGTATAGCTAATGCAACAAAAATATATACAGTGAAACCTTCCTATACTAATCAATAAATAGACAGAACCCAATCAGTTAAAATTGCAAAAATTGAACTGTTAGAACTTATTTTTAAAATACAATGTACATGTAAATATAAAACCTGCTTTAAAGGATAGCGGTGTCCACACTGCGCAATGCCATCAACACATAACAGGAAGAAATTTCTGCACCTGCACCAGTAGCTGATGATATCTCAATATAAGTGAAATATTCTTGACTGGGATGTTAAACACCATTATTTATCGGTGGATCAATCAATCCATCATCAGTAATAGGAATCTTGTTATTTCCTTTTATCACTAAAGAGAAAACAAATGGCTACATACACACACCTAAATATTGACGGTTTCAATCTGTCAGTTCTCATGCTGTTCTTTCAGACTATAGTCCCTGGTTTATAGTAGGTAATATATTTGCATTTGCATGCAGTTTTTTGTTCAGAATTGGAATTTTTGTGATTTTCGACCTTTAATGTTTATGTACTTATTGCTCTTATAATTTTCAATTATGTCAAAAAGAAACTGTAGTTTTAATGGCTGTTCAAACGGTACATATAGACTAAAACAATGGAAATCTACATTGTGCAGTAAACATGGGTATAATTTTGGAACAGGCTGGTGTATATGTGACCTTCCGTTCAAACGTATTGCATTTCCAAGTGAAAATAAAGATCCATATGCAAGATCTATCTGGGTAAAAAGTGTATACCGTTAAAACTTGGATGGTACAAATTGGCAGCCAAACATTGATTCCAGAGTATGTTCCAAACATTTTGTGGATGGCTATCCGTCCCTGGATAATCCATACCCTACTCTTTATATGGGCCATGACTTTTAATTTATTCCAAAGTCCAGACCACCACAAACAGAGAGGGAGCATACTTCTATCCCAGATAAAAAGCAAATCTTCAAATATTAACCAAGATGAGATAAATGCTTCATTTAGCTTTAAT
The DNA here is from genome assembly GCA_021292105.1 of Anadara kagoshimensis. Classification (NCBI taxonomy): domain Eukaryota; kingdom Metazoa; phylum Mollusca; class Bivalvia; order Arcoida; family Arcidae; genus Anadara; species Anadara kagoshimensis. The sequence continues at coordinate 66,351,371 of CM037859.1, forward strand.
CATGATCATGGATATTAATGTAAATGTACCCCATACTTTGAAAAAGATGACATAATTAAGTCACTGAAAGCTGAAAAGTAAGGTAGCTGCCGAGAAAGTTAAAAATCAAATAGTAATAGTAACATTTATCATTTTCAGATAATTTCTAGTAACATTTATCATTTTCAGATAATTTCTTCACAATCTGATTAAATAATAAGGTCCTTGTAAATACCGATGTAACAATTTTACAAGGGTGATAAATATTTCACTCGGGTATAAATAAAATTACACGGGTAATAAGAAAGAGTGAATAGAGCGGTAATGGCCGCTACCATACAGTTCAATTGGGCAATAAACAGAGTCAAATTTACGCTTAGTTTGTAAGTATCAATCAATTTGACACATGCTGTATATTTTATTGTGTATTATCTTAATATTCTAGTCAAATTTTGCGCTTTCAATTTCCGATATTATCAATAAATTAAACTCGACATCGCTTACTCTTGTTAACCGAGACACGTCGAAAAGGGAGGTAACTCTCACCAAATTTACATTCTAATTTTAGTCCGACCTGGTCCCCTGCTCGAAACCCCGCTTAATTTTGTTTTTGTTTACTTGGTGATATGTAAATATAAGTGTATTGCCGACTATTTTGATTTTGTCGTCTGCATTCTAAAAAATGGCAAAAAGATTTGCAACACATTCTAAAGAAGACATAAGTATTTACAAGAAAAACAACAGCCCGTTGATTTTGAGAACTTTGATGTTTTTCAACTTGATGAAATACTTACCCATTTTTACTTGGATGCTCGTAAGAGTGATGGGTCCAAATATAAGACAAAACTCTTTAGAAAGCTTCAGATATGGCCTCAATCGTTATCTACAGCGCCTCCTCACATGAAGAAATTTGACATTATCAAAGATACAGAATTTACAAATTGTTCCCGTGAATCATATAAAACTGCTGTAGATGAATTAAAATCCGAGGGTTTAGGAGAAACACAACATCATCCTTCAATAGCACAGTCCGATTTAAAAAAAACAAATGTATAATACTATTCATTTTAATCCAAATACTCCAGATAGTGGTAGAAAATTTATCAAGAAAACGTGGGATTAATTAACTAAAAACAGACGCGCATCTGAGAAGGAAGGCAATACTGGATTTATTCCGGACTCACCTTTATGTCCAGTCAGATCATTTGAAAATTATCTGAATAAATTTAATCCCAATTGTCAAAAATTATGGCAACGTCCACTCGATAGTTTTGAAGAGGACTCTCATGTCTGGTATGCAAACAGATCGATCGGGAAAGACACTTTAAGCACATTCATGTCTCGTCTAAGTAAATCCTGTTCCCTGTCACAAATCTACAAAAATCATTCAATTAGTGCCACTGGTGTGTCAATCCTGACAAAAGGCAGATTTTCACCATCACAAATCATGTCAGTGACTGGTCATAAATCGGTATCTTTGCTTGCCGTTTATCACTGTGTATCGGACACCGAAAAATTCCAGATGGGTCAGGCTATTTCTCATGAAATACATGGTAATCAACAGACACTTGCACTTCCCGCGCCATCAACTTCAAACCTTACAACGGCGAATGCTACTACTTGCGCCAATCAACAAGGTCAAGGGGGACAACTTGGCGGCGATATAGACACTGTAAACATTGACGATTTGCTTTGTGACTTTGACAAGTTAATGGAAAACACTAGAAACACAAATAACATGTTGAATTTTTAGGCTTGTTTTGCTAGAAATACAGCACCAATGTTCCATGGTTGCACAATAGGAACAGTCCAGTTAGTTTTCAAAAAATAAATACTATATAAATGTCTTTATAAAATGTGAAGTATTTACTTTGTGATTAGCATGAATTTAGACCAATAACAGACATTATGATATTCGTTGTAAATTTTTTCATTAAAATTGTTGTTTATGTTTATTGATAAAAAAAACCCATAAACTTTATTTTACAGACATACAGTTTGTTTTTTTATTGTAATTAACCATTGAACTGTCTAGAAATGGCTTTTATAGTGCTATAACTTCCATTGCCGTGCAAAGCAACCCGAATAACGCGCGCTAACTGTGCCTCAGGAAATAAAAAATTCAGAACGGTTGTGAAATTCAATATCACCTGCCTAAAAACCAGATAACTAATGTTCTGTTGTTGTCAGCAGTGATAAGAAAATAAAATTTTATACTTGTATCCCTGCTGTTGATCATTTTAATGAAAATTACAAAATTATCGAGCCTATGGTGAATAAAGTCAGATATTGGAAAGGCCCTAAATACCACTGCAATCCACTGAAATATAAAGTACTCAAGAAGCAAAGGAAAAACTAAAAGTTAACAGGAAGAGAGGAGATAATTCTGACACTAATGAAGTTAAAACTTGGTTTGTTAGATGAAGATCTAGCTGACAGGTTTAATATATCTACTTCACATGTATCCAGAATTTTCACAACATGGTTAAATATTCTTTCTGAAGTGTTTGGAGCACTTGTTTAAATCCCCATAGAGAATTTGTCAGAGAGAATTTACCACTTAAATTTAAAAATCTCAGTATTCAGGAGTTAGGCATATTATTGACTGTTCTGAAGTGTTTATAGAAAAGCCACAAAATTTAGAAGTTCAGGCAAAAACTTGGTCTGATTACAAGCAACACCACACTGGAAAATTTCTTGTTAGCTTAACACCATAAGGCATGTTCAATTTTGTTTCTGAAACATTGGGGGCCGTGCTAGTGACAAACACATCACAACATATTCTGGATTTTTGGACATAATCGAACTGTATGATGTCATTCTAGCGGACAGAGGATTTTAAATTCCGAGGGAAGTCACTCTACAGAATGCCTTTTTAATGGTACCCCCATCACGTCGAGGTGTTGCACAAATGACACAAGGTGAAGTCAAGAAAACAAAAGAAATTGCCAATCACCGAATATACATAGAATAAGCAATCAGACGTATGAATTTATTTCAGGATTTTGAAATATGAAATTCCCATAACTCTTTGTCAACACATAGACAAAATCTTGTTTGTGGGATATGAAACTTTCTACCCACACTACCAAAGTACTAAATGGTTTGTGGGATATGCAACTTTCTACCCACACTACCAAAGTACTAAATGGTTTGTGGGATATGCAACTTTCTACCCACACTACCAAAGTACTTAATGGTTTGTGGGATATGCAACTTTCTACCCACACTACCAAAGTACTAAATGGTTTGTGGGATATGCAACTTTCTACCCACACTACCAAAGTACTAAATGTTTTGTGGGATATGCAACTTTCTACCCACACTACCAAAGTACTAAATGTTTTATTAATACTCTAGTCAATCTGCAGTTTGACCAGAAACTAATTGCAGCAGAATATATTTTGTTACTAATATGCTCTTAGATATGTTAAATAATTTAATTTTTTACATTCAGTTTACATACTCAATTTAAAATTGTTTTAAATGATTCATTTTAAGTTTATGTATAAATTTTGATTTGATTTCTAGGCTGATGGGCTGTTTTGAAGTTTTTAAAAATTTCTGTGTAAAATTTAAGGTCACCATACAGAGTTATCTCCCTGTTTCAATAGAAAATGCTATCGGCAACTTTAATTGACAAAAAATCCAAATTCTACAGAATTGAAATGGGTAAATTGTTTATGGTGAATAAAAACACCTTTCCTGAAAAAACCGCATAAATTAAAAATATTTTCTGTTGCAATTACTTTGAGGTTTTACCCATTCTCACAGATTGACTGGACTATTAGTAGTGTTTTTGGAATTTCAAACAATAACGATTTGCGGTATACTTCGTAATTATTGAGAATTTTTTCAAAATCATATTTTGGCAATTATTCAATAACTAAAAAATGTCAACTAAAATCTTGGGCAACAATCAAAGGAGGATAGATCCTACAACTAAATGACCAATTTTCTATACCTTTACGGCGGGTTTCTTCCTTTCGCTTTAGCACTTGGGGTTGTCTGCTAGCTAGAAAATTTAGTGGTTTCGGTCAAACAAAGCCTAATTCTGAGGTCTAATAAAATTCTGAAACCTAATGTCCTAGCTTAACACCTGAATATATCTCTCAAATATATATGCTTGTTGTCTGGAATATTAAAATATCAACATCAGAAAGGAGCTGGTTTACCCCCAAAATTGAGGGGCTGACAAAGTATATTTTTTTTATTATATCATTAATTTAAATAACCCCCTTGTTAATGGAAGTACATTTCTTATAAAAAATTTCAAAAAATTCATGCTTTTTCATAATACTAAATTCTCAATAATTATAAGGTATACTATATAATCATTGGTGACCATGCAATGTATAATTATAATGTACAAATTGCAACACGTCTAAAACCACACCAGTGCAAGGGACATAAATGTCTCAACCTATAAGAACATTCAATTGTATTAAAATTTAAATTTTTAAAAATTGAACAATTACGTATTCTACAACATGATTAACTTGAGCATACTTGGCATGGTGGAATCAAACAACACTTAATTTCTACCATACCAAGTCCACAACGTTTACATGAAACCAGTAAATCTGGACTCGATGCAATATATGGAATATTATTATCAACAACAAGACCAGAATCTTCAAATAAGACATCAGTATGTTGTTTATGCTTTAAATATTCCTTTTTATTGGCTTCTTTTGCATAGTGTTCCATCTCTCTACCATACTTCAATGACTTAATGTTGGGATTAGGAGATTTATGTCCCATTATATGGGATAACAAAGACTTAATACACTGATCATGATTTGAGAGCAGAGACTCCACACGAGTAAAAATATTGTAAAAATGAGAAGATGTAATTCTTCCATGCTTCATTTTAGTCCAAGTTGGATTTAGAGACTGTCCAAAAGTGCTTTTAAATATACAATCAACATCACTTTTGGATAGTTGTGGTAAATGTTTCAAAATGACATTGGGGTCTGTGCTTCCTGTCATAGTACAAACGTCTGTAACAATTTTCTCCATATAATAATTCTTGTAGTTTTCTTGTGTAACTTCCCCAGTTGCTGCTGCTGCTGTTGTTGTAGGAATAGTTTTCTTAACACCTGAAATTATTAAAAGTATTAGTAAATCTAAAATTTAAAAGTCATAACTGAATCTTACAAATCTCATAATGATCTAACACTAATATGAATATAAGCTTTCTAATTAGAATGATAAATCTTACAAATTTTAATATAAATTTAACATTCAAATATTCAACAACATCTTGAATGTGACAAATTGTGTCAAGTGTATATAATTACTTCACATATTCATGCAAAAAATGATAAAACAACTAAAAATAAAATACATACAAAATTCTTGATTATAAGCAAAGCAGCCTTCAACTAAATTGTTTGAGAGATCACCAAATGGAAAATATTTCAATTGTGTGAAAATCTAGGATTTGTTTCAACACTTTGATGATCATTTAGGGATTATATGAGTTATAGAAAGAACATATCAACAAGTAACATTGCATTTGCCTAGAGGACTCTTTAAATGATGCTATTTATTCCATTAATATGGTACTTTTTTTATTATTATTTATTTATTTTTAATGAAAAATGATGTTTGTGTATCACTTTGACTCTTGACCCACCAAAATTAAAACAATATTTTTCTGGATTTTTTTTCTAATCCTTGGGAACACACACACACACACACACATAGTAATATTTTTGTTTTATAGAGTTTACCTAACCTGTAAGAAAACATGCATTAGGTACGGTGTCTTGTAGTTCATGAAGAAATGATTTTTAAAGTTCTACTTTATTGGAAACACCACCTGCTTGGTATTTCTTCTTCTTTTTTTCAACCATTGGTCTTGATTTTGCTGTAATTAAAATAGGTGTAAATAAATTTAATGAACAGTATTTAAATTGTTATTTGTTCTTTAAATTGTCATTAGTATATATATATATATAAATAATATATAATATATATATATATATATATATATATATATATATATATATATGGAAGCGCGGGCCTAGTGGTTAAGGCGTTGGACTCATGATTCGAAGGTCGTGGGTTCGATCCTGGACCGGGTGATGTGTTGTGTCCTTGAGCAAGACACCTAATTGCACGTTGTTCCAGTTCACTCAGCTGAAAAATAAATGAGTACCAGCAAAATGCTGGGGGTTAACCCTGCGATGGACCGGCGTCCCATTGAGGGGACAGTCTGTACTCTCAGTCGCTTAACGCCACCGAAACCGGAATAAGCTCCGGCCTGATGGGTCTAATGGCTCGGGACAGACTTTAACTAACTTTAATATATGTATATATATATATATATATATATATATATATATATATATATATATTTACAGTATAACCTTGATGTATTGCCCCCCCCCCCATTTGTTCAGTCATATTTTGTGTATAAAGGGGTTTGGTGATAAATAGAGTGAAGCTTATATAGAAAAACATAAACAACTTGAATTCTGAGATAGCATGGCAAAAAGGGATGTGGCAAATTATTCATGGGCATTATAAGAAGATTTTACTGTATACATTGTTACAGTTATGTTATGTTATGTTGACCAAAAGTTGTAGTCTTTATTTTCTATGTTTTAAAATATAAAAAAAAAAAACAGTCCGTATTTTATGTACTACCCAAATATACCTGATTTAATGTTTGACAGGTGTCAATCATTTACCTGTCTAAGATTCAATCACTTAACTAAAAGTTATACCTGAGAGATAATTGTGTAATGCATACAAGTTGTGAGAATCAGTGTGATGTGTTTTGTATTGTTCTTGGGGTGTATATACAGGTGTGAAAGAAGTGTGTTTTACTGGGCTTGAATGATGTACAGGGTGAGCATGGATACATAGAAAGATAATTCCAATTGAAGATTTGTTTTTGGGTGACTACAACTGTGAGTAATTATTTAGTTTATTGGTTTTTTTGGTCTTGTATTGATTTGTTAAGAGAAATAAATTTTTTCTAATGGTGTATTGAGAACATGGTGAAACTGTTAAAACACATTTGTAATGTTGTAATTGACTACATATAGCTAAACATTTTTGTCTGAGTGTTATACAATTCTCTAGTATTTGACAATATAATTTTATTCAATAAAAGATTTCAGAGTTTAAGTGCTATGTTATAATAAATAATTTAGCATTGTTAAATCATTTCTATTGGTTGATTTTGTTAACTCTGTTTACATGGTTGATGATTTAGCTCAGTTGGTGAGTTATGGATTTACAATTCGATGGTCAAGGGTTCGATTCCCAACGAAGCTATTTTTATTTTTTTATTTTTTTTTTTACATATATATATTTTTGTTTGAATTTTTTTATTGTCTGGCTATATTGACTTGGGTTACTAAGGTAATTGTCTTAAGGGAAAAAAACAAATTTATAATATTTAATGGTGTCAAATGTTTGACTTAATAATAAGCTTGGGGCTATATTTATTTATTTATACCGTTTGGTACGGTTTACTCTAATTAAATTGGGTTTAATTAGAAAGGGTGTTAACCTGCACCAATTGTAATAAGGTACCCAGGTCAATATAATCATTAATCAAAATTCAACATCTCCTTTATAGTTTTTTTTTTCTCATTTTTGTATATTTTAGTTTGGTCAAAACTATGTTCCCAAATATGGAGTTACATATTGCAAGCCTAGGCTTATCAAGGCCCTCAAAAAGTTTTATGGCCGTCATCACAGTATTGTTGATAAGTTTGATGTCTCTGTGTCCAGGATTGCCTTGGATATATTTGACGTCTCATAGTTCCATGTTCCTTTCACACAATTTTGATTACACACGTGACGGGTGTAGCTAGCTAAACAGGAGGTGCTTACCCTTCCGGAGCACCCGGCCTCACTTCCCTGGTGGAAGTTCACGTGTCTAACCTAACTTGTCAGTTCCAAAGTTTTTACTTTGCTTCTGGATTGTGATTCGGAAATGGATAAGTATGTTTGTTTTTGATATGAATCTATTATGAACCGTAATAAAGAACCAGTACCAGTTTGTGTTTTCGTTTATTCATCTTAACGTAACAATATGGGGGCTCGTCGCACAGAACAGAACCTGACCTGATCGTGACTTATACAGAGCTGTGAATCTTTGTCTACAACCAGTCCCAGCATACAGAATATGACTCGTGCAGCATCTGACTTGTAACAAATTTTTGTATTCAACTTGTACAACCTATCCAGTATTGTGATCCAGAATCTGGTATTTCATTTTTGTATTTCCGTACATGACTACAGTGTATTCTGTCTAGTGAATTAACATTGAAATAATTTTATTCCAGCAAGTTCGAACTGCAGTATAAAGAGCATGCCGGTATCATAGACATTTGTTTGGTATATACCGTTTTTGTTGTCGATACCATATTTAAATTTTTCTTTGTATTTAATCATTACTGTATTTAGGAATTTTTATTATTATTATCATTATCATTATTTTGAATTTTGTATTGAATATTGAAATTTGTTGTATTTGGTATTTTGGAATATTTTTGTTTTCATTTGTCATCACTTTAACATGGCAAGTAAACCCAATTTTTTAGAACAGGGTGAAAAGGCAGGTTTAAAAGAACAACAGTTATTAGATTACATAGACAGAAAAGAGAAGGAATATTATGAAAGGGAGAAAGAACGAGAAGAAAGGGAGAGAGAACGAGAAGAAAGGGAGAGAGAACGAGAAAAAGTAAGGTTAGAAAGAGAGGAAAGACAAGCAGAGAGAGAACTTAAAATGTTACAATTACAAGAGGTAGAGAAAGAGAAAGATAGGGTATTACAGTTGGAGTTAGCTAAAATAGAAGCAAGTAGTGAAAATAAAAAAATAAATTTACCAGCCCCCAAATTGCCAAAATTACCACATTTCAATGAAACCCATGACACAATAGATGCCTTTTTATTCCGTTTTGAAACTCATGCAAAGTCTATGAAATGGGAAGAATCTAATTGGGTCACTTATCTTGCTCCTTTCTTAACAGGAAATGCCCTTGAACTTTACTATTCCTTGTCAAGTGTTTCACCCATTTCTTATACAGACCTTAAAAAGTCATTATTGAAATTTTATGACTTTACCGTTGACGGCTTTAACAAACGCTTTCGATCGATCAAACCGGAACCAAATTCGTCACTGGAGGCATTTGCAGAGAAGTTAAGAGCTTCATACCGACGTTGGATCGAGGCGGCAGATGTTGATAATTTTCAAAAATTGTCAGATCTGATACTACGTGAACAATTTTTGTTATCCGTATCCAACGAATTAGCAGCGCACATAAAAGAGCGAAATCTTACGGATTTTACAGACGTTGTTAACGTAGCTGAGGCATATCGTAGTGCTCATCCGGGCGATAATTTATCAGCAAAAGTTAACGACATTTCTTGGAATCTTTCTGGTTCAGCTGTTCAACATGATCGTAGTCGTCCAAGAGCGAGACAAAGACCTACTTTCACTTCCGGGTCACGTAATCGCTCAAACTCCAGACCTCATCAATTTTGCAATACCCAGAATTCTTTTCAAATGTTGGTACAAAATTCGGTAGATATACCAATCACCGCAATCAGTTTCCTTCTAACAAGCCAAAATGTTTCAGATGTAATATGACTGGACATATAGCTAAAAATTGTTACACACCACACTGCAAAAGTTGTAATAATTTTCACCATGGTCAATGTACGGATAATCATTTTTCAGGTTTATCCTATGGTACTTATTCTCAATCTTCTTCCTCCACGTTGACACAACCCCAAAATAACCAGTCTAGCCAAAGTTTACAATCACATAACTACAGTTTGTTTCCAAACACACAGGTGTCACAAACGCCCAATTTACAGCAAAATAATCAACCAAATTTTGCAGGTATGGCTTTCACTGTGTTAGATTCTATTTATTTATCAGACGGTGCAGTTTGTCATAATGTTGATAATCTAGAATCCGCTGGTTTTACTTTTTCTGAACCATCGTCATTACCATCTTTACCTATCTCTTCAGGTTTCTTGGATAATAATCCAGTTTCAGTTTTGAGAGATACTGGATGTTCCACTGTTGGTGTTCGTGGTTCATTGATATCTGACTCTGCAATTTTACCAGGTAGATCTACTACATGCATAACTTTCAATGGTGATGCAGTAACTCATAAAATGGCTAGAGTTCATATACAGTCTCCTTATTTTTCTGGCACAGTTGTCGCATGTTTATGTGATAATCCAGTCGCTGATGTTATAATTGGTAATGTCAAGGGTGCAATTTTACCAACCTCTACTGATTTTATTGACTTAAAACTGGACAAATCAATGAATTCGTCTCAGTGCACAGGACAAGTCGTTACTAGATCTCAGTCTAGGAAGCCTGATACTTTACCCACTTTGTCAGTTAACAATTCTATTACCCCGCTCGAACTTTTGCCATCAGATTTTGCAAAATTACAATCTTCTGACGTCACACTTAGTCCATGTTTCCGGAAAGCCAACAATCACATCGGGGAGAAAAAGAAAAAGGGTTCTGTTTGGTACTTCATCAAAGATGGTCTTCTCTATCGTAAATTTACTTCTAATTTAGGTGCAATTACAAACCAGTTAGTTGTTCCTATTTCTTTACGTCAAAAAGTTTTAGCTTTAGCTCACGACACAATAATGGCGGGTCATATGGGTTGTGCAAAGACTATTAATAGGATTCTGAATTATTTCTTTTGGCCAGGATTATCTGCAGACACAAAGCGTTTTTGTACCAGTTGCGAGATTTGTCAAAAAGTTTGTTCAAGTAGGAAACCTCTTAAAGCCCCTTTGTATCCTTTACCTATTATCAAAGAACCTTTTGTTCGGGTAGCTATTGATATTGTTGGACCTATTGACCCACCTTCTTCTTCTGGTTATCGGTATATTCTCACTTTTATCGATTATACTACAAGATATCCTGAAGCTATTCCTCTTAAAACACTTCAAACAGTTGAAGTTGCTGATGCTATGATGCAATTTTTCTCACGTTTAGGCATTCCTGAGGAAATATTGACAGATAATGGTTCTCAGTTCACCTCCGGGTTATTTTATGAAGTTATGGACTTATTACTTATTCAACATCTACATACTTCACCATATCATGCAGCTACAAATGGCTTAGTAGAACGGTTTAATGGTACACTTAAAAAGATGCTATCTAAGCTTGTCAATGAACAACCACGTGAATGGGATCGTTTCATTAATCCACTTTTGTTTGCTTATAGGGAAGTCCCACAAGATTCTACAGGATTTTCACCTTTTGAATTACTCTATGGTCGTACTCCCAGAGGCCCATTGTCTTTGTTGTACTCTAATTGGAAAGGGACATCTGCTGATCAGAACATTATTTCTTCTTATCAATATGTTCTTGATCTCAAATCCAAATTACAAAACAGTTGTAATCTTGTGTATTCTACTCTCAAAGTTTCACAGAAACGCACCAAAATGTTATATGATCGTAGAGCTAGATCAAGGAATCTTAAAATTGGTTCTAAAGCACTGATTTTGTTACCTACATCTCATAACAAACTTTTGATGCAATGGAAAGGCCCTTACAAGATTGTCTCTAAACAAGGTCCATGTGACTATGTATTGCAGATTGGTTCCAAAACAAAAGTATTTCACATCAACATGTTGAAGCAATACTTTGAGCGTTCGGAGAATGACCAGTCACATATCTCCAATTCGTCAGTGGTTACTTATCGTTGTGAGAGTACAAGTACAACTTGTGTTGTTTCAGAATCTGATGATAATATTTCATCTAATTCATCTCTTACTTTAGTCTTACCACCTACAGTTAGTTCTGAAACTTACAAAGATGTTGTCATTAATTCAAATCTAAACTCTAGTCAGCAATCTTCTGTGGTTTCACTTTTATCAGAATTTCAGGATGTGTTTACTGATATACCAGGTCATACTAACTTAGTTACGCATTCTATCAGATTGACTTCTTCTGATCCCATAAACATAAAACCATATCCATTGCCATATTCAACAGAACAGATTATCCAGAATGAAGTTGAAACTATGCTTAAAATGGGCATCATTGAACCTTCCAACTCTCCATATTGCTCGCCAGTTGTTTTAGTTTCAAAAAAGGATGGATCTAATCGTTTTTGCATAGATTTTCGTGCCCTGAACCAACATACCTTGTTTGATTCGGAACCAATTCCTAATCCAGAGGATTTATTTAATAAACTTGGGAAATTTGTGTATTTTACAAAAGTTGACCTTTCTAAAGGTTATTGGCAAATCCCTTGGAGTTGTCTTCTCGACCTTACACAGCATTTCAGGTCCCACAAGGGCTATTTCAGTTTCGTGTATTAGCTTTTGGCTTGAGTACAGCTTGTGCAACATTTGCCAGAATGATGCGTCTTCTTCTGAAAGGTTTAGATTTCACTGTAAATTTCTTTGATGATGCACTGATTTTCTCTTTAACATGGGAGGAACATCTATCTCATCTCAGAACTTTCTTACACCGTTTACGTGACGAGAATATTACTGCTCGACCTTCTAAAGTTTCAGTTGGTTTCTCTGTGATAGAATTCTTAGGTCATACTGTTGGTGAAGGTTGTATTCGTCCTTCAAATTCAAAGATTGACAAAATTCTGAATATGTCTGTTCCAACTACAAAAAAAGAAGTTCGTAGTTTAGTTGGTTTGTGTTCTTATTACAGACGTTTTGTTCCACACTTTTCATCTTTATTATCTCCTTTGACCGATCTTACTAAAAAAGGCTCATGTGCACAAATCAAATGGAATGCAGAGTGTCAGAAAGTTTTTGACACTATTCAGAGGATACTTACATCCAAACCAGTTCTTATTCTTCCAAACTTTGACTCTGAATTTGTTCTAAGGACTGATGCATCTAATAAGGGTTTAGGTGCTGTACTTTTACAGGATTCCAATGGATTGTACCATCCTATTTGTTATATCAGTCGTAAGTTACTGGACAGAGAACAAAACTATTCCATCATGGAAAAAGAGTGTCTCAGTATTGTTTGGGCGGTAGACAAGTTGTCTAAATACTTATATGGCCGTTGTTTTGTTCTTGAAACTGACCACAAACCTCTTGTGTATTTGAATACAGCACGTTTCAAAAACACACGCATTGCGAGATGGGCTCTTTTCTTGCAGCAGTTTAAATTCCATACACGTTCTATCACAGGACTTAGCAATCTTGGAGCCGATATTCTGTCTCGTTGTCCACTGTGATTTGAACAGACTTCGTCAGTTCTTAAGTGGGGGGATGTGTTACAGTTATGTTATGTTATGTTGACCAAAAGTTGTAGTCTTTATTTTCTATGTTTTAAAATATAAAAAAAAAAACAGTCCGTATTTTATGTACTACCCAAATATACCTGATTTAATGTTTGACAGGTGTCAATCATTTACCTGTCTAAGATTCAATCACTTAACTAAAAGTTATACCTGAGAGATAATTGTGTAATGCATGCAAGTTGTGAGAATCAGTGTGATGTGTTTTGTATTGTTCTTGGGGTGTATATATACAGGTGTGAAAGAAGTGTGTTTTACTGGGCTTGAATGATGTACAGGTGTGAGCATGGATACATAGAAAGATAATTCCAATTGAAGATTTGTTTTTGGGTGACTACAACTGTGAGTAATTATTTAGTTTATTGGTTTTTTTTGGTCTTGTATTTGATTTGTTAAGAGAAATAAATTTTTTCTAATGGTGTATTGAGAACATGGTGAAACTGTTAAAACACATTTGTAATGTTGTAATTGACTACATATAGCTAAACATTTTTGTCTGAGTGTTATACAATTCTCTAGTATTTGACAATATAATTTTATTCAATAAAAGATTTCAGAGTTTAAGTGCTATGTTATAATAAATAATTTAGCATTGTTAAAATCATTTCTATTGGTTGATTTTGTTAACTCTGTTTACATGGTTGATGATTTAGCTCAGTTGGTAGAGTTATGGATTTACAATTCGATGGTCAAGGGTTCGATTCCCAACGAAGCTATTTTTATTTTTTTTATTTTTTTTTTACATATATATATTTTTGTTTGAATTATTTTTATTGTCTGGCTATATTGACTTGGGTTACTAAGGTAATTGTCTTAAGGAAAAAAACAAATTTATAATATTTAATGGTGTCAAATGTTTGACTTAATAATAAGCTTGGGGCATATATTTATTTATACCGTTTGGTACGGTTTACTCTAATTAAATTGGGTTTAATTAGAAAGGGTGTTAACCTGCACCAATTGTAATAAGGTACCCAGGTCAATATAATCATTAATCAAAATTCAACATCTCCTTTATAGTTTTTTTTTTCATTTTTGTATATTTTAGTTTGGTCAAAACTATGTTCCCAAATATGGAGTTACATATGAATCTATTATGAACCGTAATAAAGAACCAGTACCAGTTTGTGTTTTCGTTTATTCATCTTAACGTAACATACATTTAAAAATTAGCATACAGCAATAGAAGATTTATATTCAGTTTACTGTTTACAATTAAACTTTAAGCTGTGCTTAAGTTCAAGTGTTAAACTTTAAGTTTATCCTTTTTAAAGAGGTCAGAAATTTAACATTTATACCTATAAATGTAATATTGTAATATATACATGTATTTTAACTGTAACTGACAAATTTACAATACGAACACTTGCAAGTTTGTGTCACTTACATAAATACCATATGCAAATATTAATTATATTTATAATTTATATATACATATTAGTACCTGGACGGCCATGCTTTGATTTGTTTGTAAGCTCGACCAAATCTTTCATTAGTGCAGGTTCTATGATTGTTTTGTCTGTAGGGACATTCCATCCACGACAACTTGAAGTCGATGAAGTAATGCCTAAATTGTTGGCTGCTTCTATTCTAAATAATAGCCCTGCTATATGATTACATGTTTGTCCTAATCTGGAATGACAATTAAATATTTGTATATGAGCATGAATATATAGTTTGTGTGGTTATTTTCCTTTTGATCATTATTCCATAACCTTGCAGCATTAAAATAAACTATGACAGGGATCAGACATACTGACATAGCCTTTGCAACACATCAATGATTAAGATAATCACAACAGCAGTCATCTAACAAGTTATTTGATACACCATTTTGTTTCAATTTATGTAATAAGTGAAAACAATAAAACCAAACATGTTCTAACAGACTTATATGGTTTTACATTATGTCTCTATGCATCAAGAAATTGAAATCAGAATTGATTGCCAAGTATAATTTTTGAACATCAGTATGATAAAAGGTGGTGATTTTGCACAAGTGTCTAAGTTGATAGTTGCTTCAGACAACATGCCTTTTATATTTTTACCAAGTATAGTTAAACTGAAATTAATTTATTGATAGTGATAATATGTACAGCACTCTTTAAACTTTCTGTGGGCATGCAGTTTATATAGGATCTAGTCTTTATGAGAAATGTAAATATCCAAATAACTTTCTCACTGGTTATCTTGCAAAGCAAAGGAATGAATGTAACCAAAAACTTAATGTGAATTTTACGGTGAATTACTATATAAACATCTCCATTATTTAGTCGTTGATATTTGCTACATTCTTTCTTGGCAAGACAAACAGTTGCCTTGTATGAGTTTCAAAGATATATATAGTCAATAAACAAAACTTACCCAGCAGTACAAGTGCAGTATGCATTCATTATTCTACCATCAGCTTTCTTTGCACACACCAAACACTGTGTTCGTGGCTCATAATTTTCTGTGATGGTGTACACGTGGCACGTAAAAAACAGAACTCTGATGAGGAGACAATGTTGTGATAAAAAATTTCTTGAGCCAATTGCTTCTAAAGTACTCGTGGGCTTATCAGATTTTGTATTCATTTAGTCTCAATGTAATAGATTCTTTTGACTTATATTGCATTAGAAAATTGGCAATGTCTGTAATAAATATAGGGGGCCACTTGCTCATCCCACTTTTCTCATCATGCCAGTCCGTATATAATTTCAGTGGATCTGGAAGTTCAACAGATCCTACTTTAAGCAACTTAGCGTATTGTTCTCCAGTTCAGTTTTACTTGAGAGTACAGGTAGTTTCGGTTTTGACGCAGCAAAACAAAGTGCGGCAAGTTCATTCTTGCTACCATCTTTTGAAAGTCCTCTTTTTGATAAAAAGCTAGCAAGGGCATCATTACTCCAATGTAAAAAATAGTCTAAAGATAAATTCTGATCGCTGGTATCCATCGTGTAAACAAATATCAAAGGATGTAAAAAGTTGTAGAAATATACTCAATATTCATGGTAAATATAAATAATCTAAAAGTGTATAAAGTTACAAAAACACAGCATCATCAATAAAGATATATCTAAAAAGTTATCGATGGAAAGATAGTACCGGAAAACCTTTGGGCAACATTTCTACCTGACGACAATCATTTCATTATCGTGGGCTTCCGTGTTATTGATATAGCTAGGGGGCGTTCCTGAAGCCACCGAACTCCTGTTGACCTTTGACCGTAATACATAATTAGGCAAAACAATATGGCGACAATTTACGAGCAATAGGACTATTAATGGCATTGTCCATTGAAACTCTGCATGAGATACGAGTATGTACTCAACCTCAGGTGCGCGTTATGGCCCATGAGCCTCTTGTTAATATGAGACATTTATTGTTATTACTTAGAAAGGACTTAAGATAATTGTATGGAGTTTTTACTGTTGATCTTCTCTTGCTACTTTCTCCAATAGATGCCAAGATCAAAGGTCAAGGTCATGTCCTAGTTTTTTACCTTCGATAAATAAGGTTATTTTTTAAACATTTCAGGTGATAATTGCATGGGATTTTCTGTTAATTGTAGGCATTGACATGACGATGATTTTGATACATAGATCAAGGTCATGTGTTCAAAGGTCAGGGTCAGAGATGACCGAAATAATTATCTGCAAAACGATTAACTTTTTATATAAGCATGCATGTTAGAATACTGTAGGTAATGACATATGGGTCATTTTGGTATATAGATAACAGTCATCAGTCAAGGTCATAGATGTAAACAAATGCTGAAATGGTTAATTATCATAAAAACAAGAAACGTTTTGTATATGCATGTATATAAATATTGTAGGTAATGGCCTAACAGTCATTTTGATATATTAATAAAGCTCATGGGTTCAAAGGTCAAGGTCACAGATGGAAACGAATACTTAAATGGTTAATTATCTCAAAAACTGTAAATATTTTGTATAGACATGTATATTAGAATACTGTTGGTATTTTCCTAACGATCATTTTGAGATATAAATGCAGGTTATGGGTACAAAGGTCAATGTCACAGATACAAATGAATACTGAATTGGTTAATTATCTTGAAAACTATAAATATAATGTATAGGCATGTATATTAGAATATTGTAGTTATTGACCTATTGATTTTTTTATATATAAATGAGGATTATGGGTTCAAAGGTCAAGGTCACAGGTGAGCGTTTAGGCTCATTGGGCTCTTGTTCAGAGACATATTAGATGAATTACCTAAATTTTAGTTTCATTTTCTTTTCTTCAATCAGCAGACGACCTCATACCTGTTCAGATATTAAAAAATGGTGACGTTTACAACTTTGTGGAAGGTCAGAATCTGACCGTATTCGTTAATCATCACATATTTGAAATCATACCTGGTGGAGAATTGTCTGTAATAGAGCAGACAAATGCTATATTTAGTGACTTAAATCGAAACTGGTTAGATGGGGATAAAGTGATTACCGTTGGAATTCATTTATTTGCACCATGGAGCATAGAGTATGACTGGCTAGGACATAATATATACTGGCTACATAATGGCTTAATTGAGGTCGGGGATGCAAATGGGAAATATAGGAAATCATTGTACAAGATTAATACCAGTTATGACATGGCAATAGACCCCAATATTAGGTGAGTATAAGAAAACTCTATCATACTCTCTCTCTCTCTCGCCTGACTTTCCTGGTTGAAGTTCACTTGTTTAACCTTTTTTCGAAATAAAGGGGGTCTGTCCGTTCGTTTAAAACAAAATGTTTTTCTATTAGGTGACAAAATTGTAAGCGTAGGAAATCTTTCCTACCGGGTTGTAACAATGTTAATGTTAATTTCAATGTTAATGTATTACACTTGTTCATCAAAACTACACGTGACAATATGTCATGGACATATTACAACAAACCCAATATCCATGATGCTAATTTTCCTAATCTTTGACTATTCCTGCAGAAGCCTCTCGGATTACACCATATCCTAATTAAACTCTACTCTATACTACTATCCCGTCTTAGACAGTTACAAGAAAATGCATATCTAAAACTACTATAGATTCTAATACACCAGAATATAAACTTACTGCTATCATCATGGATATTGCTTTTGACAGATTATTTAAATATGCTTGAAAAAACTATATTGATAACGATGGTCAAAGCCAATACCTTAGGTTACACTATGCAAACAAAGGCATAGATACTATACACATTTTCAGTATTCTTCAAAATAAACAAGTACAATCTAAAGTTCCTGCTTATTTAAAAAATGATTCGCCACCTAAAATTTCCTACTCCTACAATAAACCTATTGTATCCAAAATATTTAATTATAAACAAACATTGCAGTGTTTAAACTTTCATAATTTTACTCCACCTACCTGCTCTTGCTCGTCTTCTCCCTATATTTTTGGACCAGCTGGAGATCTCAATATAATCGAGAACACTAAATTAAAATCTTTACTTTCAAAAGGTCCTAAATAAGGAGAAGCTCAACGTTTAACTTGGGGACAGAATTTCAGACTTGCCATGGATTCTGTTGAAGAGTACGCCAGACTTTGGGCTAAATAAGAACTTGAGCTTGATACCTTATCCGACTGGATAAAGGTTGTGAGATCTTTAGTTAAAACGAGGATTGCTAAACTTAAAGGGTCTATGAGTACTAAACCGTCTTAAGTATTCAGGGATCCAGACATTAAAGTAATTCTAACAGACATACACAGGAAATATGTTGTTGTCCCAGCTGATAAGGCTTCCAACAACAATAAAATCGTTTGTAAGAGATTCTTCATTGAATGTCTTATTAAGGAGCTTTATTTAGATAGTATATCAAATAACCCTGCATATAGTAGAACTAATTTTACCAAAAATGCAGTTCTTTCTAACCACAGGGGAGTTCTCGAGTCTTTCGGTATCAATCTTAAAGAGGAAGATCTTGATCTTTCTTACTTGTATTTAATTCCTATACCCCATAAAAATCCATACAACGCAAGATATATAGCAGGCTCGTCTAAATGTACTACTAAATCACTATCGGTAACTTTAACAGACATTTTGAGAATCGTCAAAGATGGTCTTTAGTCTTATTCAGAAAAAGTATATTCTAGATCTGGAATCAACCAAATTTGAATTCTCAAATATTCTAAAAAATTACTTGGATATCTTGCTTCTAATACTTTCTCTCACGTAACAGGTATAAAAACATTTGATTATTCTACACTTTACACCACTATCCCTCATTCTAAATTGAAAGAACGTCTAAAAGAAATAATTCACTTGTCATTCTTTCACAAACACGGTAAGCCTAGATACAAATATCTTCAATTGTTCTTTTGTCAACTTTCCTTTTCTATGCAGCAATATACCTGCCTGCTTTCCCTGCTTATGGTGTAGTAAAGCTTGTTCCTACTACGGAGACTTTGTTACACGACGCAACCTGCTTGCAAATAAATTGTTGACTCAGGGAAAGTGTGAGCCTAGGCTTATAAAGGCCCTCAAAAAAGTTTTATGGCCGTCATCACAGTATTGTTGATAAGTTTGATGTCTGTGTATCCAGGATTGCCCTGGACATATTTGACGCTCTATAGTTCCATGTTGATTACACGCGTGACGGGTGTAGCTAGCTAAAAAGGAGGTGCTTACCCTCCCGGAGCACCCGGCTTGACTTCTCTGGTGAAAGTTCACGTGTCTAACATGACTTGTCAGTTCAAAAATTTTTATTTTGCTTTTGAATTATGATTCGGAGATAGATTAGTATGTTTTTGGTATCAAGTAAATAAACAGTAGCAATATCTATTCACTATTAACACCCATATATGAAACTGTAAAAGGTTTTATTATTCATGTTTCACAAACCCAAACCTGTATGGTTGTTTTTTTTCTATGTAAATACACTATGACTCTTGGAATGTATATTCTTCACTGTCTGCAGATTTTAAACAGCCCTGGCTTCGTTCAGATTGAAGGAGGTTCTGACTACATTAAAGTCCTGATTTATTTGAACTCATCAATAACTAAATCATTACATTAGTGTTATATATCAGAGGGCAGGTTACATTACAATATTCTCAAGTAAATAAAAAAATATCCTCAAAACCATGGAATATGTATATTAATCTTGGGCTGACTGAATTATAATTTGACTTTGATAGAATGTTTTTGTTTTGATGTTTCATATTAAATAAAAAAAAGCATGATCTCACCACGCAAAGTGATTGGTAATCAAAATATTTACCGATTCGAAGCAGTCATGGACCTCAATCCTACTTTTTGATTACAAGCATTTTTTTTAAATTTAATACTTGTTAACAGTGACAGTTAACTATTAAATGTTGACAGTTGATTTACATTGAAGTAATAATATTGAATCAAAATAATGATACAAATTGCCATTATTAAGTATAAAAAATAATTTTAAGTCAAAATCAACTTAGTTTTGTTGGTTTGCATTTTGGATTCAAAACGAGGCTCCGATTTCTGGTAAATGATAGAGGCATAAATCTCTTGTGTTTAAATGATTGCCTTAAAAATTATCTTTATGTCTGTGCAGAAAACATTTTACAAATTATACATGATGAGTGCCATTGCAACAGAAGGCTTGTAGAGAAAATCGAATTTTAAACATGTCGATTGTTTTCATCTAATGCATTTCTTAGCTAATAGTGTAGATATAGACAAAGGCAGCATCCTACACGTTAAAATACATTTCTGAACATAGTTATTTTGGGCGCCCACCATTAGCACCTTCGCAGCATTTTCGTGACATGTTTTTCGAGTGACCACCTTTGCTTTAGCTTACCTACATTTTTTATTCTCTAATCCATGTTTTTCATTAGCAGATTTCTACTTTTTATTAAACAGATCATTATTTTATATATTTGGTGGAGAATTCCCGGGATAGAGACAGCTGATATGGCCGGCATTGAGGCTTCAAGGAAAGTCATTGTTACAGGAACTTCAGCCATTAGCTCAGGTGAATAAAAATGGTAAAAGATATAAAAGAATTGACACCAGTAATAATTTAGTGTAAATTTTACAGCACTATACGGTTTTTTTCGGAATGCAATTCCTCATCAGTAGTTCTTTGACCAAAATTGTGAAATCAAAATATTTTCAAAGTAGTTAAAACTTTTAAAACATCAAAGTTAATTAACCACATTAGCTATTTAAAGATTTTTTTATGGAGATTATACCTTAGTTTTCAATTTTAACTGAAAGTATATAGTCTACATTAGTATATTTTTGACAATAAAACCGATTGCCTAGTGAGTTTAAAATGTGAAACGGTGCACCGCGTTTGATTGCCTTTTTGTCTTTTTAAACTGAGCAATGCACATTGAACTTATAATATATTGTCAATTCTTAAATTGAAAATGGTGACATTTAACTTTCTTGACTAATAGTCATTGTTGTTGTTAACAAGCAAAAACATAGTTTCAACTTCTCCAAAATCAACGAGACATTGCTAATGAAAAGTAACTACGGTGTTCCTAGGTCAACGCCCTTCCAAGTTCGCGAAATCAGTTGACCTTGACCGACATTCAAGGTCACATTAACCTTAAATTGTAAAAACTTTAAACATCTTTAAACAGGGCCCAATTAACAAAATAGAAATTAAAACTTCATATATGGCATTGTAATATGAAGTTTTACCAAGTTTGCAAAATATTCAAGGGTTGAAAAAATAAACAAAGGACCTTAACATATTTAACCGAGGAAAGCTAAGGACATGCTCTGCATGGGTATAAAAGCCTTAATTTTTGAGGATTTTTATATTTCAACTAGCAGCATATTTAGACAATAGTATAGTTCTGACAATAGAAAAGTACTGACTTCAGAGTTTGCGGAAACACCCACCAACAATTACCTTCTTGGTGATTGAAATTACATAATATATCAGTGTTAATTTTACGACACTATTTAACTGTTTCAGAATATAATTCATCAACGGAAATGCGTTGACCAAAATTGTAAAACCCAAATTTTATCAAGGGGTTCAAATATATCAAAAGGACCAAATTTTAGCTAAGAAAATACTTTGAGTATACCTTAGTTCTTGAAAATGTTCATAATTTAACTAGTAGCATGTGTAGACAATAATGTATTTCTGACTACATACAAGTATTGTCATCTTAGTATGTGATATTCTCGGGGAAACATCTTCCAGCAGATATACCGGCTCAGTGTTTGAAATTACATAATTGACTTGTGTTACGTTTACAGCACTTGACGGTAGTTTTAGGATACAGTTCTTCATTAGCAGTGCTTTGACCAAATTTGTGAAATCAAAATTTTATCATGAGTTGAAAATGGACCAAAATATACTTGATCAAATTTATCTGAGAAAAAAATTCTTTGCATGCGGGACTATACCAGAGTTTTTGAGAATTTGCATACATATATTTTAACTAGCAGCAAATTTAGACAGCAATTTTTTATCTGCAAAGTTATGGACCAAAATTGTGACAACAAAGTTTTAATTGTTATTAATTCTTTAAAATTATGAAATCGATTTTCAATCTTATTTTGTAGAAGCTGTGTCCATGATTTTAGACACAGAAAAAGCGCTGATCTATTGGTCCGATAAAATATTACATAGAATTCAGCGATGTTTTTACGATGGTAGTCAGCTTGAGCTTGTGAAACAGTTTACATCAGATGTTAAGATTAATTCTGTAGACATCTATAAGGACACGATTTACTGGACCCAGCACAATGCTGCTACCGTCAACGCGTTGTCTTTGTCATCAAGGACGTCAAAACCAATTAAAGTCCTACCGGAATCAGTACTAACAACAGTACTCGGCATGTAAACTTTACTACTTCTAAATATTTATTAAAGTGTTTGACCCAAAGGCATCAATGAAGCAAGGTAAGAGTAATAATGTGTGTGTGTGTTGTATTTAATAAAAAAAACATGTCTACTTTACTTCACGTGTATGACTTTAATGTAATTGTCTGATAACACCTAACATATTAAATACTTCACACCTTTGCATGATAGATAAATAGGTCTTAATGATAGAAAAGAGAGAGAGAGAGACCTAGACAAAAAACATTTCTTTCAAAGGAGGTAAGTGGTAGGAATGTTTTTTCTGAATTGTTTTAACATGCTAGTTAGTATGAAAAAGCCCAGGTATATAAGTTATGTAGTTTACCTCGTAAGTACCTTTCTTAAACAGGCAAGACATAGTTGTTGTGTGGTTTGGTGTATTTTGTGACAGATGCCAGGTATATATTAAATTGTTGTCGCTAATGTGCTTTTTAAAAAAGACCATGCATGCAATTTATGTGGATTTTGACGTCAATGTCTTTTATAAAAAAAGGACAGATATATACAGGATACTAGTTATGAGGTTTTCGTCGTCGATGTTGTTTTCTGAAAAATGCAGGATATAGTTGTTATGTGATTGTCGTCAGTGTTTTTTCTATTTAAAAAGACCAAACATACCATCATACGGATTCCAAACAAAAATATACTAACGATATCATTAAAAAAGTTGGGAGTTTTTGATAGATAACATATTTGTTGTATATGTTAATATAGTTTTTCGGCAAACAATTGGTATACTAATGGGTACAAACTGTCCACCATTGTTTGCTGATTTGTTTCTTTATCCTTACGAAGCGGAATTTATGCAGACCTTGTTAAATCTGGAGAGAAGATTGTTGCCAAATCATTCAACTCAACATACAGATATATAAATGACGTTCCGTCTCTTAACAATCCTAAATTCAGAGACCATGTGAATGTCGTCTATCCTAGTGAGCTTGAAATAAAAGACACGACTGATTCTTCAAGTTCTGCTTCATATTTATACTTATACCTGAATTATGACTCACACGAAAGGCTACATTTGAAACTTTATGACAAACGTAATATTACGACTTCAATTTTTCTACTGTCAACTTTCCTTTTCTAGGCAGCAACATACCTGCTTCTCATGCTTACGGTGTATTTGTGTCCCAATTAATACGCTATGGTAGAGCTTGTTCCCACTACAGGGACTTTGTACAACGAAGTAGACTGCTTCCAAATAAATTGTTGACTCAGGGATACTGCAAGCATAGGTTTATCAAGACCCTCAAAAAGTTTATGGCGGTCATCACAGTATTGTTGATAGGTTTGATGTCTCTGTCTCCAGGATTGCCCTGGATGTATTTGATGTACCATAGTTCCATGTTCCTTTCATACAATTTTGATTACATACGTGGCGGGATTAGCTAGCTAAACAGGAGGTTCTTATCCTTCCTTAACACACGGCTTGACTTCTCTGGTGGTAGTTCAATTGTCTAAACTAACTTGTCAGTTCCAAAGTGTTTACTTTCCTTCTGGATTGTGATTCGGACATGGATTAGTATGTTTGTTTTTAATTATGTGTTTGTCGTTGTTAGTGTATCTTTTACAGTGCAAATTTCTGTCTTTTATTCGATTTTAAACTAAACCTCCATCTTCGTCTGATTATTTCGTTACAAAAGTATATCTATTTTTCTTTAATTGTAGACCGAAATCAAAGTTTACTGCTTACAGCAAAGTGTCCACAGTTGTTTCTACTATCAAAATATCCACCGGGTTATAAGTGTGTTTGTGGATCAGATTACTATCAAATCAACAACGAAACATGTCAAAGATACGAAGGTTTGTTAATTTTAGATAGTTGTCGGTACATGTAAATCGGAGGGTTTAACACGATTTCCGTTAGCAGGTGTGTAAATATCTTTGTTGTTTTTGTGAGCTGGAGTTGGTTTTTATGATTATAAAGGGTTATTATTATTACAAGGGTAGATGTATAACAATAGAGGTTAAAGTTATTTCTAAAATGACTTAACGTTATTTCAACAAAGGTTTAACGTTTTAAAAACACAGGGTTAAAGTTTTAACAAATATTACAATCTTTTTTAGATGTTACAATAATTGTGAGCTGGAGTTGGTTTTTATTATTATAAAGGGTTATTATTATTACAAGGGTAGATGTATAACAATAGAGGTTAAAGTTATTTCAATAATGACTTAAGGTTATCTTAACAAAGGTTTAAAGTTTTAACAAATATTACAATCTTTTTTAGATGTTACAATAATTGGTATTTCGTATCGTGATGAAAAGATTTCTCTATTCCAAAATGGGACGATAGAGACGCTAAACAACGACTTTCCAATTCAGTTTTATGACATCGATTACGGAGAAACAGACAACGATGTAATTTTTACTTCGCTATCCTTCCCAGTGTATAGTTCAACTATCACAAACTTTACACAAAATATAACACCAATCAATTCAACATTATATATGTATGCGTTCCTTGTGGCTTATGACTGGCTTACTAAGAATATTTATTACGCAATGCCAGGAGGAGGAAACTCTCAGCATACTGCGATTCAGGTGTTAAGCAGACATATGTACACATATAGTATCTTTGCATTTAGCGGTCGACCAAGTGCACTTTCTTTAGATTGTGAAAGCGGGTAAGTATTCAATTTTTTTTATTTTACTTTCACCGTACTTATGTCACTACGGAAGCTTAAGTGGTGCAACGCTTGCTTCGTATGTGGGATATCATGGGTTTGAACCCCTCTCGGGTCTGATCCAGGTAGTAACTGTTCTTTCGACAGGCATTTAGAAATAAAAGTCACGGGGTCTTTTGGAAGATACCTTAAAAACCAATGCCCCGTGTCAGGACAAGCGTTGCACGTAAAAGACACACCCCTGTGCATTTCCCTAAGAGCAAAGGTAATAAAAAACAAACATACTAATCCATGTCCGAATAACAATCCAGCAGCAAAGGTTAGATAAAATTCTGCCACTGCACCGATAGCTGATGGTGTCTTGATATAAGTGAAATATTCTTGATTGGTACATAAAACCCAATTCAATCAATCTATCCATGTACCTAAGTCAATATCAATATATTTTGAGTTACTCTTAGTATTGTTTCTTCTTTTGTTTTGGGGGTCTCGGTGATCGAGTGATCTACAGTATGAGCTCAGGGCTTGAATCACACCCGAGACATACCCTAGTGTAAGAAAGATGTCGGTTCGCTTGCAGAGGTTCGACGCTTTTCTCCAAACACTCTTGTTTCTTCCACAATACCGAAACTGAGTACCTTTTACAAGTAAAATATTCTTGAACCCTATTGTCTTCCAATTAATCAATCAATCATACACATGCGTTTTATTATGAATGTCTTTATTTATTACTGTGCACCGATGTTTTGAAATTGTGTAAAACATGATTCTAATGCATTTAATTCGTTACAAGTATTTTCATTGGTTAATTGCTTCAAAACAGCATACAAACCATCGATTTACTGTCGCAATATCGCGTTTGTACTTTCGGAAATCATAGCCTTTTCACTTGATACAATGTATTCATACGCTATAGCCAATACACATCGATTACGTAATGGCCGACGCAACATCTGAACTTGATTTTGAAATCGGGAATTTTCAATTAGAAATGGTGTCAGACAATGAGAGTGACGATGATTTAATTGCAACGGTCGATCTCATTGAAAAACTAGGGGAAGAAGGAAACATTCCAAATTTAGAAGTAATAATTCAAGAAGAGATGCAGGAACATTCCTCCCGGTCCCGGTCTCGAACCCCAGCAGACGACCCCGTGCTATCTATACAAAACAATAATAGATTTGCCAAGTGTAGTGATGAAGACCTGGATGGAATTGTGGCAGCTTCAGTCGCTTCTAGCACTGATAGAATGACAAAATGGGGCGTATCCGTTTTTGTCAGTATGTGTCAATCAATAAACTAATTACAGTAAGCATCCCCTGTGGCCATGTTGTTTTGATTGGTTCAATAATAAAAAAGTCCCTAGAACTGTACAATTTATACAATCATAATGCAATTGCTAATAAAAACAATGTTCCACAGAAATTTGAGTGAAGGCCTGAGCAATCTCCTTCTGTCATTGAAAAATATTAACACCCAGGGTGGCCATGACACCACTGAACTCAAACCTCTGTGTAATATGAATTCCAATTTATAATCATAACACACACACCCTTAAATTTTACAAGATTTAAATGTAGACCAAGGTTAAGTCTGTCATTTGCCAATTTAACCCATTGCTAAGTTTCATAATTCCTGGCTCCAAAAATGGCTGTTTGCTAATATATAAACTTCTTTAGCTCTGAAACTTTCTTTATGAGGCAGACAAAAAGTAGATTTTTTTTCTTTAAACAAGTTGAAAAAGTAAAAAAAAAATATTACAAACTGTTAATCAAGAACGTTCTAAACTTGTTTAAAGAAAAAAATCTACTTTTTGTCTACATTAAATTTAATCTACATTTTTTTTCCATTTTTTATTTTTATTTGTTTTGCTCTTTCACATAGAAATTGGCTCGAAAATTTTAATATTGGCTAATGGTTTGGCTCCAACTTATATCGAGCCAGAGCTAACCCTGCAGTCATTTAAACTGTACATATCAAAATGTAATACAATTGTGTAACAGAAAGAGAAAAATGCAGGGTTGGACCGGGGATCGAACCTGGGACCTCTGGCAATATAGCGAATGCTGTACCACTGAGCTATTCAGACCGCTACATTCCTCCCTTTTTTCAACTCCCTTAAATCAACGCCACCAGGTTCCACCCAGAGTCTTTAGACACCAACCTATTGGTCGGCCACTTCCCACGGTCGGATGAACCCCCAAATGTAACAGGAAAGAGAAAAAAATGGAGGGTGGGACCAGGGATCAAACCAAGAACCTCCCGCATTATAGGCAACTGCTCTACCACTAAGCTACCCACACCGCTACACATAACCATGTTGATTTTTATTTTATTTTTTTTTTTTGACCATAACAAAATAAATAATTTTCGATTTGCTAACGCGTCGCCAATAAACTCAATTTGCGACATTAAAACCCACTGATATACGTCTGCAAATCGAAAACTACAAGACAGTTATCACTTAAAAAATGTCTTGTGTCGTAGTTATAAATACTATCTCAGTACCCAGTTTTAAGCCGAGTGAATTTATATAAAATATTTAACTTTTTCAAATTGCTCTACTTTGGCTGGTAAGGCACAACTAGATTGATGTTTTGCTTTATTTTGTTTCAGAATGGGATTTCCCCCAACATCTAGTCAATGTATACAAATATTCAACCTTTAAACTTGTCCTATTTTAACTGGTATTGAGCAACTAGCTAGACATTATTGTATTGCCTTCCATTGATTCTATTTTTCAGACTTTTTTTCTTCACGAGACCAAATATGGGTCAAATATTAAAATTTGGATTGGATGGCAGGAAATATGGCAAGAGTATCATTGCTTCAACTAATGCTATTATCACAAACGGACTAGCCCTGGATTTTGATGAAAACAAAATATACTGGAATGCCTATTCCCTATCAACAGCATTTCAAATCTGGCGATGTAGATACTCCGGAAAGGATAAAGAATTTGTCAAGATAAGCTTATTTATATCTAGTTTCGCTGTGTTGAAAGACTTCCTGTTCGTGGTAGAGGGGGGCAAAAAAGATGAACTTATCATATCTAGGGTCAACAAAGATTTGATTGGTGATTTTATTAAGTTACACTCGTTTAATGAAAGTTATGAAAAGATTACAATATACAACCACAGAATAAGAGAAAAAGGTAATGTGATAGATTTAGGGTTAGGATCAAGAGTAAAAGACGTAACAAGATTTCTACTGCTAGAGACATGAGGATCTAGCGGGAATTGCATTATCCCGATCCAAGTCTCGAATACAATTGTCTCAAATTTCATAATTTCATCCTCTTTATAAATAATTATTTCACCGACCTCATGTAATTAATTCTTAATTGTTGATTGCTGGATGATTGATTTATTATAAAGGCTTAAATGTTTAATATTTAGAATTCTGTATTATATCAGTTTTAATTTTACAACACTAGACGGACGTTAGGGATACAATTCATTATCAGTAGTGCTTAGACCAATAATTTTGAATACAAAATATCTTAGCTCACTTGAGCTAATGCTATTGGTATTAACGTAACGGTCATTTTGGCATATGAATAAAGGTCGTAGGTTTAAAGTTCAAGGTCACAGATGCAAACGAATACTGAAATGGTTAAATATATCAAAAACTATAAACTTTCTGTATATGTATGTATATTAGAGTATTGTAGTCATATGTCTAATGATCATGTTGATATATAATTGAAGGTCATAGGTTCAAAGGTCAAGGTCAGATATCCAAACAAATACTGAAATGGTAATATATCTGAAAAACTATTAACTTTTTAGTATATGCATGTATATACGAATATTATTGGTATTGATATAAAGGTAATTTTTGGCATATGAATCAAGGTCATAGATTCAAAGGTCAAGGTCACAGAAATGATACTAAAATGGTTAATAATTTAAATTGTTTGTGTAGGCATGTACATTGTATATTAGAATATTGTAGGTATCGAAATAAAGATCATTTTCATATATGAATAAATATGCAAACAAACATTAAAATGGCCAGGCTTTTCTATTTCTGCTGTTTATAAATATACTGCGGCTACATCTTAGACATTTTAGATGTAGCATCCTTAGGACAATATGTAATCAAAAACAAACATACTAATCCATGCCCATCCATACTTAATTAATATGCAAATAACGTGGAATATTGGACCTACCTGCTTTAAATTTTGACATTCTCTTCAATTTATTTCATTGGCCTTTTAACTATTGCATGAGATATGAACATACCCTCAGGCGAGCGTTTAGGTCCCTGGGCCTCTTGTGTAAAGATGTTAAAATATAGTTTACCAAATTTAGCTACGACAATACTTCTCATGAGGGAGTATACTTTAGTTTTTGAGAAATGTCAGATTATAACTAGCAGCAAATTTGAACCATAGAACTTTGAAAATAAAAAGTGTAGCTGATAATAGAGCTTTGAATATTTTAACTCACCTGAGCTATTGCCATCCATCTTCGTCCGTAGCCCGTCGTGTAAAAACAGTTCACATTTAAACCAACTCTCCTAAACTACTGAGTAAATTGGGTAATGTTAAGGAGACATAATGTCTAGGTAAAGGGCTTTCAGATTTGCACAATAATGAGGTTATGTCCTCTGGTGGCCCCCTAATGGAGGAAATTGTAAAAATCTTTAAAAATCATTTCTTTACATACAAAAGACAGAGCTTAGATATTCCATGACAAACAGACTGATGTAAGGCACCTATTTTCAGATTTGCACAAATGGTAGATGTAGGGGCAAAAATGGGGAAATGGCAAGGGGTTAATTGCTAAAAGACGTGTAGTTGTCAATATACCTGGAAAAGTATAAACTTTTTCTATAAGTACGATCATTTTGACATACGAATGAACATCATGGATTCAAAAGTCAGGGTCACATATCCAAAAAATACTATAATGATTAATTAAATCAAAAGTATAAACGTTTTGTATAGGGAAATATATAAGAATATATTTCCTATTGATGTTATGGCCATTTTTGATATGAATGGAGGTCATGGGTTCAAAGGTGAAAGTCATATAATATATGAATTAAGGGCATGGGTTCAAAAGTTAAGGTTATACGAAGGCAAACAAATACTGCAATGGTTAATTATCTCAAAAACTATCATGTTGACGGCAGAACTAATTGTCATTTTGATATATGAATGGAGGTCATTAGTTTAAAGATCAAGGAAATAGATGCAAACAAATACCAAGATGGTTCATTATCTTGAAACTATACACTTTGTGTATAGTCATGTATATTAGGATACTGTAGGTATTGGCCTAACGATAATTTTGATATATGAATGAAGGTCATTGCTTCCATTGTCAAGGTCACAGATGCAAACGAATGCTGAAATTGTTAACGATCTCCAAAACGATAACAGTTATGTATATGCATCTATATTAAAATATCGTTGGTATTGATGTAACGTCAATTTTGATATATCAAAAACAAACATATTAATCCATTTATAAATGACGGTCATGGGTTGGAAGGTCATAGCATAGATGCAAACGAATACTGAAATGGTTAATTATCTCGAAAACTATAAACTTTTTGTATAGGCATGTATATAAGAATATTGTAGGTATTGACCTTATGATAATTTTGATGGATGAAGGCCATTGGTTCAAGGTCAAGGTCACAGACGTAAACGAATACTAATTATTTATCTCAAACTATAAACGTTTTGTAGAGGTGTGTATATTAAAATATTGTAGGTATTGACATAAAGATCGTTTTGATGAAGGTCATGTTTTGAAATGGCAAGTTCACAGATGCAAACTAATACTAAAAGTTTTTACTTTTTTAGTTGTTAATAAATATACTGCAGCTAGACCTTGGATGTTTTATAAGGAGCATTCTTAGGAGCGGTTATGAATAATTTGCTAAAATCTTGACACATTGGCCCTAATTGCTGCATTTTGAACGTTATCTTTAATTTATGTAATTGTATGTGATATGTACTTTCCCTTTGACCTTTTGTTTGTTATGGAATTTTTTTTTCATTTGTGCATAACAAAAAGAAATATGATTTTCGTTCACAAAGGATTTCCCGAAAGGAATTATCAGTGTTTACGTAACATTTGTATTCTACCACCTTTTTCTTCAAAGTAAACGTGCGATGGAGTGTTACTCCGAATGTATATGGGTTCTTGGTAAATGCTTAATTAATCGGGTAATTGTTAAAACGTTGCACGATGATCGACCTTATAATTCTATTTTTAGAGTTTTTTAAACAGTGCATAAGCTCATAGACGACGGCCGCCAAGCAAAATAACATTGCAATAGCGTAAAAATAAAAAAGGGTCTTTCTATGGTAACGTCATGAAGTCACTGAGAGCAATTTTGTTTATACAAACATAACGAATGTTCTGACCATTTAAAATCCCCTAAAGTAAAAGGATGATTTAGTAATATCAATTTGATATCAAAATGCACTCGAAAAACAAATTATCATATGAGCACCAATTTCACGTTCGAATGAGTTTAAGTTAGCATCTTAATTACTTTTGAAAGATACGACCAACCAAATGCATGAACTGTATTACGACTCTGAGCTAATGTATGAACAATGCAGGTTTCCCTATGATATAGTTGAAATATGCATATAATATATTTAATATTAAAAGTCAAAAAGAGAGAGGTAAATATTATATGCCTATAACTTCATTTCTTATCAAAAACAAACACCAGTCCCATGTTATATTTCATTCATTATTGCATTTTAGCCAGCAGTCCCTGTATGGTGAATAATGGGAATTGCTCCCAGTTGTGTTTAATATCTCCATGGAAACCTAATTATACATGTCAATGTGGAGACAAATACATACTACAGAACGATAGGAAATCTTGTGGTAAGTGAACATTGAATTATGGAGACAAATACATACTACAGAATGATAGGAAATCTTGTAGTAAGTAAACTTTGAATTATCATTTTCTACAAAAGTTATAAATCAAAACGAATTATAATAACGTTGTCCAAATCACCATACCAAATCAAAGTAAAAACTTTGAAACATCAAATCAAGTTAAACACGTAAACTTCTACTGGGGAAGTGAAACCGGGTGCTCCGGAAGGGTAAGTTTCTCCTGTTTAGCTAGCTACACACGTATATATATATATATATATATATATATATATATATATATATATATATAATTGTAAATCAAAACTGAGACTAACAGGAACATGGAACTATTGAAAGTCAAATATATCCATAGTAATTTTGGATACAGGGACATCATACAAGTTATATATAAATAAAAAAAACAAATATACCAGTAATGTAATCTTAGGAAGGAGTTCATTTAATTGTTTAATTTAATCTGCCACTATCCATTTTTACATTGCTTTTTATTGTGTTTTGTGCATGGATTGATATGTTTGTTTTTGAAATATGAGATAAATATTACAATAAAAAGTCAATGCACATGTATACTCATTTTAGGCAACCTGTGCAAAAAATTGACAAAATATATAAGCAACAAACACATAAAGTCGAAACATACCAATCAATGACCAAATCACAATTCCAAAGCAAAGTAAAACTTTAAAACTGTTAGGTTAAAACGTGAACTTACATCAGAGTGAGCCCGGTTGCTCCGGAAAAGTAAGCATCTCCAGTTTAGCTGGCTACATCAGTCACGTGTGTAATCAAAATTGGGAAAATGTACATGGGACGTCAAATATGTCCATAGTAACTTTAAATGCAGAGACAATACTTTGATGACGGCGATAAACGCATTTAGGTAACCAGTATCTGCCAGAAAAATACTATGATGTTAAAAGTGATATAAGGTATCATATTTTGCATATTTTTTTTGTTTTATGCTTTTATTAATAGTACTATTGAAATGCAGAGACGAGAATGGGGGATGTGGAATGGATTGTATTGAAATTCAAGGTGGTATATCACATAAATGTGGTTGCAGAAACGGATTTACTCTACAAACGGACAACAAAACTTGCATTGGTGGTTTGTATTGTAATGTAATTAACATTCAAAATGGTTTTAGAACAAACGTTTGATAGATCAAAACAATATTCAATGGTTATATAAACAAAATAAATAATTGTCTGTATTTTGACAAACATTCATTTATTCAGTCGCAATCTTACTATTAACGTTGTACACTATATTTGAATTCGTTATCAACTTCATACATCCTTTACTCCTAAAACGTTTCTTAAACGACTAAACAAAATATAGATTAGTTTCCTGAAATTCGTATTTTATATTGGTTAATTTACAACGATTTTATGCCAACTATGTTCTGACAATTATGCAATGTATTACTTTGAATAAACAGCCATACCTGTCTAAACGACCATCCGATGAAATCAGAAAAGTGTTGTTCAGTGCAGAGTTTCCCGCAAATTTCCTGTTTTTGATTTAGATATACGTGCATTTAACTCGTTATTTTTTAATCTAGATCTTCTAGTACAAATGTATCATAAGTTGTTCTTTGAACCTGAAATAGCGTCTTAAAATTTTTAACTAGCTTAGCAAGTTCACATACAAAAATCTATTTCAGAAATGGCTATGGTACTTTTATCACACACATCATCAGGACTGGTTCTGATAGACATAAAAAGGCATATACATTTATTTATCCATATAAGTATAAGGATAATAGGATTCACATTTAATCCTGTAGACAGATACTTTTATGCGATTCGGGAGGAGGATAAACATATAATAAAGTTTCCCTTTAATGGATCAGGTAATTCTAGTTTCTAATTCTGTCCACAATCAGTGGTTATATATAGGAATTGTGAAAATGGGGAATCAATTAAGCCAAGATAGAAATATCTAGTGCCGAACAGGATTCTGATTATTTTGTCAGTCAAGCAATATACGCGTTCCAAACAAAACTATACTGAAAACACCATCAACAAAATGTTGGAGTTTTTGATATATAACAATTGTTGTATTTGATAATATAATTTTCCAGCAAACCAGCAAACAATCGGTATACCAATGGTTAAAAGCTGTGTACCATTGTTTGCTGATCTGTATTTATTCGTATAAAGCAGAATTAATACAGAGCCTTGTTAAATCTGGAGAGAAGACTATCGCTAAATCATTCAACTCAACATACAGATATATAGATGACGTTTTGTCATCTATCCTAGTGAGCTTGAAATATAAGACACAACTGATTCCTCAAGCACTACTTCATATTTACACTTGTACCTCAATTATGACGCCAACGAAAGACTACAGTTGAAACTTTATAACAAACGTGATGACTTTAATTTTTCTATTGTCAACTTTTTTTTATGCAGCAATATACCTGCTCCTCCTGCTTATGGTGTATTTGTTTTACATTTAATACGCTATGGTAGAGCTTGTTTCCACCACAGGGACTTTGTACAACGAAGCAGGCTGCTAACAAATAAATGGTTGACTCAGGGATATTGCAAACCTGTGCTTATCAAGGCCCTCAAAAAGTTTTATGTCCGCCATCAAAGTGGTGTTGATAAGTTTGATGTCTGTGTCCAGGATTGCCCTCGATATATTTGAGGTGCTTAACCTTCCGGATCACCCAGTCTAACTTTTCTGGTAGAAGTTCACGTGTCTAACCTAACTTGTCAGTTCCAAAGTTTTTTTTACTTTGCTTCTGGATTGTGATTCGGACATGGATTAGTATGTTTGTTTTTGATTAACACAACAACAATCCCCCGTACACTGGAGCAATAACTCTGGATTGTGATTCGGATTATTATGTTTGTGTTTAATTATACATGTCTCTACATCATATTTTGCTTTTGTAATCTTAAACGAGATACTTTTGTTTAGTTTTTAATTGCTTGACTCAAATAAATAAATAAAGAAGACAGAAACGTAAACTTGACCTGTAACGCACACACCGCAAGTGAATAATGATTAATGCAAATTATATGAAATTATAGTATTTATATAATAGTATCAGCAGCGACATTTATACAGCATAACAATTAATTATCACTATTAAGGTAGTTCCATACCATGGTGACGTCGTCGTTTTGTGCGTACGGTCAAATGTCTGATTCTACGTCTTTTTCATCTATGACGTCACGAATGTGTGGTCTTCGGCGCTTACAGAGTTATGGCGGGAACGCTGTTATGCTATCATTCAGTAGAATAATTTTTCTGCATACACAAAAGATTAGAATTTACAATATCAATTCTGTGCACTATTTTTAAGAAGAAAATGTATATTGTACGTAACGGAAATTAGGTAGATCTACACGGCTGTTGAGAGTACTATTCTAAATAATTGAAAGATTTTGAAAACGGTATGTTGAATGCCGCTTTATGTTTGTTTTTTCGGTGATTTTAAATACAAATACTAGTAGTAGGACAATTCTTCAATCAACATACTGTATGGTAATTTTCTCGGTATGAAATTTTAGCAGTTTGACTATGCTCTTGTATTTGCGTTTCATTCAGCGGCCTAGAATCAAGAACGCTATATCAATGTATACGAATCCGCTGTCCACTTTAACTGATCTGTGTTGTATAACGGTTGCTATGGGTGACACACCATATGGAATTTAAATTGGTTTTGTTTTGCACAACCAAATAGCTCACAATTAGTGTTCTTGTTGTTTTTGTTAATACCAAACGAAAAACATTGAGATCATAATAGTATCCTAGAACATTATTAAGAACTTCTTAGGTAAGGAATGAGGTTTTTTTTTGTTTCAGGATTTTTATGCAATTTTTTGAAAATAGTAGCTTGACGACCCCTTATTTTTTGTTTCCGAAAATCAAACTTACATATTCATGTGCAATATATGTGAAAATCGGGGGTCGTATTCGACTTAGTTTTTTAAAAATCTACAAATTAACGAAAGGGTGTTACTTTTAGTTTTCCGGAAATTTAATGTTCTCTCTTGATAGATGGCGCTGTAGAAAAATACCACGTGACCGGAAGTAAAATTCCATTGGTCCAAATAATCTTCATGACATAATGGTTAATTTCAATGCAAGAGATTTTTGGTTTCTAAGCATGACAAAAAATTATTAAAGCTTATTTGTTGATAACAGTAGGTATACATTGATTATTTATGCCGTGAAAATGGTCACTAGGTGGCGCTTCAGAACTTCTTAAGCAAGTCGAATACCTGCCCTGAAATTTTGTCATGTTGAATGGTTTATGCCCATGTACAACATATCAAAATTTCAATATGTGTTTTCATACGATTTGTAAAGTATGGAACTACCTTAAAGTCGCTGGTTTTAGCATTACTTTAGTTACAAATGTTTAAAATACATCGGGAATATTTACTTAAAAGTATTGAATCGTTTACCATCAAAGCAAATACAATTATTGTAATTATTATATTTTTGACAAAATGTTGTTGTTTATTTTTTACATTTCATAATTTTACAATATGCTTAAATTTATACATTTCATTCTTGAGTTGATAAGTATAATATTATCTAATAGTAGCATATTATATGAGTTTCATGAAATATGCGTAATTGATAAAATACTTTACTATTCAAATATCGATGGATGATGGCCATAGGGGGGGGTGTCAAAGTCGACATAGTCGTTTGTCGGTAAGGTCATATATTAAATCATCAGATAATTGTTACCAAGTGTGTGGCGGTAGGTGAATTGCGGATGTTAATTAAGTCTTCATTACCAATATCAGCACCATTACATGCAGATATTAGGGGAATCATTCCTCTTTGAATAAACATTGAGTGAGGGAGGTTGGTTTGTAGTTGAATGTTGCTTAACGTCGCATCGGCAATTTTTCAGCTATTCGCGACTAGATCTATTTCATAAATCTCTATGGATTAATCTATAAACAATTTTGTGTATGCATGCGAAGTGCGAGTGTGTTGTATGGTCTGTCTTGTACTAGCGCGCACTCAGGACGACTTTAATGTGCTAGCTCACAGAGTCGGTACGCCGCAGACAAGCGTACCACTCCCCAGTCCATTATACTGATACCATGTGAATCAGTAAAGGCCAACGGCAAGGACAATTTAATTTTCCACATGTGGTCCGAGCACACACTGAGTAAGGGAAAAAGACTGTAATTGTAATTACCATAAGTACATAATAATTTTGCATTTGTTAATTTCATTTAATTAATTACTTTTAAATATTGATAACATTAAAAAGTGTCAAAACTTTTTTTTGCCACTGAACACAAGATAGAATGTAATGCTTTTTAACTAGAAAAGAGTCAAAGGCAATTTCATGTCCTGATTACAAATACATAATATCTCGATTCAATTTTCTTCCACACCGACGGAAACTTTAAATTTTGATATTATTAAAAAAGAACAACAACTGGTTAAGTTCTTTTTCAAAATTGTATGTCTTGAAGACTGTTTTTGTTGTTATAGACTGCCTATTGTTAGTATCATATCTATGTTTATATTGTTTTTTAATTCACTAAGTTAAAAATGCTGAAAAATATATTAATTATACATCCTTAATATATTCAATTTTGTCATCTTTTCGTTGAAGAAATATCTGGGTTCTTCATTCTGTATTTAAAGTTTTTGATCGTTTTAATGTCTAAACTTTGATATGTAATAATGTACATATTTGAGTAAAGATTAATATAAACTCATTAGTAAGACAATTTCTTGTCACATAATAACA
Source organism: Anadara kagoshimensis (assembly GCA_021292105.1). NCBI lineage: Eukaryota > Metazoa > Mollusca > Bivalvia > Arcoida > Arcidae > Anadara > Anadara kagoshimensis. The sequence continues at coordinate 66,389,722 of CM037859.1, forward strand.
TATACTGCTACAATGAAATAATGTAAATATTTTCAATCTACGGCACTGTTAAACCAGCGACGTTTAATCTGTATTAAATGACGCTGGTTAAACCATTTAAGTGTTACCAGCCTAAGACCATTATTGACTGCCCCTAGGTTGTAGACAAGTTTTATCGCTTCCAATCATGTGCCTTGAGCATGCGTTATTAAACAATGAAACTCATAGATTTCCTGCAACCAGAGCAAGTAATGTATACACACATAATATCATGGGCTGAGATAAACGGGACCTTCAATATCCCAGAACCCCCCTCTACTTCCGCCACTGTATAAGGATCGATTATATCGGTCTTGTTTATTGTAAATAAATCCTCGGCTCGGGGATATTGCACGCCTAGGCTTATCAGGACCATCAGACAATTTATTTTATCATTACAATATTGTTGATTGTATTTTGTCGCTCTTTCTAGAATTACCTTTGATATATGACGCTTGATAGGTCAATAGGTCTATTTTTCTTTCATTCTCAATTTCCATTGCACACGTGACAGGTGTAGGTAGATAAACAGGGGAATTCTTGTTCTTCCATGAACACCCGGTCTCACTTCCAGTTCAGGTGGAAGTTCAGGTATTAGTTTTCAAAGTTTTATTTTGGTTTTGATATTGTGATTTGACCAACATGGACCGTGTTGTTTGTGTGTGATTTATTGCTTGATTCGTAAGTATTTGAATTTTGTCTCATCGTCTTTTGGTAAACAATTATGTTGTTTAGCTTAATGGCGAACAGATAAGTGCACGTGTAGAATACATCGGATAGTGCTGGCTTAAGGTGATTATAAAGAATCATTCTTGCATTTGTTCTATGCTTTTCAAACCAATTCCATTCATATGCGGGGCCTCAAATATATCCAGGGCAATCCAGGACACCATACTTTTAAGCAATACTGTGATAACGATCATAAAACAACTTTTTAAGATCCCGACCATCTTAAGGTTGCAATATCCCTTGGTCAACAATTTATATATTTGAAAACAGCTACCTTCGATGTATAAAGTTCCCGTAGTGGGAACAAGCAATACCATTAAGTTAGAGTTTCACTTTTGAGTGTTTTAATATAAATGTAGTATTCGTTGTATTTTACCATAATAAGTACATATGAAGATTAGTTTGGATATATTTGACGTCCGATATATTTGTCTGGGATATGCTGGTTCCCTAATTGTGTTTTATCGCCGTCATCACCTTATCTAGTATACCGTGGATATATTTGACGTCCCATAGTCCCATGTTCCTTTCGTTGACAATTCTGATTACACACGTGGTGGGTGTCGCTTGCCGAACACATGCTTACCCTTCCGAAGTACCCGAACGCACTTCTAGTGTTAAAATTCACGTGTTTACTTTGCCTTGCTTTAGGATTTTAGTTTGGACATGGATTTGGTATGTTTGTTTTTTACGATTTTGACACGTCTAGCTACGTTTTCACAATTACAGTCCGAGCACAACTGATTAAAAATTTATTCTGAAACTGCCGTCTATACTGCAAATTTTAAACGAGGTTTAGAAATATTTATCATTATTACTTCAATAAAATAATATTAAGCTTTATGTTTATGTATTTTGTTGTGTCAGGGGAAGTAATACAATTAACCCGTGAAAAGAAGAACCGACTGTATATGGACATAGATTGGCTATCAAAGGTCATATACTGGTGGGATAATATAAGAATATGGCGGTTTAAATACGCCAATGAATCAGAACCAGAAACTGAATTGTATCAACAGAAACAACTCGGCAAATATATACTGTCGCTGCAAATAGATTTTCTGAACGGGCAAGTAGAATAGATGTAGTTTTTTCTTCCTCATTAATGATACAAATGAATCGATTCCCGATAATCATTAGCAGTCAGTACACTAAGCTTTCGTAATAGGTATAATAATTTACCAAGAAATGGGTTTAAATTGATAAAAGAACATACATACTAATCTGTGTCCAAATAAATTCCAGAAGAAAAGTGAAAATTGTGAGAATGGCAAATTAGTTTAAACACGTGGAATGAATGTGAATGACGAGGAAGAGTTAGCAACTCCTATATAGCTAGCAACACCCAACAACGTCTGTAATCAAAATTAGGAACGAAAGGAACATTAAGCTATGGGTCGTCAAATATATCCACGGTAACTATAGATACAGAGACACCTACGTGTCAACAATATTGTAATGATGAAGAAAAAACGTAATAAGGAAACCACCATATCCCAGACTTAAATATATTCAAACTAGTTTTGGATACAGCAACATCTAACATCAACATTGAGTGAAAGGAACATGGAACAAGGGGGCGTCAAATGTATTTAGGGCAATACTGGACTCAAAATTTTTGGAAATATATGTCATCTGGTTCTTACATTCTTAATTTTAATTTCACACGTGGCAGATGTAGCTAGCTAGACGCGAAGTGAATTCACTTCCCTGCTAAAAGTTTGTCGCTTTATCTAAAATGCCTCATTTAGAATAACCAAAGACAATGTGAGCTTATGACAGTGCAGCTTGTGTATATGCCTGTGTGTGTGTCGATGTTAACAGCAAATCCTGTCTTGTCTTCTAAAGCAGCTGGACTAATTCCAATAAAACATATATGCTTCAATTAACTTATTGAGAATATTTTATTTAGAAGTGTCGGTCAAAAAGTCGCCATAAGCATAATGAAACATGTCCGTTTTACCATTAAGTTTTATGTATTTATTTATTTAGTTTTGCTGCCTTTTTTTGTTGTTTATGCTAGTGCTGAGTTACGTGTGTATAACTTATTTCTTATATTACATATTAAACCACTTTTAGACGGTCCATTCGGAATACAATCCTTCATCAATAGTGCTTTGACTAAAACTATGAAACCAAAATTGTTTTCAAAATGTTGAAATGATACCCAAAGACAAAAATATATTTCACCAAATTAGTCTAAGGAAAAACTTTGCATGAGGAAGTTTAGTTTTTGAGAAATTTCAAATTTTAGCAGCATATAAGAGAATAAAATATTTCTAACAATACATTGCCAAATGGATTTGTAATGTCCTCGGGGCACCGGCCACCAGCAGAGACACCGGCTCAGCTGTTAAATTACATATTATACCAGTTTTTTTTTTAAATTTTCAATATTTCATTGATGGTGTTATAACTTTGTTTCCAGGTATTTATATATTGCAAAATTCGAAGGAGTTGAATTGAATTTTTTCGATGTATTTATGTACTGTTTCAAACTAAATACATTTGACCAATCGGTTTTAAGACCATGTAAGTGGAATAAAAATTCTGTGGGAAAAACAATATTTTTCAAAATGACGCTTGATAGGTTCAACTTAAAGATATATGTATATCGCAAAATACTGAATGATTCCAGCGAAGAAGAAAAAATTGAAGTATTTAACATTGATGGTCAAAATTTAAAAACAATCAAACAATCAGCACAAACAAATCAAATGATAGGACCACCAGTAATACTTGGTAAGTATCAAATATATTAGTGTTCGTTTAAGATTTCATAGCGCCTGGTCAGAGAAGTTTTATGTATGCATCGATGACTTTAAAAATAATTTTTAAAAATTAATCAAATAACAATTAAAATTTAATTGACTTAAAAGACTTAAGTATTTATTGGTATTACCATTCATCATTAAATAATGTCACAAAAACAAACTGTTTAAACCTAGTATTACGCACATAAATAGTGACCTACATGGTAAAACGTTCTATGTCGAACTGGGTAAAAAGTGATCTTGGTCGCCAGGTGGCCATAAGTGGATTTGATAACATTGGAGCCTCAGTGATCTAAAGTGAACTGGGTCATATTCCAATAAGTGTATATCCTAGTACAATAAAAATTCTTCCTTTGCAGAGGAGCAGTGGTTCTTTTTCTTCATTTCTTGAACTGGTCGCTTTGATGCGCGTGTGCCTTGATTGTGGTGAAACATTCTATTATATCCGCTATTTATCTCCGTGAAACTAAATTAAATACTTTAAAGTATAAACACGATACAATGGTTACGATATATTGTTTTTTAAGATCTTTCTTGTTGACTAACATTTCCTGCGTTTTGTATCTGAAGTATCTAGTAAGATACATTTTCTTATTGCATGGAATGGATGATGCGACTAGACCCAGAAACTGTAAACTTTAATTACCGGTTTATATAAAAAAAAACGCTGTTTCGTACCCATTGGTCTCCATGATAGCTGTGTGTATTCGATTCAGTCAAAAGTAGTCAAAACATTTTAAAATCAATTAAGTTTATTGATCGTAGAAACTAAATTGTTTGTGAAGTCAAATTTTTTTGAATGTTTTAAGACATAACGTTCTTGCATGTTTTAGCTTTTTAGTTGTCATGTACATAATATTGTATCTAGTATATTTGTTTAATTTTAGACAGCGATTTATATATAGTAGGATATGGCACCGTAAACAGAGTTAATAAACAAAGTGGAGACATCACAACTGTTTTTTACAAATATTATTTAAACAACTTCAGGACAACATCAAGAGACACCATAGCCATAAATGTGATGTCCAGCACAGGTATAAGATTTAATATATACAAACTCTGATGTTTTCATACATAAATTTATTGATAACAATAAAGTTTACGTTTAAATAAACTAGCTAAATGCGTTGAAAGATGAATGGAGCTGTTCCATTTACTGACCAAACCAGCGGAAAGCAAAATAGAAACCAGCATTTTGATGATTGACTTTTTGCGAATTCTAAGCTGAAAAACCATCGATAAATATTGTAAATATAAGCTTGTTGTAGTTTACGGGATTAAAAACAAAATTGTGGAAGTGGCAATTCCATCATAAATATCTTCGCAATTTTAGGAGAATTGCCACTTCCAAAATCTTGTTTACTGTAAACCGCTTTACATTAGCGCATACTTATTTTAGCGATTGATGACTGGTAAACATATTAGCGCAGTTTAATTTTAGCCTAATCAATTCCAGTCTGAACTGTTTAATTTGCCTAAAACCCACAACTTTTAACCAAAGAAATAAAATAAAATTTGAGAAGGGGATGCCAGGTTACAAGAAAATAATAAAAATAACTATGTAATGTTTGACTTTTACTGAGAGAAAATCTCAGTAACTGACCCAGGAAGTAACTAGACAGACAGATGTCTGCAGGAAGCTTTCATCATAATTTGGCCCTCTCGTCGATTAGATACATTTAAATCAATAGTAACCTATTTTGTTTTTATTCATTTAAATACCAACTGTTTTTTTTAAATACAAATGTTTTGACACATTGTCGATGTATCCACGATAACAGCCACTTAGATCATTATAGAGGTCAATAAGTAGGATTTATATTATGTTGCCGATATCACAGAAAAAATAAACAATTTTCGCATAACGGCTCTAGTTTGTTGATATAATTGTTAATATTTTAATGATTGAAGCCAACTACTGGTAAATTAGAATTAATTACCTGAAAAAGAAGACTTGTCAGATTGTACGTATCGCATACAATGGCCATTTATTAACAGCTATGCCAGTATTCCCTAATTTATCCGTTTGTCGATGGTCCGTCTACCGCGTCTGGGTAATAAATCCCTAATTACTTATTATATGCGGGTATACCAGTGTCATTCAGAACTATTATTAATTTAACATTGACTATATAACCATTTAACGTGCGTCCATACCCATTCATAGTCACAGCAGCGCTGTACAGTACTAACCTTTTATGTTGTAATTTTAGCGACAGTTTTATTTTAGCGCTGACACTCTTATCGTCAAATGCGCCAAAATAAAACTGCCGCTAAAAAAACACGGTTTACAGTATTATACCCCGTAAACCTCAGGAAATTTAAATTTATTTATATTATAATTATAAATCAATTATTCGTTGTAAAATAAGTGGACTGCTATATGTCTATAATGTACTGTTGAGTGCAGGTATACTGATTATTGTTATTTGTTGTGAAATAAGTGTACTATCATCACACGGATTCCAATCAAAAATATACTGGAGATACCATCAACAAAATGTTGGAGGTTTTGATAGAAAACATATTTGTTGTGTTTGGTTATATAGTTTTTCAGCGATCAGTGAGTGAGTTATTGTTTAAAGCCGCATCAGCATTATTGCAGCTATTCGCGGCTAGAAAAAGTAAAAGATACAATAGTATCAATAGCACAAAGTATTAAAAAGTAAAATTAAAACTAACAACAAATACATTTTTAATAAAACTATTGCTAAACTGATAAAAACCAGTTATATCACAGACAATTTATAAATAAAACACTGGGTTATATATGATAAAACAATTATATTTTATGATACAAGTTAATTTCCCGAAGGAAGTTTAAAATTTGATGTCCACTGACATTACTAAAAAGATCTTGCATTGATAATGCTGAATAAAAAGTATCCCTTGTATTGCAAAGTCAACACAATCCAGCAAAATGTGCTGGATAGATTGTTGACCTTGACAAGGGATACACTGGGGAGGTTGTTCTCCTTTCAATATAAAAGAATGTGTAAAATAACTATGGCCGATTCTACAGCGCCGAAGAACAATACTTTCATGCCTATTGTACTGGGACAAAGGTGTAAATCCCAGACAAGGCTGAATTGAAAATAATTTATTACGTTCTTGGCTATTCCAATGACTTGACCATTGATCATTGATATAATTGTATATCAATGGTTTTAAATCAGTATGCGGAATTACGCAAGAAGTTATATTTTTAGACAATGCTGCTTTAGCAGCTGAATCGGCTTTTGTGTTGCCTTTAATACCAACATGGCTAGGCAACCAACAATAATGTATTATTTTATTAAAATCTGAAACTGCATATGAAATTGAAGTATGCAATTCCAGAATTTCACTGATTAGAGGGTGATCAAATTTTCTGCTCTTTATTGCCCGAAGGACAGATAAAGAGTCCGAGCATATAATAAAATTGTTATGAGGCGATTTTGAAATAACTGTAAAGCAAGCAATATTGCTTTAGACTCAGCTGTGAATATGGAGCTTTCATTTGGAAGGCGAATGCTTATTGATTCGTCTCCAATAACTGCGGCCGCTGATACCCGGCCAGCAGTTTTTGATCCATCAGTATAAATTGGATGCCACTGTCGTAATTCCTCTCTAATAATTGGAGGAATCAAACGACTATATCTATCTTTAATAGCAGCAAATTCCTGTTGATAAACGTCTTGGCTTGTTTCTGACTTTTTATAATTTGTTAAATCCAAATTGACTTCCGGTTTATCAAGAAGCCAAGGTGGATCATCTGTTAATTTGTGTTTTTTAATAAGATCTAGTTTTAAATTACATTCCTCCAAATGTGGTTTTAAACGTATTCCTAAAGGTGCAATAGCATTAACCTTTTTATTGTAAAGCTCTTGATAAGGAGGATTAAAAACACAGTGAAATGCCGGATTTGATGGATTTGCATATAATTTTGTGGCATATTGCAGAGATAATTTAGTACGCCTTAAATGCAGTGGAGGCTCATTAGCTTCCACGTATAAACTATCAATTGGAGACGTTTTAAAAGCTCCCAAACATATTCGAGACCTTGGTGATGAATTGTATCAAGGTCTTTTAAATATGATTTACGTGCAGATCCATAAATAATAGACCCGTAATCCAGTTTAGATCTGATAAGTGACCTGTATAAATGAAGTAATGTTGGTTGATCACCACCCCAGTGTGTACTGGATAAAACTTTTAAAATATCCAATGCCTTAAGACATTTAGCCTTAAGACTTTTAATATGGGGAATAAAAGATAATTTGGAATCAAATAAGATTCCTAAAAACTTAGCTTCTTTTACGACTTTAATAATACTGCCATTGATGTAAAGTTCAGGGTCATTATGCATTTTGCGTTTATTGCAGAAATGGATACAGGAAGTTTTAGTTTTTGAAAACTTAAAACCGTTTTCTAATGACCATTTTTGTATTTTGTTGAGGCAAAGTTGAAGCTGCCTTTCAATAGCATGCATATGTGTCCCTCTACATGAGATGCCAAAGTCATCAACAAAGAGAGATCCATCTATGCTATTGTTTAAAACTTTAGCTAAGCTATTTATTTTAATGCTAAAAAGAGTTACAGATAAAATACTACCTTGCGGGACACCCATCTCTTGATCGAAGACATCAGAGAGGGTTGACCCCAACCGAACTTGAATTCTCGATTTTCGAGAAAGTTTTTAATAAAATTAGGAGTATGACCCCTAAGACCCATATCATGAAGATCTTTAAGGATGCCATATTTCCAAGTGGTATCATATGCCTTTTCTAGGTCAAAGAATATAGAACCGCATGTTGTTTATTTATAAAGGCATTTTTAATAAATGATTCAAGGCGAACTAAGTGATCTAAAGTACTTCTGTTACGCCTAAAACCACACTGAATATGCGAGAGGAGATTGTTAGACTCAAGATAATAAACGAGTCTATTATTGATCATCCTTTCCATGGTTTTACAAACGCAGCTAGTTAAGGCAATAGGCCTATAGTTAGATGGATCAGAGTGATCCTTCCTGGCTTTGGAATAGGAATAATGACAGCTTTGTGCCAAGATGATGGAAAATTATCACTCTGCCAAATATCATTAAATATTCTAACAGAGTAGAAAGACAAGAAGAAGGTAAATGTTTAAGGAGTTGATAGTGCACATCATCAGGACCAACTGCCGTATCATGTGCCTTCGAAAGAGCATTTTGAAGTTCTTCAATGAAAATATATCATTGTAATCCTCGGTATTGTCAGATTTAAAAGATAATTTATTCTTTTCTTGTATATTTTTATGTTTTTGGAATTCTGATGAATAATTAACGATGACGAATTTTAGATATCGTTCAGCTATTTTGTTGGAAATATCTTTTTCAGATGTTAAAATTGTATCATTTATTTTAAGATGTTTAACAGAATCTGAAGAACCTTTGCCTTTTATTTTGCGCACCATATTCCAAACTTTATTTAATGGAGTGCGAGAGTTGATCTTAGAGACATATTTTCTCCAAGAATCTCTCCTGCACTTTTTAGCTGTTCTTCGAGCCTTTGCTCGAAATAAACGGACTAACTGCAAGTTGTTTTGTGTAGGAGACTTATTAAATTGTCTCTCAACTTGTTTCGACTTTTCTAGCTTGTTTGTATTCCTCGTTGTACCATGGTTTATGGATACGAGGATTTGCAGAGGTTTTAGGAATGCAGTTATTAGCAATTTCAATAAGAACATCGGTAAAACTCTGAATTTTATCAGTTTCATTTTCAAATCTCTCGATAGAAATATTTTCGCGCAGAGATTTCGAAAATGATTCCAATCAGCTTTTGCAAAGTTCCATCTAGGAATAGAAAGATCATTTGACCCAGATGTATATTCCATTATAATTGGAAAATGATCGCTTCCACAACGATCATCATGGACTTTCCAGGAAAAATCATTTAAAATATCAGGATCCAATAGCGACAGGTCTAAAGCTGAATAAGTACCAGTTGCATCAGAGAAATGTTTTAGACCCGTCATTTAATATACATAGATCATTGTTAGACAACAAGTTTTCTATCATTCTGCCTTTATTATCAAGGCGCGAACTTCCCCAAAGAGGGTTGTGTCCATTAAAATCACCAACTAAAAGAAATAATTTAGGTAGCTGATCAACCAAATTTGTATGTCGGTGAGAGATAATGCTGATGATGGAGGAATATATATCGAGCATAATGTTAAGTTATCTGTAGCGTTTATGAACTGCAACTGCTTGGAGATTGGTATCAAGAGATAGGGGACTATGAATATTCCATTTCGAATAAAAATTGAAGAACCTCCCGAGCTCTATCACATTAGGAGAACAAAAGTGATATGGTTTGTAATGACGAAAATGTGATTTCATTGTCCGATTCTCTAATATATGTTTCTTGAAGACAAAATGCAACTGGGTTAAAATCTTGTGCTAAAACTGCTAATTCATCATATTATTTTTAAAACCTCTGCAATTCCATTGTATTATTTTAGGATTACCCATTATTAGGAGGACGTACTGGGGATATATGACTGGGATATATCCATGTCGCAGTCTTCAGAACGACTACGATGACGATGGCGTCCAGAATCACGCCGTATTATTACGCCCCTTACGTACTTGGGTAAAACCATCTTGTCAGTACGTGTTGAAGCATTTTCATCAGATGAACTTATGTCACCTTCCAATACTTCATATCTATTGGGGGAATAATATTGGATTTTTCCGAAGTAATGCTTCGGGACTCTTATCAGGAACATAATACGCTTGTTCATTCTTTCCTGATTTTATTTTATTTTGTTTTTTAACTGGATCAGGTTTAACCTTTCCAGAGTCTGCTTCCTTTGTTATAGGTTGTGATGCAGTTGCTTTGTGATAAAGCATCAGCATCGGAGGAAGCTGGAGCAGATTTTTGCTCCCGAATTTAGTTTTGTTTGTTTAAAACATTTTGTTTAGTTGATTTTGAATTATTATTTATGCTACTATTTGAAACTAGTCTTGTGTCTTTACTGTTAGTTGAAGAACTTTGTTTACATCATTTTTTGTTGATGAAGATGTCTTTGTTGCTGGGTTGAACTTTTGTCATTTAGAGACGAAAAGTCTGTCTGACAAGCAACAGAAATAAACTTCTTCGAGGAACCCGTGGCTACTGAGCATATGAGGCTTGTGGTGCACTTTGTGTTGGGAGTAAAGTTTTCTAGCTTCAGGAAAAGTTATGTTTTTATTTACTTTAATTTTATTTATTTCATACTCCCTCTTCCAAATGGAACAATCCCTGGAAGAAGCCATGTGGTTTTCTTTACAGTTACACATTTAATAGTGTTTTACAATCAGTAATCTGATGACCCTTTGTACCACAACGGCAACATACATCAACAGATTTGCATGCCTTTGATCCATGACCAAACTTCTGACATTTATAACATCTCAGTGGCCTTGGAATAAATGTTTCCACTTTGATATTATAATAGCCAGCTTTAATTCCCTTTGGAGGGGCTGACATAGAGAAGGTCAGAAGGTAGGTATTGGAAGGTATAAAAGAACCATCCTTTTTAAATGAGAAACGTCTAACATTGACGACTCCCTGTGATGCAAGCTCAGCAGCAATTTCTGCCTCGCTCATATCGTTCATTGAACGCTCTCGATCACGGATAATACCTTTACTTGTATTTAGTGACTCATGTGGTACAACTTTAACTGGAAAGTTGGCAAAATGTTTTGTAGCAAGCAAATTAGTTGATTGTTGCCGTGTTGAACATTCAATTAGGAGAGAGCCAAACGTAACTTTTTAATTCCGGCTACATCACCTGCAATACCCTGTACAGCTTTGCTTATAATAAACGGGTTAATTTTTAAAGGCTGGTCAGTAGTAGATTGCACTACGACATACCTCGCCCAAGCAACAAAGACATCAGATTCTTCATCACTTTCTGATCTTAATCTTTTAGAACTATTTGAAGAAGTTTTTTGAGTACCCATCCTGAAGATGTTGGTATTTCATCCTCCTTGCTCCCCACCCACCAATCTGGAGTGCCAACCAGGGGCAATGCTTTTATGTTCCGGGGAAACCAACTCGGAACAGCACCAAGGACTACAAAGAAGATATACACCATAGTAAAATTGTGATGATCAAGTATAAATTCATGATTAGCAATGATAAATCAACATCCAGAAAGATTTAGTAAATAAACAATTCATGGATGTCAAGTTAAGAGATATAATCGAACGTCACAAAGAGACCAGATTTGACCCATGAGCCACCGCCTTCTACATGCAAAAACAAGACAAAAGTTATAAAAATGAAATGATGAAAAGGGAAAAAGATTTAGGAAATACAATTATCTTGCATGTAGGGCTGGGCGTGACCAGCCGATTGATTGGACACGGGCCGATGCCAACCGTCCTTCTAGATGAAGTAAGGGTCAAAGTGATGTGTTGGGCCAGAGCAAACCGCAATCTACACGGTCCTCAATCACCAGAATCCCGTCCTCCACCATCAAGGATTGCATTCCACGGCAAACGGAATGCCTTTCAGCGATCAATCGGTACACCAATGGGTACAAACTGTGCACCATTGCTTGCTGATTTACATTCTTATGAAGCAGAATTTATGCAGAACTTTGTTAAATCTAGAGAGAAGACTGTCGTCAAATCATTGAACTCAACATACAGATATATAGTTGACGTTCTGTCTCTTAACAATCCTAAATTTGGAGACTATGTGAATATCATCTATCCTAGTGAGCCTGAAATAAAAGACACGTCATATTTAGACTTGTATCTGAATTATAACGCCCGTGAAAGGTTAGATTTGAAACTTTATGACAAACGTAATGACTTCAATTTTTCTATAGTCAACTTTCCTTTTCTATGCAGCAACATACCTGCTTTCCCTGCTAACGATATATTTGTTTCTTTATTAATACGCTATTGTTAAGCTTGTTCCTACTACGGGAACTTTGTACAACGAAGCAGGTTGCTTTCAAATATATTGTTGACTCAGGGATGTTGCAAGCCTAGGCTAATCAAGGCCATCAAATATAGCCGTCGTCACAATATTGCTTACTCTTCCGGAGCACCCGGCTTCACTTCCTTGGTGGAAGTTCACATTTCTAACCTAACTTGTCAGTTCCAAAGTTTTTACTTTGCTTCTAGATTGCGATTAGTATGTTTGTTTTTGATACATGTGATGTTGAGTGCAGCTATAATTATTGTTATTTGTTGTCAAAAAAGTGGGCTGTTATACATGTGATGTCGAGTACAGGTATAATAAGTATTGTTATTTGTTGTCAAATAAGTGGACTGTTATACATGTGATGTCGAATGCAGGTAAAATAAATATTATTTGTTGTGACATAAGTGGACTGTTATACATATAATTATTGTCATTTGCTGTCGTATAAGTAGACTGTTCTACATGTTTGAAGGTATTATTATTAAATAAGGGGGTGGTATACATATATAATGTGATGTCGAATGGAAGTATAATTAGTATTATTTTTTTTAAAGTAACGGAGGCTGATTGAGGACTCTCTACAATAAACTGGAATAATACTATTAATTACCAGTTATACCAGTCTTAACCGAAAGAGTAGGGACATTATTCTTTTTCTTTTTTTGTAAGTGTATTTTTTGATTTCACATTTTATTAGAGTATCATATGGATGGAAAGCAACTAATATTTATACGTGGTATTTCAATAGTATTATGATGATAGTATCAATATAGTAAGGAGGGGTAATAATTGTGCATCTTGTTTTAATTGATAAGGTGTCACGGTCAGTGTCTATAGTTTTGCTATTGTCAAGCACATTTGTTTCTCTAAAAATGATTTCCATTTTCTATGTAGGTAATAATGAGCAGTGCTCGGATCATGAAAAATGTTTTGGTTTAGTGAACAAATGGATATGTTTAAAACCAGACGATATATGTGATGGAGTCCCACGTTGTCATGACAACTACGATGAATTTCTTTGTAGTTTGTGTACTGAAGACTGCAAAATTGAATCTTTAGAATTTACTTGCGACGTCATGTCAAGTAACCATGGTGATGTTGTAGAAATTTCCCAGTTTATTTCATGGGAGTCTCATACCTTCTCAAAACTGTTTACTACAGTTTGACTGCTCGGTAACTTTTCATATGGAAACATCTATGGATCACGTGAAGATGTACGAAATACATTCTGTGTATCACCTGTATAGGTTAAGACAAATGGTAATGACACCACTCTTCAAAAACCTCAGCAGTTTAGATACGATCAAATTAATTGGTCTTCCGTTACTTGAAAATCTGACAGCAGGTCATCTGGCTGTAGTAAAGCATACCTCATCTTTGTATCTTGAAGGATCTCGTATTGTATCCCTTCCAAATCTAGCCTTTCAAGGACTTTTGGCAGTAACAGAAATGTATTTGGTGAATAACAGATATTTGAGATATTTTGATCCAGGTTGCTTTACAAGTCTTAACCTCCTTCGTTTGATTAGTATAACAGGTTCACAATGGCATAGTGTCTCCAAAGACCAGTTTATAGACCAAGGAAATTTGACAAGTTTAAATTTAACCTCAAATGAAATTCAAATATTGGAAAAAGGCGTTTTTGACCATTTAGTTGCTTTGAGACTCATCGACTTACGATTTAATAGAATCATTCTAACTAGTAATGTGTTTCTAAACGCAATAAACCTAAAAGTAATATATGGTGATTCGTTTACAATATGCTGTATAAAGCCGGAAGGTGCCGCTTGCTTAGCTTCAGTAGACGACATATCCAGTTGTAGAAATCTCATAGGGGACAGGGTTTTAGCTCCGTTTCTATGGTTACTGGGTGTAATGGCGTTTTTCGGAAACTTGGTAGTGTTAATCTACAGAGCATTTGTAGATAAAAGTCTTTTTGCGAAATCGTATTTTATTTTCGTGTATAACCTTGGAATTTCTGATCTTATCATGGCTCTCTATATGCTGATTATTGCTATGCATGATACACTATATGACGGTATCTACGTATGGAACGATTACACATGGAGACACAGCACCCTTTGTAAAATAGCCGGTGTTTTGTCCATGCTGTCGAATGAAGCATCCCTTATTTTTATTTCTTTAATCAGTTTAGAAAGATATCTTATTGTAAAATTTACCTTTGGAAATATTAAAATTTCTCGTAAATTGGCTCTCATACTGTCTTTCATAACCTGGGCAATTGCCGGTTTTGCATCTATGTTACCATTGTTATCATTCAACTCAACATACAGATATATAGATGACGTTCTGTCTCTTAACAATCCTAAATTTGGAGACTATGTAAATGTCATCTATCCTAGTGAGCTTGAAATAAAAGACACGACTGATTCCTCAAGTTCTGCTTCATATTTAGACTTATACCTGAAATATGACGCACAGGAAAGGCTACATTTGAAACTTTATGACAAACGTGATGACTTCAATTTTTCTGTTGTCAACTTTCCTTTTTTATGCAGCAATATACCTGCTTCTCCTGCTTATGGTGTATTTGTTTCCCAATTAATACGCTATGGTAGAGCTTGTTCCCACTACGGGGACTTTGTACAACGAAGTAGGCTGCTTGCAAATAAATTGTTGACTCAGGGATATTGCAAGCCTAGGCTTATCAAGGCCCTCAAAAAGTTTTATGGCCGTCATCACAGTATTGTTGATAAGTTTGATGTCTCTGTGTCCAGGATTGCCTTGGATATATTTGACGTCTCATAGTTCCATGTTCCTTTCACACAATTTTGATTACACACGTGGCGGGTGTAGCTAGCTAAACAGGAGGTGCTTACCCTTCCGGAGCACCCGGCCTCACTTCCCTGGTGGAAGTTCACGTGTCTAACCTAACTTGTCAGTTCCAAAGTTTTTACTTTGCTTCTGGATTGTGATTCGGAAATGGATAAGTATGTTTGTTTTTGATGATTACCATTGGTGGTATATGACGATTTCTATGCACGATCTGGGGTCTGCATAGCGATTCCTTTGACCAAAGAAATCAATAGTGGTATGGAATATGCAGTTGTGATATTTTTAGGAATCAACTTTCTCACAAGTGTCTTTATCCCTTTTGTTCTCTATCAACTTTACCGTGAGGTTAAAATTTCAATGAAAAGAGTTCAAAGTACACAAACTGGTAGAGATGTTGAGGTGGCAAAGAGGTTATCAGTTGTTGTGATCACGGATTGCCTTTGTTGGTTACCTGTCGGTATTCTAGGTGAGTATAGTCTTTAAAAATATCATACCAAGGCTTATTTTACGGCACTAGATGGTGTTTTGGAATACAGTTCATTATTATTGCCTGGACTAACATTGTGAAAACAAATTAAAGGGACTAAAAAAATCGAAAGGAAGGACCAAAATACATTAACCAAATTAAGTAAATATTTTGCATAATGGACTATACATGAGTTTTTTTTAGGGATTTTCATATATTTACCATGCATCAGATTTAGAATAGTATATATTTTTAGACACTACAAAAATATTCTCTACTGAGTATATCCTTAGGGGTGCTTAGTCAACTAACAAGGATACCAACATAGTGGTTTAATGAGTGAGTGAATTATTGTTTAAAGTCGTATCAGCATTATTGCAGCTATTCGCGGCTAGAAAAATAAAAATACAATAGTATCAATAACACGAACTAGTAAAATATAAAAATAAAAATAACAATACATGCGTTTTTAATGAAACTTTAATGAAACTATTGCTTAACTGAAAAAACAGTTATATCAAAAACAAACATATTAATCCATGTCCAAATCACAATCTAGAGCACAGTAAAAACTTTGGAACTGACAAGTTAGGTTAGACACGTGAACTTCCACCAGGGAAGTGTTCCCGTGTGATCCGGAAGGGTAAGCACCTCCTGTTTAGCTAGCTATACCCGCCACGTGTGTAATCAAAATTGTGTGAAAGGAACATGGAACTATGAGACGTCAAATATATCCAAGGCAATCCTAGACACATAGACATCAAACTTATCACAATACTGTGATGACGGCCATAAAACTTTTTGAGGAACTTGATAAGCCTAGGCTAGCAATACCCCTGAGTCAACAATTTATTTGCAAGCAGAATACTTCGTTGTTTTATCATAGACAATTTATAAGTAAAACACTCGGTTATATATGATAAAACAATTATATTTTATTATACAAGTTACTTTCCCAGAGGAAGTTTAAAATTTTATGTCCAGTGGTTTAAATTGAATACTCAACCAGGATTATCTGGGAAATAGTATTGTTTCTGTTAATCTTCCTTTAAACTTTCATTTTTGTTTATTTTTACTATCGACAAGAAAAAATTATATCGGGTTGTAACCACTCTATTTATTAAATTTACTATTGACTATTTATTGCATTTACATTCCCAATGAAACCTATAATCGTGATCGTAAGCTACATGTATTTAAAATTTTATCCACGCTATCGTCCTAAAATCATGGGTAAAAAAACTAAAGAACCTTTTTATAGGGTTAAATGGAATAAACCATCATAACTGGAATGGTAGTGTTGGTTTTTTAAGAATAAGAATTTTTTTCTTCATTCATAGTATGGTAATCCGAATTAATATTTAATAAATCGAGTGCAATAATACTTTTGTATTTATTTTAGAGATTTTATCTAAATAGTTTTCTATATTTGTTTTCAGTCATTTTATCTTTAGCTGGTATAAAAACACCAAGTGACGTGTATTCCTGGGTTATCGTTCTTGTACTTCCGTTGAATGCCGCGATTAACCCCTACATTTACACTTTCTCAAAAGCAGACACGATAAAGGTACATAACTATAATAATCATAATAAATAAAACATGTCCATGTCCAAAATACAATCCCAAAAGCGAAGTGAAAAGTTTTAAATCTGGCAAATACAGTTAAGCACGTGGACTCTGCTAGGGAGGTGAAGTTGCGTACCCTAGAACAAACCAAGAGAAGAATAATCTCATGGAGAAAAACATCAAAAATCTGATTCGATGATAATATAACGAATGTATGTTGATGTTATTTAATATATCTTGAAAATAACATATTATCGCATACCATATAAATATCGACTTATCCTTGATCGTCCTTGATTTGATTGGAAATGTCCACCTAGTCAATGAAAACTATGACCTATTGTGTCCTCACCAAAAAGCGTCTAGACGTGCTTAGTACTTCCGCTTAAACAGTATTAAAAAGATATATTTAACTAAGGTTAAAAGTTAGTTCTTAACGTAATCGAATATTAAATTGTTGTCAAGATGACAGAAACAATTTTGGAATCAATAGCAGACTTGATCTGGCATATGACTAAAAATGCCGGTCCATGTTCAAATCCCGATCCTTTGAGTAAAAGAAACAAACGGCCCATGGGCCTTAACGCTCACCTGAGGCTAAGTACATATCTTATGCAGAAGTTCAATGGTCAATAACATTTATTAAAGAGAACTCCTTATTTTCAGCAGTAAGGCAGAATTAAATGCAAAGATTTTTGCAAATTAATCATATCTTGTCCCGAGAATGCTACATATAATATATATATAGTCTAGCTACAATACATTATTCATAACAGCTGAAAAAGTAAAAACAAAAGTATAAAACTATGACCTTCATCTAGGCCATTACCTACAATATTCGAATATACATGCCTATACAAAAAGTTAATAGTTTTCGAGATAATTAACCATTTCAGTATCCTTTCCCATCTGTAACCTTGACCTTTAAACCCATGACATTAATCTATATATCAAAATGATTGTGAAATCAAAACCTACAATATTGTATTATACATGTCTTTACAAAAAATTTATAGATTTTGAGATAATTAACCATTTCAGTATTCTTTCGCATCTGTGACCTTGACCTTTGAACGCATGACATTAATTTATATATCAAAATGATTGTGAAATCAAAACCTACAATATTCTAGTGTACATGTTTATACAAAAAGTTTATAGTTTTTGAGATAATTAACCATTTCGGTAATCTTTCGCATCTGTGACCTTGACCTTTGAACCCATGGCATTAATCTATAAATCAAAATGATCGTTAAATCAAAACCTACAATATTCTAATATACATATCACAAAAAGTTAATAGTTTTCGAGATAATTAACCATTTTGGTATTGATTTGCATCTGTGACCTTGACCTTTGAACCCATGACCTTAATCTATATATCAAAGTGATCGTTAAATCAATTCGTACAATATTCTAATATACATGTCTATACAAAAAGTTAATAGATTTCTAGATAATTAACCATTTCAGTATTCTTTCGCATCTGTGACCTTGACTTTTGAACCCATGACCTTTATCAAAATTATCATTGTGCCATTACCTACAATATTCTGATATGTATGCCTATACAAAAAGTTAATAGTTTTGCAGATAATCAACTATAACAGTAATAGTTGTGCATCCTTGACCTTGACCTTTGAACTCATGACCTTGATCTCTGTAACAAAATGATCGTCATGTCAATACAATTAACTGAAAATCCCATGTCATTATCATCTAAAATGTTTAAAAAATAGCATTTCTTATCAAAGGTCAAAATCAGGGACATGACCTTGACCTTGACATCTTTTGGAAGAAAATAGCAAGACAAGATCAACAGTGAAAACTCCATACAATTATCTTAAGTCGTTATAACAATAAATGTCTCATTTTCAAAATTACATAATTTTACGCAAAAAACGCGTAACCTATTTTTCGTTCAATTTTCATGAAAAAAACAATTTTAATGTTCCAAGGTATGCTGGATCTAAATATCCAATCAAAATTTACCTGCACCTTTTGGTTTCACAGAAGATTGTTTTGTCTCTTTGCTATTTTTAGTACCGGTGGCCATCTTGTTGGGCGTGGCCGAACCCCGAACACAATTTTGAAAGGCTGTTACCCAGGCATGATAATCGCCAAGTTTCATCAAATTTGGCCCAGTAGTTTTGGAGGAGAAGATTAAAATGTAAAGTTAACACACGACGCACGACGGCCTTTGGCTCAGGTGAGCTAAAAACTTTGAAAACAGGCAAGCATGTTCATTTCTTCCAGGGAAGAGAGACCTGGTGTTCGGGACAGTGAAGTGCTTCCAGATGTTAAATAATTTCTTCCTATTCACTTTTGTACTAAAATATTTTTCTGAGTATTGCTAAATATTTTCACATTTTATCTTTTCAGCATATCCTCTGTATGAAGAAAGTCGACAAAAGACGTACATAACAAGTATTTGAAGAAACCATCACCGGATATAATCCATTTGATACATCACTAATTGCTGTACTAACATTTGATATTGGTTTTCTCTATATTATACATTGTAAACGATTATTATTCACAAACGTATATGAATGTATAATAGTTTAATGTAAGGGAAATTCTTCTTATTCATACAACTATGTGTGTCCTTTTTACAAAATATTTTACTCTTTAGGCATTAAAACTAAAAGTATTTAGAAGTATGACCTGTTAAGAAGAGACATTTGCTATTATACAATGTTTAAATGTTACTCTCATGATTGCATTGATAACAAAGAAAATATTTTTTGCTCATTTGTGATATTATAAGAAATTATAGTAAAAGAAATATTTTTCGGACATTAATTAATAAGTTTGGATATTAGTAATGCTGATTTGTACAGGTATACACCTTAACAGCCCTGTTGGCATGTAAACCTGTCAAGATTGGCCCTATATAATAGGCTGCTTGTATTACATATTACATCTTTGTATGTCATACTCCAGACTAACAAAAGTTATGTAATTCATATGTATAAATAAAAGTCACTGGACACACACAACACATACAGATAGACCCACACATGCAGGCACTACAGGGTTTGAAGACAGTCCGGGACCCGCAGTCAAAGGTTGTTAGAACATCTCGACGAGACAGACGCACGCCACACAGACTAGACCCGAATAAAGCACATTCAGTCCTCTAGATTTATCTACTACTGTTTTATTATATATCATTGTCATTGTTTCAACTATCGTGCTTAATATAGTTTTAAAATTTAATACGACGTTGTTTTTGTATTTTGTTTATTATTTGGACATGGACATGTTTGTATTTTTTAAATTACAGACTGAACTAGAAAAACTGAGCCACAAGCTCCCAAAAAATACTCCTGCTCCCAAAAATCCATCGGATCAAATTATTAAATAGGAGGTGCACTTCTACATTATATCACAAAGATTGTGTAAAAGTTTCATAAAAATCTATTGAAGGATTTAGGAGGAGTTGCGGATAAGAGATAGGTACCCTAAGGTGTAACGGAAGGACACTCCTATCACTATATATCCCCCACTTTTTAAGCGGGGGTATAAAAAAGAGACACCAGCCAAATCAACCATCAAATCACTAGAAGTGAAAACTTTTATAACATTAACTGCACCGGGGGTGGGGGTGGGGTGGTGGTAAGACCTCTAGCTAACTACACATGTTAAATCAAAATTGATAATGATAATGAACAAAATTGTGATGATAGTCATAACATTTTTGAGGGCCAAAATAACCCTACGCTTCCAAATATTCCAGATTAAAAAATGTAGACAGTTTGCTTAGTTGTGTAAAGTTTATATTGAGGTAAAATGCTTCCTACTTAGAACCATCTACAGGAGAAGTTGCTATATTAAAAAAGAACACTGACAACAGAAACGTGTCCTTATTAAGGTGCAAAAAGACTTTTTGCACAAAAGTTTGAAGCAAGGATATTTTAGACCTAGGCTTCTCAAGGCACTCAAAAAAGTTTTATGACCGTCATCACAATATTGTTGATAATCAAAAACAAACATGCTTATCAATGTCCGAATCACAACGCAGACACAAAGTAAAAATTTTGAAACTGACAATTGCGTTTTGGATTGGAATATTTGAATAGGTTAAATCGACGGAGTGAAGTCTTCATGTGATTGAGCGGAAGACGGAGGTCGGGGCTCGATTCTCTAATTGTGGCTTGCAAAATACAAAGTAAATACATGGTCATTGACGGTGAATAAAAGCCGTATTTGGTGAGGGGGCAAAAACGTGTAGAAAGCTCGGCAGAGCCTCGTATTTACTATGTATTTACTTTATCCTGCAACAGATACGTCCTAAAATTATAATTGTAACTGCGTGTTATCCATCTGTTTGACTTGTTTGTTTACACTCAAAGCGCAAGGATACAAATGTTTACGTGACGTCACGCTACCCCATCACACCCGTACTTGTCATTTTCGCTCAGTCCGACGTTCAAGCACATGTAGTTCTCAATTATTTAAATAAATAACTACAATACGATATTATTTTCATATTTAATATATGTAACAAAATCTTAAATTCTTACAATAATAATATTAAAATAAATATTCTTTTATGAAATGTTGTAAAAATCTAACAACGAAGTTGAAATATTAATCAGGCCAAGGGCATTTGTGCTGTAAGTTTTTTAGCGGTAAATTATAACCAAGTCAATATGCCTATGTGTTACATTGATTTTGAAACGGTGCAGTGTAGATGTTCATATTTGTGACATGAAGAGTTGCTCCGAAAAACAAAGAATTGGGAATTTTTATTACAAGTGTGAGATTCTTGAAAATTCATACATGTAGGGATATTTAAATTGTTGATATTTCCAGTACGGCTGCCTTGTTGAGAAAAGGATTCATTGAGATTGCCATTGTTTTGGCGAGTATCGCTCAGTATATTTGAATATATTCTCTGTTGATCCTCAGTGATAGAGCTATAATTTAGAACAGATTGCACATTTTTGTGACCACTTATTTGCATAACATCTGTAACAGGAACATTTTCGGATCTAAGTTTCTGAACTAGAGTTTTACGAGTACTGTGGTTTGTCAGTTTTTTACCAGAATTCAGATCAGCTTTAGATGCCATAGATTTCATTATTGATGATAATTTTTTCTGTCCAACTTTCTGTTTTATGAACCACTTGTCAGATCTACTGTCGTCCAACGAAATTGTTCTTGTTGAAATATAGAATGGATCATTTTCATTGCAGAAATCAGCTGGTCGTTTTGAAGCAAATGTTTTATAAAATTTAACGGGATTTCTGTCACAGTTTACGGCAAACATTTTTGGGGCAACTTCCCGTACATCTGTTAAGTTCTCCCCTGACGGTGTTTTACTTTCTCAGTTAATTCCAAATATTCTGTACCATCAGCAGACATTTTTAAAGTATATCCCCCCATCTCAAAGAATAATGTTCTTGGACCCCTCTCAAACCAAAATGAATACAATTATTTAACCACATTGTATTCAGGAGTGCTTCAGGATTTGTATCCCCGAGCAGGCCCCTTTCATATAAAATATTTATTTCAGTGTCAGATAAGGGCTGCGATTTATTTGGACGGTTTCCTTTTCCTTTTTTTCAATGATTTCATTTTTGCTTTGAGAGCTTGACGGGTAAGTTCAAAATTGTCAGTGTCAGAATTAATAATTTTGCCGTTTGAATTTTCTATCAACACCAGAAATTATAGATCGAATCGTAGTTGGTTCAAATTCTCCTCCGTCGTGCTTACGGACTGCCAACACAAAATTAGCTAGAAGGGGGTCCAATTCTGTGGGAAGGATGGATGTAATGTCACGTTCCTTATTTTTTTAATTTTAGAAACTTTTTGACAATGTTTAAATCTCTCATTGTTTTTTTCACAGTATTTTTGTTCTGCTGGCCAGCAATGAAATTTTCAACATCATTTTCATCAATTTCTATGAACTGATTCACATTTATTGGGTGTTTTCTGTTCAGTGTTTTCAATTGCAGTGTTTACAAATTGCTCTTCTGTATCAGATACTGCAACAAACTCTGCATTTGCCAAGTTCTGAACAGTATCGTCACTTTCAGTGACATCAAGAAGTAAGGGAATTTCATTTACACTTATTTCTTCGTTATGCAGAGTGTCGGCATTGCCAGATTCAGAATGATCTGTCATTGAAATTTTATTTTCTTCAGTTTCAGTTGAATCAAATAAATTATAAAGGATTTAAAAATTCCCTATTTCAACAAATTCCTCTTCCATTTTTTTCCTTTCTTATTCTTTTCTGTTTTTCAAGTTTTTTTCTCTCACTTCAATTGCAGACGTTTTCTGTATTTCTGCCATATTCTAAAAGTCCGGCGGAATAAAGTAACAACTTATAATTTTTCATTTTTATTTTTAAATCATATTGATATAACTACGTGTATTTTTAAAAAAAATCATTCTTTTTTAAAATAAAATATTAAAATTTATGAATTTATTGATCATGTTTATTATACTGTGTTTTTGTTTACATTGAGAATGGGGTTCATTTGGGTCAAAGGTTACGTCAAATGTTGAATGGAAAAAGCAGTGCCGTAACTGTGACGTCACAGTTAGCGCGTGGCTTTATTGGGTCAGTGACCGAATAAAGATAAGGTTTATTCGGCAGGCTTTATGATGTCAATGTACACGTTAGTTGCAGGATAAATGATAATGAATGTACTTGTTGAGTTATGGTCGATGTTTGATGTCAGGGGTTTAATATCAAGGGCTGATCATAATTACGAAATAGTAATTTGAAATAAAGAATTAATTATTTGGTGAATACAAATTACTATAAAGTTTTATACTCAAACCTTGTCGACTTTCGTAGGGTATCAACTTTCTTTAATTGTACGTCCAATTATACCAATTACTCAGACATATGAGCCTTTATACGCATGACGCGCTTACGTAATCAATGGGGATAGATTCGGGTGTACATTTCATCATTTTAACAATTTCTCGCATTTTCACATTCAATATGGATATGGTTAATACTAGCTAACATTTTCTCTAAGGTAACAGACTACTTGTGGCTAATTTTTCCCACAGGTAACTGGGAGCCTCGGTGACCGAGTTGTCTAAACTTTGACATGCGTTTACGGATCACAGTGCCTCTCGCCAGTAAGGTTTCAATCCCAATCAGGACAGATCATAGTGAGTGAGTGAGTTATTGTTTAAAGCCGCATCAGCATTATTGCAGCTATTCGCGGCTGGAAAAAGTAAAAGATACAATAGTATCAATAACACAAAGTATTAAAATGTAAAATTAAAAATAACAACAAATACATTTTTTAATAAAACTATTGCTAAACTGATAAAAACCAGTTGTATCACAGACAATTTATAAAAAACACTGGGTTATATATGATAAAACAATTATATCTTTGATACAAGTTAATTTCCCGAAGGAAGTTTAAAATTTGATGTCCACTGACATTACTAAAAAGATCTTGCATTGATAATGCTGAATAAAAAGTATCCCTTGTATGTGCAAAGTCAACACAATCCAGCAAAATGTGCTGGATAGATTGTTGACCTTGACAAGGGATACACTGGGGAGGTTGTTCTCCCTTTAATATAAAAGAATGTGTAAAATAACTATGGCCGATTCTACAGCGCCGAAGAACAATACTTTCATGCCTATTGTACTGGGACAAAGGTATAAATCCCAGACAAGGCTGAATTGAAAATAATTTATTACGTTCTTGGCTATTCCAATGACTTGACCATTGATCATTGATATAATTGTATATCAATGGTTTTAAATCAGTATGCGGAATTATGCAAGAAGTTATATTTTAGACAATGCTGCTTTAGCAGCTGAATCGGCTTTTGTGTTGCCTTTAATACCAACATGGCTAGGCAACCAACAATAATGTATTATTTTATTAAAATCTGAAACTGCATATGTAATTGAAGTATGCAATTCCAGAATTTCACTGATTAGAGGGTGATCAAAATTTCTGCTCTTTATTGCCCGAAGGACAGATAAAGAGTCAGAGCATATAATAAAAT
Organism: Anadara kagoshimensis; assembly: GCA_021292105.1. Classification (NCBI taxonomy): domain Eukaryota; kingdom Metazoa; phylum Mollusca; class Bivalvia; order Arcoida; family Arcidae; genus Anadara; species Anadara kagoshimensis. The sequence continues at coordinate 66,415,020 of CM037859.1, forward strand.
TGTTATGAGGCGATTTTGAAATAAACTGTAAAGCAAGCAATATTGCTTTAGCCTCAGCTGTGAATATGGAGCTTTCATTTGGAAGGCGAATACTAATTGTTTCGTCTCCAATAACTGCGGCCGCTGATACCGACCAGCAGTTTTGGATCCATCAGTATAAATTGGATGCCACTGTCGTAGCAGGACAGATCATAGTGTCAAAAAGTTTGTCAGTTCGCATGCCGGAGGTCGGTGGTTTTTTTCCGGGCACTTAAGTTTTCTCCTACATTCCAGAACTGGCCGACTCGATATAAGCGAAAAATCTGCGGAGTGAAATACTATTGGTCCACCGAACATAACTCGTACATGTTACTGACAATTAGTAGCTATATTTTCTTCTACGCAGCCAGTTAGAGATAATTAAGTTGCAATCGCAAGTCTCGTAATTCCCATAAAAGTTTATACACATTTAAGACATTAGCAAAATACTAAATCCGTTTATACCGTTTCGATTGCAAATACTTTGTAGATCACCAAATGGTGTTTACACACGTGGCAGGTTTATCCCTAACCCTGAAAATTTTCAATAACATGCCGTTTTATACAACCAAAAAAAAACTAATCTCAAATGGTTTAAGTATGGAATAAATAGCATTTCAGTAGCAAGTAGTTACTAGATGAAAATTGGCCCATTGTAGCAACCCACTTTGAAAAAATTACGCACTTTGAAAAATTTTTTCAAATCGCGTTAAATTCGGGACAAGCTCAACGCACACAAAATTTTCAAAGTGCGTTAAAAAATGGTTCAGCTCAACGCACTTTGAAAAAAATAGTTTTTTATTTCAAACAGTGTTAAAAAACACCTGTGACAACCCACTTTGAAAAAATTACGCACTTTGAAAAATTTTCTTCTCAACCATAAAACATCTTTGATTTCAACAATTTTCTTGGAGCTCTTCTTTAAGGGAGACCGATAATAACCAACAGGAATAAACGTGCACCAGGCAGTTTGATAGACAGTACTTTCAAAATGGCAAAGCACATACACACAGAGAGAGAGAGAGAGAGAGAGAGAGAGAGAGATTTTATTAAAAGAAAACGAATTGCCAACTTGTCGACCTGCCTGAAGATATAATTTTTATACACCCGTCATATGACGGGACGTATTATGTTACGGTGCTGTCCGTCCGGGCGGGCGTCTGTTAACAATTTGTATTCCATTCAATAGAGACCACAAACATTTATGGATTCAAATGAAATTTGGTATACAGCTTTACCATGGTAATACCTTGTGCAAGTTCGAATTACAACTTTTTCGGATTATTTTTGGAGGAGTTATGCCTCTTTTTTAACTTAGAAATTTTTGTATGTATGACCATGTGGTTTGTATTCCATTCAGTAGACAATACAAACATGATTTAAATGAAATTTGTTATACATTTGGTATACACATTTACGATGTTAATATCTGGTGCAAGTTCGAATTACAACTTTTTCAGATTATTTTTGGAGGAGTTATGCCCCTTTTTTAACTTAGAAATTTTTGTATGTATGACCATGTGGTTTGTATTCCATTCAGTAGACAATACAAACATGGATTTAAATGAAATTTGTTATACAGTTACACCTTAATCATGATAATATCTCGTGCAAATTTGAATTACAACTTTTTTGGGTTACGAGTTATGGCCCGAACACGGAGTTGGTAATATATTTTTACATACATATATCCTAGTTGTACTTATACTTCTCAGTAAATAGTACTACTCGATCAATATAACACGGGCGTATAATGCTCCGCTCGGCGGTGCTTTTGTTTGATTTGTTATTTGGTCATCTTTGATGGGTTGAAATTGTATTTATTTGTTATGGTGTTTAATAATCTACTTTCTGTCACGAAAGGTAATTTCCGTGTGTGAGAGATCACTGGTTCGAACCCCTGCAGGATCTGACCAAGACTTCAAATGATATTGTGAAATGAAAGCCATTGGGGTAATTTGGATAAGACCTTATAACCGATGCCCCATGTCGACGCAGGTGTTACACGATAAAGAGCACTCCATCATCCATGGGTAAAACTTTCTGTCACTTCGCATATAGCTGGGGAAGTCTTGATATAATTCATACTCTCAAAAGTAAAACATGACGTGGGATCGATATAAGGGTTTGTTTGTTTATCAAAAGTCTTAAAAACGTATAATCTTTGTACAAATCAAAATGGACAGTCTGTAGTGCAAACATAAAGAGTGATCAGATGAACCCGTGTATATAGACAATGACAAAATAAAATATTCTGTCTAAAGAATGAGAACCGCAACTAAAAAATTGGAAAATACCAAATATAATATCTTTTTTTGTTCATCTGGTCGGTCAAATTACAATCTTCAATAGAAACCGATAAGAGCATTTCGGCAATAGGCAACTGGACACCTATAGCTATGCAAGTTAATTCTATTAACAAGCTAAAAATTTAGAACATGATAAAACTGTCTTGAGTCGTTTTGAACACTTTTTGTATAATAAACTGCAGACAAAAAGAGATAACCTTAAAAACCTAATTACAGTATGATCTGTTCCTAGCGGATTGGGTACGTATTTATGCTATGAGAAACGCCTTTAGACCACTAAATAGCTAGGGTATATATATCATATATGATCACAGAGGTTCCATATTACAGATTGAAGACAATAACAAATTTTATAAAATGCAGCACATTGACTTTAAACCACTGCGGTAGCTCAGTTGGTAGAGTGCTCTGTAAGTGGGAGGTTGTGGGTTGGATCCCCGGCCGGGTCTGACCCAAGACTTGAAAGTGTGTAATGACTACTCTTTCGCCAAACACTAGGTATTACGAAAATTGAGTCACGGTTCTTTCGGATGAGAACTTAAAATAAACGAGGTCCCGTGTAACAATAGGCTTGGCACAATTAAGAACCCTGCTATGGAATGCCATCAGCGCAGCGCAACGCAAAGGCAAAATTTCTTCACCTTCACCTAGAGCCGTTATGTTTTAAAAAAAAATTAAAAGAAAATTAAAAAAATCTTTGTGAGCAACCTCACATACCTAGCGCTCTCATATTGGAAATGCTGTCATAACCGTAAACACGTAAATTTCAGCGGAGCAGAGTAAAACGTGAACTAGACCTGTAACACATAGTGGTAGAGTACTAGACCGACTTGCAAAAAATCTGTTCAATACCAGTATTTTGGAAAGAAGTTCGAAAAACTGTTCTTGAAGACTTCCCAAATTTCCCTAAAAGCAACAGAGCGGGACGAAATAAAAACTCGTTCTGTAACTCATTGTACCAAATATTAGTGTAATATCTACAAGCGTTTCGAAAAAAACTGCGGTAAACTGTTATTTGAATCAAATTTTCAAATACAAAGGTTCGGATTCGTAAAACTATGCGGTTTGGAACAAAATGTAAACTTGATCTGCAACTCGTTATGGTTGACTCGCATTAAATAAATCGCCCTAATATATTTATCTGCAAGCGTTTAGGAAAAATGCGGAAAACTTATGACGGACTGATGGACGGACGGAGGGACTGGAAAACAGCATCATACCTCCTGCAACTTGAGTTGCGTGGAGTATAATAATAAATATCCTACTTGAATCTGCCAAAAGCTTTTGGTTACTGGCATTGTCCAGTTCCACAATTTTTAGAATCTTTAACACCAATTAAATAGCTGTGTTTCCTCTCTTGAACATAAACTACTACCATAATGAATGCGTGGCGGGTGTCGCATTGGAGCTGGAGATACTACTTCCGGAGCACCTGATCTCACTTCCAGTCTGTCTGGAGGTCTGCGCTTCATTTCTTACACATATTTGCAAGTTATTTAGTTTCACGAGAAAGGAATACACATTGGTATTGTTTGTGTGGATTTATGTGTTCAATGGCCAAACTTATATATTCAAATTTGAACTAAATCAGACAAACGGCCGATTATGCGTTTATAGTAACAGCGGGTATCTTGGATATGGCGCGGGAACGCCAAACACAACTTTCAATCTTTACAAACCATGAGCCTTCCACACCAAATTTGGTTCAAATTGGCCCAGTGGTTTGATTGTAAATATACATGGTTTACGGTCAGGATATATACGGTATAGGTGCTACATATCGCAAAGATATGTGTTTTCCCAAAATGTCCCTCCTTGTAACCCCCTCCTCACCCCGACACCCTAGGCTGCGGAACACATTTTGAAACTGGTTTTTACAATCTGCGACATACAAACGCTAAACCTGCTATTAGTTATGCTGGTTAAAACTTGTGTTGGCTGCTGTAGATCGTTCAATCACAAATGAAAATATGCGTTGAACAAAGTGAAAAAAATTTAAATGTACCTCATTAATGCAGTTTAATTTTTTTTTCAATTCGCGTTAAACTTGTCCCGCATTTAACGCAGTTTGAAAAAAAATAATCAAAGTGCGTAATTTTTTCAAAGTGGGTCGAATTTTATATGTACCTCATTAACGCACTTTGAAGTATTTTTCAAAGTGAGTTGAGCTGAACCATTTTTTAACGCACTTTGAAAATTTTTTTCAAAGTGCGTTGAGCTTGTCCCGAATTTAACGTGATTTGAAAAAATTTTTCAAAGTGCGTAATTTTTTCAAAGTGGGTTGCTACAGCCCATGTACAGGTGATAAATGAAACTTTTGTTATGCATTTCTACATGAGACAACTCATTCTTAAACTTTACTTAAGAAAACATGTGAACAATCTGTTTAAGGTTTCACGACTGTATAACGCGTTTTTGACTTGGTGAAAAATTTCTCTTTAAGTTAAAGCAAGTGTGTACTTATATCAGGATAATTGTATATAGAATAACATCTACATGATAATACCAGCAACAAAAAATCTGTGAAATTCGGTAGTACTGAATAAATCAAAGCACTGATACAGCTGAACGTAGGAAAGTATTGATGACGATGGTTATGGTTCTGATGTTGCCTATGATGATGATGATGATGATTATGATGATGGTGATGGGAATGTGACATGAGTAGTTATGCTACTGATGCAGATAGTGATACAGTAGGATAGCCAGCGCATTGATTCATCAAACAAAATTTCACGCGCAAAGTGAAAAAATTGTCAAAAAGTTGAATTCACTCGTGGCGGTAAAATTACATAATATTTATTTCACTGCGAGTTTTTAATACTATTTGTAGTATTTTATCGTCTTTTGAGGACAAAAGTAAGTCATTAAAGACGATTTTTATCAAAGTCGGTGAGAATTTAACAATTTAAATTGTAATTGAATGTTAGGCACCGGCGAAAAATTGAAAATTGAAACTTTAAAAAATATCATTCTGTGTACGCAGTTCCTCATGCACCAAAGATGTTTTTACATGAACGGAAAGAACTTTTTCTCACGGTTATTTTGATGTATAATACGTGATATCGCGATTACTCGTTCGTCGGAACTCTCTAGTGATGAAGATAGAAAGGCGTTGTCGTCTGGGTACAAACATGGCAACAAATCGGCGTCCGTCACAACTGTCAAATACCAGACGAGATTTGATCACCAGAGAATTATTACAGACCTTAAAAAGGGAGGAACTATGCGAGTACCTAGGAGAACACGGCGTGAACCATTCTAACAAAAGAAAAGAAGAGTTGGTGACCCTTTGTGTACAGACAGCGAGATTAAACATACCGGTTAGACAGGGTGACGATTATGCCGTTCAGAACACCAGTCGACGGACAGTGCGCGGCACAGAAGTCCTGGAACCTTCTTCAACTAGTTTACAATGGTCCAGTAATTTACGAGGATTGCCAATAATTGATATGTTTGATGTTGGCCAGTTTCTATTGTCATCGTGTGGTTGGACGAAGCAAAGGATCCACGATAGAAAGAAGGATAGTGCCTATCAGCTACATTCAAATAGTCACGCCCATGATGTTCAGATAGCAGATATAGGTATGTATGAAATAATAATAATAATGATAATAAATGGTTTATTACGAAAACGTTAGTAAGTGTTGTTCACCCACATAGCATTACAAATAATATTACAAATAATACTACTGTAAGATGGTTTAATACTAAATAATGCAAGGAATGTGTATTTAATTCTATAAGAATTGTTACAAAGTAATCAAAGTAATACAAAGCAAATGCCCACAAAAATGTTTCAGATGGACCATTTGGGCCTGTATTTTTTTTAATTAAAAAAATATATGGTGAAATTACAGTAAAAACTGTAATAACTAATTTACCTAATTTTAATCTGTGTCTGACTAGGTGCACTTGGGATTGTTTCAGTTAATTGTTTATGGTTTTTAAGGTGTCACATAATGACAAATGGATAATTGGAAACTCTTTTTAGACATTTCAAAAGGGTTATTTATAATATCAAAGTTAACTTGGTTGGAAAATCAAGTGACCAAATTCAATCCCATAACACAATTTGGAGTTTATAGATATAATGTGGATCCCTATAAAGAACCCGCATCTGTAGATCACTAAATTTTCAATAAATATTCCTTTTTTATTAACAGTTCTGAATCCAAAAGCTTATTATTATAAAACAAATTAAACAAATATAAATTTATAACTTGATTTAAAGCAAATTCAGAAATACTAACTTCAAAACTGAGTAAATATCTGTAGGCAAAGAAAATAAGAACTACCTTATGACATGATTTATTATTATTATTGCTATAGGCTATATTTGATGTTGTTCTCTGTCATTGTTGCTACATTATATTGTTTTGTATGCTATAGCATGCACTTTATGCTGATGCAATAAATTTGTATATAAAATTATTGTTTACCATAGTCAAAACTCGGATGTATTGTAGCAATTTAAAATTATTTTTTAGGTAATGGTATGATGTACATCAGGGCAAAATGTGTACCAGAGACAAGACAATCTGGAGATCCTTACAAGTTATGGATTTTATTGGAAAATACTGGGCAGATTTTTTCAGCTGAATGCAGTTGTGTGGCGTAAGGCATTATTTCATGTTTATTTGATTGCAAGTTAATTTTATAATATTTAAAAAAAATTCATATGCCATACGAGTGAAACAGATTACATATAGCACCCCATCCTGTGCATATAATCAAAATCAACAAGCATGAAATGAATGTTTACTCCCTGATGACTGGTTGTCTTATGTTATTAAGTTTTTTTCAATACATATTTGAAGACTACACGTTGATCTTTAATGATACATTTATAAATTATAAATAAATACAAATTGTATAAAATATATTTAAAGTTTATAATACTTTCAATACTTCAAAATAATAACACTATAAGTATCAATTAATTGTTTTTCATTCAATATTTCATTTGCAGAGGGGATGGTTCTTGTAAGCATGTGGTTGCTGCTATCTTTGGATTGCTTGCATTCAGTACAGATATGGAACATGTTTCTGTTACTGATGTTCCTGCATACTGGACAGCACCAAAACGTATCTGTAAACCAGTGTCTGTTGATGAACTTGATATCAGGTATACATATACAGTTTTGAAACTCATCTTTACCAAATGTTTAAATCTTCAGAAAACTGAAATGATGTTTGCTGAACAGAACCACTAATAATGTAAACCAAATAGCTTACTATCTTTGGTTTGATTGGAGATGTTCATCTAGAGGTCATATGAGATTTAGTTTTAACAGATTTATTTTCTAACAGTCAGTGTTCATTATTGAAGGGTCGGTTGGGCCCTTTTTTGACAAATGACCCCATTTTAAGGCATTAGTGGGCAATAGTTAACATTACATGAACGCAAATATTGATGTAATGGTGTTTTTGAGGAATGATTTTGAAAACGGCTTCCTCTGAAAAAAACCTAGATTGAACAATGCGTCAGAAATAAAATTAAGACACTTATACAGTATAACATTGTTATAATGCTCCATAACAAGTTAATAATTTTACCACCTTCTCATAATATTTTATAATTCCAGTTCTATTACTTTTATTTTTTATTCTCCATGTCAACCTTGATGGATCACAAAACCCTTTATAATGTGAAATTCTGACCAAACAAAATCAATAGAAGGTTTAACTGTACACTGAAATCATGGTTGATAGTAGGGATTAGGGATATCATGGTTGATAGTAGGGATATGTAGGGATAAACCCAGAGGATCTTACATTATTTCTCTGATGTAAGCAAGTTATACCTACATTAAAATACAAAATGAGTAATTAAAGCAAATCCAGCAACCAGCATCTCTTAACTTTTATGCTAAATAAGACTTGTATAAACATTTTGAAAGATAAATTTATGTTTAAAATATTTCAGACGTGACATTACTACCAATAAGAAGCCTGGCCCAACACCATACGATGGCTACGAGACATTACCTCATGACACTCTAGATAGAAAGAAAATAGAAAAAGATATCACAAAGTTGTTGAAACAGTCAAATCTAGCTAGTGTAGCCCTTTATGTGTTATCTGACTCAGAATCAGATGGAAGTGCTGATTTTGATGAACATCCTCTAAATATAATAGATTTAATTAAAAAATATGGAGATGACAATATCGACCAACATATGGATGAAGGTTACATAAAAAATGTTAGTGAGTGTACCATAGGGCAATCAGATAATTATTTATGGAGTTATCAAAGGAGGGGCAGACTAACAGCATCACAATTTTATAGCGCTTTGCATTATAGGGGAAATAATTCACTCAACAGTATTGTCAAGTCTTCACTTGGAATGTATAAAGAATTTCGTACAGAGGCTACAGAGTATGGTAAAACTTGCGAGCCAATTGCAAGAAAACAGTATGTTGAACATATGTTTGATTTGCACACATCATTTCTTTGTGAGGATAGTGGTTTTTATATATATCCAACATATCCTTTTTTGGGAGCATCCCCAGATGGTATTATTTCATGTAAATGTTGTAATAAAGGTGTGGTGGAGATCAAGTGTCCATTCAAGTTCAAAGATAATGAGCCTCATGAGGCAATGGAAAACTTGTCATCATTTTCAACAAAAGATGGGGTGATCTGTTTGGATCAGAGTGAGAATTCACCATATTATATACAGATTTTGGGACAGATGGCAGTGTGCAATGCACCTTTTTGTGACTTTATTCTGTATACAAAGAAAGGCATTTATATTGAGCGTGCACCATTCAATTCAAATTTATGGAACTCTGTATTCACTAAACTCAAAGTTTTCTATCAGAATTGTTTACTTCCTTCACTCTTATCTCATTCTGCTTTTTAATTTTTAAGTAAGAAAGTAATTTTAAAAATGACTTGAATGAAGAATAAATATAAGTGAAATCAAAAATGTTACAGTATCTATATGTAAATACATGTAATAAGGGATTGAGAATATGCAATTTGTTTTGTATCAAAGATGAACATGACATTTAAATGTATTTTTTATATTTCTTCAGCAGAGTTTTATTCATTCTTCATTCAAATCATTGAGCAGTTACAAGTAAGATGAACTAAATGATATTGATATGTGTTGAACTCTTAGCTAGATGCAATTGTATACAGGGTATTTATCATAACAATTATATAACAACTTAAATGTAATAATATGCTACCAAATATGCTGATCAAGTTAGAGAACCTTCATTTCATAAAGATCAAATTACATCTTGTGTATCTGATCATGGCTAATGGAGGCAAATATTGTACTTGTGGAAACTTTAAATTCTCTTAGATATTCAAATTTACAAATGGACTTGACTAGCTAGTTATCTGGATATTTAGCTAACAGTACATATATCAATATTAATTTTTGTATTTATTTACAAGAGGTGACAGCAGGTTACAAAATGCAGCTGCAATCTTTAGAATTGGTGAGGACAAATTTTTCATTTTAATTGGAAGTATGTGTCCTAAAAGTTTGAAAGTTTTCAGTCGTCTAATTGCCCTCTCAACGTGTATTCTGACAGATGCTATTTTCCTAGTTTCCTTTATCTCTCTTGATGTCAAAGTTTTCCCCTTGCTATTATTGGATGCTCTTGTAAATGGTGGCATATTTAGTTTTGCTCCTTTTTTCAACAACAGATCCCTTATCTGAAACCCCCTGTCAGCCATCACTTCATCACCTGCTTTAATGTGGTCTAGGTATCCACTGAGTTCTGTTATTCTCCTATCAGAAATATTACCTGACCATAAATTGGATATAAATGTAAATGCACCATTTGGCTGTATAGCAACTAGAGCTTTCAGGGTATTATGTGTTTTGTAATTGCTCCAAGTAGCTGACTGTGCACTAGAATTTCTCGGTTTCTGTATGTATATCTCAGTACAATCTATTATTGATGTTGTGTTAGGGTACTTCAGTTTAAAACTAAGAGGCATGTGCTTTCTGATTTTGTGTATTGAAGGCCATTTGATTATTGGATCCAGATACTGACTCAAAAAGTTAACCCAGGTTGCGAACATATTTGATATATGACTGAGTGAAACTCCAAATAGATACGATAATGTTAAATTGTCAAGGCCTAATCTTATTTTCAGCATAACTATAATAAATTCTTCTTTTATAGTTAGTTTTCTTTGTTTCCCAGGTTTTCTGTTGTTTTGATTTTGCCACCTTTTTTCACCGCCCTTGCTAGCACCCTTCCATGAAACTGTATTGTTGAACAGAGGGGTTATCAAAGTTTAAAAACCTAATAAAAATGTAAGTGATGGCAAACCAATAAAATGCTTCACTGACTTATCAGATTCTGTAATTTTGTTAAGTATCATGTTTCTCATATTAACTGCATTATTTTCCAGCTGTTTTTTCAGAGATAGATTTTCTTCTGTTAATAATTTGTTCTCATTTGTCAGTCTTTGAATGTCACTCTGAAAGTGAAAATGACTTCTGAGTTTGACATGCTAAAACCAGGTTGTGTAAAATTAATTTAACCAGCAATTCGCTCTTATTAAACAAAAGTATCTTTGAATTAAGAAGTTTTATTTTCAACTAGTGTAAATTGTTAATTATAATGCATTTTTTAATCACATACTAGATAATCACTTTTTATTTCTTTCACAGATTTGTCAGTCTTTGAATGTCACACTGAAATGAAAATAATTTCTGAGTTTCACATGCTAAAACTAGGTTGTGTAAAATAAATTTCACCAGCAATTCACTTTTATTAGACAAAAGTATCTTTGAATTAAGAAGTTTTATTTTCCACTATTGCAAATTGTAAATTATAATGCATTTTTGAAATCAGATATTAAAAAATCACTTTATTTCTTTCAGATATTATTTGTGGTAATACTGGTGATGTGCTTGATAAATAATAGTTAATACATTTGTATTATAATGAACACTTTAATACAAGAAAGTAAAATACAAGTACAATGATAATGATCTTATCAAGTTTGTTCTGGATCTTATCTTCAAAGAAGGGAAAATAAAATTATGAAATCAAACTTCAACATGAATAAAAATTTCAACATAATCTTTTAAAATAAAAAATACACAAAATGAATTTAATATAAATTTCTATGCACGACTTCAGGATTATTTATTTTAAAATTTAATTTCACTGATTTGAATACTTACACTATTTGTAACACGTAAAGTACTGAACAAAGTACATTTAAAAGAACAAAATAACATGCAAAATGAAATGCAAAAAGTCAACTGAAACAACTAGTTTTACCTCCAGCAATAAATTTCTAGTTGATAGTCTATTTATTTCATCTAACATTTGTTGATACTTGATATTGTCATCATAAGTGTTTCGTGCATAGATGTGATCATCAGGGATATTGTCTAAAATACAATATTTTAGGGCATATTTACAAAATTTGTTATGAATTAAAGGAGTTTGTCTAATGTTTTAGCAACTGTATTTTAAAAAAAATGAAGGAAGTTGCAATTTGATTTTTTATTTTATGCTCAGCTTGAAATTGTTTTGATTTTTAAAATGTGCCTTTCTTCCCAAGTGTTTTAAACACTTGTGTATTATTATCATTCATACTTAATAAATTTAATGGATATATGAAATAAATTATTAGTTGCATTTTTCATTAGATATAACCACAGATGTTCATCAATGCCATGATTTTAATACAATTAATCAAAGTGTGTACCAGTCACTTAATAGTAGGTGTCTTATGTACCTACTTTTTACATAGTTGTCTGAATCAGCAATGGTTTTGTGTTATTTTAAACACTATCTTGTAAACATGTTACATTTCTTGTGTGAAAAGACCAAGAATATCATTTTAGAAAATCTGCAATATTCTCAAATGAGGTTTGAACCCACAACCCTCAATTTTAAAGCTAGTAACTACACCACTTATATGACGAGAAACCGAATGAATGTGATTGATGTAATTGAAGAGTGTTTACATCCCATTAAAGACTATTTCACTTATAATGAGTCTATATCCATGCGGGTGAAGTGACTGAAATTTTTATCTTTGCAGTGTGCTCAGAACAATATGTGGGGAGAATTTTTTTTATCCATTTTTAGGTCTTCTGGGTTCAAAGCCCAATGTTCAAATACAGAGCAAGCAATCTAACAACTAAGCTACCATGGCAAGAAAATTCATAAAAAAGTTGTCCATATCACAAATGAGACTCTGTGATTGTCATTTAACATTCAAACAACATTATATAGCTGAAAAACTTTCATCTGATGTGTTTTAGTAATCCCACCTGTGAATAAATCACATTACTACTTTGAGGCTCAGCCAATATATTCATTATTATTAGTCTGATTGAATAAAAAAATATACTTCCAGTCAAGATCATTTCACTTATATCAAGACCATAAAAGTGCTGCTAAATCTGGAAAAATATACCTATGCATTTTACTTAAATTATAAGGTGCTGGGGTAATATGCCTCGAGTGTGATGAAAATAGAGGAGGGGTCTTTCAGTATGAAGGTCTCATCCAACAATAAATTTCAAATAACATCTAGCAGCATAATTTACCAAAATGCCATTGAAATGGACCAGCATTGGTTTCATTAACCCATCTATAAAATAGAATTTGACTGTCAAACCAATTACCATTACCTTGGATATGGTTTTGTAAATGTACAGGAATATGTTCAGATTCATTTGACTCCAATTCTACTTCCATTTCACCTGATACGTATGGGTAGCAGACAGATGACTTGTCTAACCCATATTCCTTTATTAATCTAATTTTTTTGAGAGGTGTGTCTTTAACGTGACATTGGACTTCCAAATTCGCTCTGTTGCCGTTTCGATGTCCCGACGAATTTTTCGTTTTTCTATCTTTACCCCGTTTAAAACTGTTATATCTAAACAATGTAGGGTATGGGTTAAGTGGTGTTGGCTCGCTATCTTCAAAATGTTGGGAGCAGACAACTAGATGGCGCAAATCATATTGGGGATTTCTTGCCAAGTTTGCATTGATCTGCTCCTTTAATCCATCCCTACGGATTAATTTTAACCAGTTGTTCCTTACACCTCGAACCTTTGGAAGTGGGTAAAACGAAATATCATCATTCCCCTTTCTGCTGTCGGCCGTACAGCCTTCAGCAATGCAGTGTAAGATCGGCATAATTTTTGTTATGTCATGCTGACATTCTTGTTTACTGTGGTTACGGTTGTCCCGCAAATCTCGCGAGATTTACGGGACAACATACTTTTCGCGCCTTCATCACTAAAGAGTTCTGAAACGTTAGGTAACTCCGGGTAATCGCGATATCACGTATTTGTCAAATAATTTTCTTTACACAAAAAACGTACCAGTTTAAAATGTCGAAAAAATCGATGACTTTGCCGGATTCTCGATCATGGGCCGCCCCCTTTCCGACTAATTTGACACAGAAAAAATGCTAAGATAGCTTCCTTATTGTATGTAATGTATAAATTTGATAATTGAGAGACGCTGTGGGGATATTTTTGTTGAAATAAAGTAAGTTTTTCCTTAAAAATATTGTATTTTCTCTCCATTTCTCGTCTAATCTGCCGATTTTTTGGAACTACTTCCAGTCGGACATATTTGATTAGCATTCGTCCCGCTTCGATCAGTTTTAGCATGCAGAAAATGTCATCGTGTATTTTGGACAAAATAGTCAAGCTTTTTTGCCTTATTTGTCATGTATGATCGATCTGCATGGCTATCGAACACATTAGATACGCATGAATTCTAATTTTACCCATATGGACTCGGGATCTGTACCAATACAGTGTACAGTGCAACCTGCTCATGTAGGGCTAGTTAGGGACTCAGAATTACTGAAAATTACCAACTGATTTTGCTTTGCTGGCAAAATATAAACAGGACCTGTCTGTCATATCAGTACATATCATTGGATAAATCAGTTAACATCATTAAAGAGGGTTAGAAAGGACTTTTCTTAATGAAATATTTCCCAAAATGAGGAAACATCTCCCATGTTAGTTTAGCCACAGTCAACACAACATTGGTCTTTATTATTTAAATTTTGGTTCTGTTCTGATGCCAATAACCCCGGCATTATTATTTTAGTACAATTTAGACATGAAAAGTTGATTATTTTGCTTCATTAAAGTTTTAAGTCAACTTGACATAGCACACATAACATTTAAAATAGACTATGTGGTAGTAGGAAATAGGAAAAGTGAATACCAATCATGTGGATTTCATTTGACTTGGTTAAAAATTTAACTCCATATTATAATGATTAAATACAGATCTGTAAAATATTTAGGAATTTCAGTAATTTCTGTAAAATTGTAAAAGTCTGATAAATAAATATCACCTTCTTTCAGGAAAATTCATGGGAACTGGTTTGATAATAGCATTAAGAAATAAGTTGATGCAAATGCAGTGAAATTCATGACACAGTGTATCCAAATGGGCATTATTAGTTTAAAAGAATTCAAAATAATTGTAACACACAGGCCTATTCTAGATTTATTGATTTATTAGTTAAATTGATTGGTTGGTGTACACACTCCATTCAAGATTATTTCAATGTATAATCAGGTAAATGAGATTAAGGAGGAAACTAGGTACAGGGATGAAGATTTGCAGGGGCCCAGTAGCCAATGGCTTCTAAAATCGAGTGTGGGTCACTTAATGTTTACACATTTAAGCCATTTATTACTGTTACAAATTCTTTTATGAAGTGAGCTGGCCCCAAACTCAAAATAGTTAGGCTTCATCCCTGAGATAAAACACACCCCTCAACTGTCAAACTTTCTGACATAGTAAAATTTTAACCAATGCTGTTACCTGTATGCTACACTTCAGACAAGGGTGCATGAAAAGCATTTCATGTGGTCAAAAAAGGGGTATTCAGTATCAAGAGAAGCATTCAATTCATAAATGTGTAATGGTATATAATTCCCAGTATGGTAAGGATATTGATATGTGTTGATTTTTTAATTCTATATAAAATGAAACATTCATAAATGTCTGATGATATCTAATTCCTAGTGTATTAAAGATATTGTTATTTTTTAATTTTACATGAAATGAGACATTCAACATTATTACAATTTACAAAGTTGGTTTAGTCACACATAATGCATTTTTCTTTGTAAAATGTTCCATTATGTGTAAACAGTAATAACCATGAGTGTTCATTCTAGGATTTTTTCAGATGGGTTCATTTCTAATAAAATTCCTCTAATAACAAGTTGAATAATATCAATAATTTTGCATACATCTAATGTTTGATGTGACTTGTAGTCTTTTAGGCTGATGTAAAAGCTTTTGTAATGAAGTATTTAAAAGTTTCATATAATGTAGCTTTTATATATGACAATGATATCAAATATTTTTAACTTGCATTTGAAATCTAATTTCAAATGTGGCCCACTATCTGACTATGGCCTTTACAATGGTGCCATTTGGCAAAATAAAGGATCAACAGCCCCTTTCTAGAATGAACACTGCCATATGATCCCATAGTTTTTGATTTATTTGTAAATCATTTATCTATTTATCACAGCCAGAACAACTAGAAAGTACCTGTCCCCCATAAAATCACTTGTTTGTGTAGTTTCTAAATTAAATTTGATAATTTAGACAATTTTAGTCCTTTTAAATGGTATTATGGCCCACTTGTCATTCATTTAACAAACAACAATATGACAAAATTTCTAACTATCTGCCTGTTCAAAATTTTTTTTTAACTTTTTAGTAATTCAATATCTTTTATTTTTTAAATGTTAATTTTGTTCATATAAAAATATTTGTTTTATTTTTCCAAAAAATATCTGAGGTTACCTTCCATGGTACCCATGCCACATTTCATGTTAGTACCTTGAGGAAAGACAAAATGCAACTAATTTTGATCTCTTTTTATTTATTTATTGTCTTTATCATCACTAACCTGCTCAACATACTGTGTCCCAGCTCTAACTTGTTTCTCTGTAGAATGTCTGATTTATTTATTTATTTATTATCATCTCTAACCTGCTAGAAATTTGGTAACCTGCTCAACGTACTGTGTCCCAGCTCTAACTTATTTCTCTGTAGAATTTCTGATTTATTTATTAACTGCTGGCATATTGTGTCCCAGCTCTAACTTATTTCTCTGTAGAATTTCTTATTTATTTATTTATTAACTGCTGACATATTGTGTCCCAGTTCTAACTTATTTCTCTGAACAATTTCTGATTTATTTATTTATTTACTATCATCTCTAACCTGCTAGACATTTATCATCACCTGCTCAACATACTGTGTCCCAGCTCTAGCTTATTTCTCTGTAGAATTTCTTATTTATTTATCATTTATTTTTTTAATGTAGGCCCTATTTATTTATTCCTGTTGGGGTCCTAAAGTATCTCCATCAACAAACACATGTCATATGATGTGTGCCAGATGCCTGTTGCAAAAAAAAATTCGATAAATACAGTACAGACCTGTACAAAGTTTAGCATCCAGCTGGAACGAATTAGTGCCGACAGCCCATATTGGTTCCTCGTTTGGTGCTTATATCGACAGCAGTTGCCATCTATCTCTCGGAAGCTTTTCGACCGCTACCTTTCCATACCTTAGGCACTCGGCAGTCGAGCTTTGACTTCTTTTGGTTAGCTTAGTGTTAAACTTTCGACAGGTCTGTACTGTACATTGCGTGTACTGTGTATACAGTAGACAGTTGACCTATATATTTGACATGGGGAACGTTGTTTACGTCATTACGTTAGAACAATGTTTATCAAGGTCGCGGCCGTACTGAAATCATGCTGTTGGATTTTGGCGATTTTCGCATATTTAACCCTCATGCACCAGGTACGATAATTTATTGGCGTATACTATACTAATTTTCTGACATTGTATTAAAATTTCTAGGAAAAGTTTTCTTTACACAAAAAACGTACCAGTTTCAAAAATGTAGAAGAAATTTCTGTTGATTTTTAAGAAAATCGGTTATCGTCGGGATATCAGTAATTTTAAGTAAATGTGGCGTTTTATCTCGGACTTTTTGATACATGTAGAAAGTTTAGTTAATTCTTCCCACGCTTACATCATATTCGTAGCTAGAAATGTTAATTTAATGGTATAAAAACGATTCTGAAAATGGCGAATTTTTTTCGGGTTCAGAGACTTGCCAAAAAGTTATCCCTTTTTATTTACCGCGGAAGGTCTCAAATTTTAAAACCAACGCACAATTTGGACTTGGCTATCCTACTGATAATGAAGATGATTTAATTTTTTGATGTTGATGTGACATGAGAAATTCTGATGAAGACGATGAATCATGATGCTGCTGCTGCTAATGATGATGATGACGACAGTGTTGGTGACATGAATTCTACTACTAATGATTATGATAATGATTATGATGATGAAGAAGATGATATGACATGAATAGTGATGATGATGATTATGCTGCTGCTGCTGCTAATGATGATACAAAACCTTGTTATCTGAAAATATACAATGATTTTGTAGTAGCAACAGCAGAATTATGTTGTTGTTTTGGGTCTAATTTCAGTCAGAAATCATAACCAACATCTTTAACAGAACTCCCAATGGCAATTCATCATCACCATCACTCCTTATCATCATCACTCCTCATATCACATTATCATCAACATGAAGACATCATCATCATTACCATGCATCATTGGCAGCAGCAGTAAAACCCATGTTACAACTATCGGCGCCATCATCATCATAACCATTATCAGAAATCATCATGTCACCGTCATCATCATAATCATTATCAGAAATCCTCATGTCACATCATTAATGTGGTAACAACATCATCATCGTCATCATCATCATAGCTCTTAATGTCAAATAATCATCATGGTGACATCATCATCAGCAGCAGAAGTACTGAATGTCAAAACCATCATCATAAGCATTATCATCTTCATCAGATCATCATCATCATTCAATTATTTATTATTACATGTAAAGATTTTGTGTAGACAACTTTTTGCTACATTAAAACCAAGGTTTTCAATATCTAGAAGACATTACCTTACTTTTTTGATGATTATAATAAACCAACATAGTAAAGCCAAAATAACTATTACTGATATTCTACATATTAATAGGAAATTTTTTTTTTTTTTTGGTAATTGTAAAATGGTATTTTTACTGTTTTGATGTAACATTTTTGTTGGCATTTGTATGCAATCAAATGTAATGAAGTAAACTCCCTTTAATTAATATGTTCTTCAAGGACACATGATTAGTAACTAAGTGTCTGTATTTACAAAGTGAATGTTGCATAGTCTGCTCAGTGCTTTCTGTAGTAATGTGCTGAAAAATGAAAGCTACAAGTTTAAGTGTAAAGATTTCCATCTTGCATTGGGTTTTAAAGCCTTGATGTGAATACCCGGTACTCAACTAACTCACTCGGTCACAGTAGTTTGGAGTTGGGGCATTAAACTCTTCTAAATATAGCTCTTGTTTCTTATGTGTTATTCACCAATGTTAAAGTCACACAGAGAGAGAGAGAGAGCGCAAGAACAATATGCCGCCTGATCTATATCGATCTATCTATGCCGCCTGACCTATATCGATCTAGGGGATAAGAAAATTACTTACACAGGATATGCCATTCAGGATAACGTAACCTCTGAAACCACACTTTAAATTTGTGTCTTGAATTTCGATATATTTCAATCCTTTTATATCTTGAAAGAACAGTTCAGATCCTTTAAAAACCCTGTTGAACATAAGTTTTTCAACATGAAAATCCGAACTTTAAAAGTGGTAAACTCCATTTTCCTGATAAAAGCAATTTAAGATAGATTTATATCTTTGGTCCACAATAAAGGTATCTCTGGCCGATGTTATGTCGAAAATCTTAACAGAAAAAATCTTGTCTGGGAAGTAAAACACCATTTCTAGACTCCCATCATCTCAAAACTGACCATCTCAATATAAGTGAAAGAATCTTGACTTGGGTGTAAATAGTTTAAATCTATTCCACCATTCCTGAACTTATTGTCTAGATACATGCCAGTATAATATAACTGGTTTTTATACCCCCCGCTTAAAAAGTGTGGGGGGGGGGGGTATATACCGGTAGTGATAGGGGTGTCTGTTAGTCCTTCCGTTACACCTTAGGGTACCTTTCTCTTATCCCCAACTCCTCCTAAACCCTTCAACGGATTTTCATAAAATTTTCACACAATCTTTGTGATATAATGTAGATGTACAGTTCCTATTTAAAAATTTGATCCGATGGATTTTTGGGAGCGGGGGTATTTTTTGTGAGCTTGTGGCTCACAGTTTTTCTAGTTCTTAACTAAAGTCAAGAGTATTTTCACTTATATCAAGGCAGTTATATCGTGAATGATGAAGGAAACTGGAGTGCCAAGAGAAAACCGCAGACCTTTGGAAAGCAAACCAACAAATTTTCTCGCACTAAGATGTATTAAACCAACGACTTTACTGGCGTAATGGTTGCTTAGTGGTAAATACCTTTGTGAACAGAAAAGAGACTCGGAGACAAACGCACATGGAAAACCTATACTTTGAATCTGGGCCCTTCCCATACTAACAGAATTCTTTTGCCATTGAGCTACCTGGTCACCTGTCGAGCACAATCCCCCACACCTAAATTGATCGATTGAATGAATTTATCCTAGTCTAGAATATTTCACTTATATCAAGATGTCACCAGGTCTGTTTTAAACATTTGTCAGTTTTGACAGGCAAGTACTGTAGATACGACTACCAACCTAACCTGGAAACCCCATGTAGACAATGTGTCATTTTGATATGTAATTGAAGGTCATGAGTTCAAAGGTCAAGGTCAAAGAGAAATGGTTTATTATCTGGAAAACTATCAATTTTTATACATATATGTGTATATAGGCATCTGTACAACGTTCATTTTGAGATGTAAATGAAGGTCACGAGTTCATAGGTCAAGGTCATGGATACAAAAAATATGTAAATTGTTAATTATCTGGAAATTTAAAGTTTTTATATAGGCATGTATATTGGAATATTGTAGGTATTGATACAACGGTCATTTTGCTGTAAGGGTGAAGGTCATTGATTGAAAGGTCAAGGTCACAGATGCGAAAGTATACTGAAATAGTTCATTGTCTGGAAAACTATAAACTTTTTGTACAGGCATGTGTATTGAAATACAATGGAAATCCTCTAGATTGTTCCATTCTTTCCTGCGAAACCCCTTCAGGTGTCGCCATACTAGTATCACTGTCATATATCTATAATCACCACTTAATGGTACATAAAATTCAAATATTTTTGCAATATAAGTTCTAAAGAGATTTTATTTCCAAACAGTATTCGAACTTAAATAACATCTGTTGGAAATTAAAGTTTAGAGCTAATATTGGTAAAATAGTGTAAGTTTCCATAAATTTGTTGTATATATAGGTTAAGAAAAAAATGCATTTTCCATCTATTTACAAAATAAATCTCTGTAAAAAATCGTTATCAGTGAATCATGCCAATTTTCAAAGTAATTTTGAAGTAAGGTATTTGCCATGAAAAACAAGATGCAAAAAAAAAAAACGAAGAATATCAATCAATGTGAATTTATTATACTTTTAATTAAATGCTTTGCGTTTTTCATCAAAATAATCATATCTCTGTAGATCATAGCCCATTTGCATACGGGTAGTTGCCAATCTCGGGTTTTATATGTCTCTGCCAAAAGGTAAAAAGAAATGTCTAAGTATTTCTTAGTATTTTTCCAAAACGAAAGTATATATTTAGCAGATATCATGAAGTGTATGTTTTACAAACGTTGTCTATCGAGGGCCCGAGAGAGAGAGGAGCGAGAGGGAGAGAGAGAGATACCAACCAGAGAACATAACTCCATATTGCACTGTTTAACTTACCATGTGCCTGTTTTTGTCTCAATATATGGATCATTAAGAAAAAAACCGGAATAAGGATTATTGGGAGTTTGACATCAAGGAAAAACGACTCAAGTTGGTCAATTTTTATCAATTATGGCTGAACTTTTGATAATTATGAAACAATATTTAATTTTAAAAAATTAACAAACAGTTTAAAAAATATAATCAAATAAAATCGGAAATATTCTAATATAAGTTAAAATAAAAGTTTTACATGCACAAATAATATATAGGAAAAAAAGAAAATTATCTTTATCTTTATAAACAAAGAAATTAAAAATTGTATGTATATTAATTTTAAATATATAAAATTACATAAAGAATTTATAAAAAAAATGATTACAGTTTTTTTTGTTATTATTTATACAGAAATGTGTGAGGATTTTGTAAATAGCAATATTGTGATTTGTTTATACAATTAAACATAGAGAAATACTACAAAAGACAAAAATAATTTTTGTTATTAGGGGCTGAGTAATTCCTACTCAAGTGACCAGATATGTTACCAGAGTAGGTAACTAAAACTAAAAATGTTACCCGAGTAGGTGTATAAGACGATATTTTGTCACTAGAGTGGGTATTACGAAGGATTTACCTCAGTAGGTAAATAATTTTTAATACTCGTGTAACCTTTTCAGTTTACTTTCAAATGAAGGTTATCTCCAGGGTTGCATGTGTTTAGTTTCATACGATTTTATGTTTCAGTTTGAGCGAAGGCACTAGCCAAAGTTCCTTCATACCATCAAATATACAGGCTAGGGTGGGAATCGAACCCACTAACTCAAACCCAATATGATAACATGGTCTAAACTTAGCTGAGCTTAACGTGCTGAACAGGGATTCTGGTTATTTTGTCAAGCATCATACGGATTCCAAACAAACACATACTGATACCATCAACAAAATGTTGGAGTTTTTGAGAGATAACATAACATGTTGTGTTTGGTAATATAGTTTTTCAGCAAACAATCGGTATACCAATGGGTACAAACTGTGCACCATTGCTTGCTGATTTGTTTCTTTATTCTTACGAAGCAGAATATATGCAGAACCTTGTTAAATCTGGAGAGAAAACTGTCGCCAAATCATTCAACTCAACATACAGATACATAGATGACGTTCTGTCTCTTAACAATCCTAAATTTGGAGACTATGTAAATGTCATCTATCCTAGTGAGCTTGAAATAAAAGACACGACTGATTCCTCAAGTTCTGCTTTATATTTAGACTTATACCTGATTATGACGCACAAGAAAGGCTACATTTGAAACTTTATGACAAACGTAATGACTTCCATTTTTCTATTGTCAACTTTCCTTTTTTATGCAGCAATATACCTGCTTCTCCTTCTTATTGTGTATTTGTTTCCCAATTAATACGCTATGGTAGAGCTTGTTCCCACTACGGGGACTTTGTACAACGAAGTAGGCTGCTTGCAAATAAATTGTTGACTTAGGAATATTGCAGGCCTAGGCTTATCAAGGCCCTCAAAAAGTTTTATGGCCGTCATCACAGTATTGTTGATAAGTTTGATGTCTCTGTGTCCAGGATTGCCTTGGATATATTTGACGTCTCATAGTTCCATGTTCCTTTCACACAATTTTAATTACACACGTGACGGGTGTAGCTAGCTAAACAGGAGGTGCTTACCCTTCCGGAGCACCCGGCCTCCGGGTAAACAGTGCTCTTTTGGTAGTATCTCTTTTGTATAAGGATGGCTTTCGAAACATAATTTCATGTAATATATTGTACATGTAGTATATATAGACGAAACAAAACAAAGACATTAAAAATTGTATGTATATTAATTTTAAATATATAAAATTACATAAAGAATTTATAAAAAAATGATTATAGTTTTTTTTTGTTATTATTTATACAGAAATGTGTGAAGATTTTATAAACAGCAATATTGTGATTTTTTTTATACAATTAAACATAGAGAAATACTACAAAAGACAATAGTAATTTTCCTTTATGTTACCCGAGTAGGTGTATGAGACGATATTTTGTCACCTGAGTAGGTATTACGAAGGTATACCTACCCAAGTAACCAATTTTTACTGTACGATTTATTATCTGGGAAAAACGCCAAATTCATTTGGCTATTTACTGTAACATAGGTGCTCATGTTTGCTTTCTAACTGTCCTTGTATCTTTAATTTCTGATGCTTTAATCCACATATTAAAACGATCTGGCCAATCGAGAAATTTAACTAAATATTCTGTTTGTTTATTTCTAACCCTTTGTTTTAATTTTTTCTCAATATACCATAAATAATTTTCGTTTTTATTTACCCTAGTCATCTCTGATTGATAATAAAGACCGCCGATGACTTCATTAAAAAAATCTTTAATTTTATACATTGGAATTCCATTCTGAATACATCTATAAGATATCTTAAAAATTTTAGAAGTCCATTGTTGATTGTAAGCTCTTTGAAATGGAATCTTCTTAAAACTCAATCGAACCATATCTCCTATTTTATATTTAAAGATTTTTGGTGGTTTGAACTTCATGTTAGAGTCCTTTTTCCCTTGTGTTATTTTCTTTCTTTTCATATATTGTTTTAAATATAAATTAGCCCATATATCTGCTGTTAGATAATGATGCAACCTGCTTAGGTGAATAATTATTCAAAGAACTGTGTGGTGTTTCATTATAATTTTCAACCATTTTTTGTAATATATTTATGTAGGAATATGTTCGTTCTTTTGAAAAGTACCTAAATAAAAGCGTTTTCAATGTTTTAATCACACGTTCAGCTATGCTAGCCTTAGAGTCATTTTGCACTATATAATGATAGATATTTAACTTCTTAAAGTACTGCTTAAGTTTTGAAAATTTATATTCTCTTCCTGCATCTGATCGAAGAACCTTTGGTCTTGGCATTCGTTTGAATAGTTTTTTAAAAGCCTTCAATACTACTTGTCCGGTTTTTTGCTTTAAACTTTCTACCCACATGTACCTAGAGAAATCATCTATTACTATAAGTATATAACGGAAACCTTTGTTAAACTTTGCTATATTGCTTAAATCTGCTAAGTCAGTATCAAATTCAATGTTGTTCCCAGAAACTATAATTTTAGACTTTTTAAACCGCCTTTTGACTTCTTGGTGTAACGTATAATCATCCTGTTGAGACAGCCATTTGCGTATTGTATATAAAGAAGGTGTTCGATTTCCAATTTTTTTCTTTAAAATTTGATGAATTTTATATGGTCCATAATATGCACCACCATCCTTGAGTTTATAATATACATCTTCTATTGCTTTATCTTTTGTGTTTGTTTTGTTGTCCGACATTTTACTTTGATTTTATTTTTCTCCGTCTCTTAGCAAGAAATGCTGTTTCCAATCTAAGAAATGATAGGATCAATTTACTGATTTTTCTTCTTTTCTCTATGTCCGAGAATGTTTGATTCCACCAATGACCACATCGTAGTTTAAGTGAATAAATAAGTAAAATGTTATCAGGAATATTCCTGTCGGTTGTTTGTCAACCAGTGTTCATAGACTTTATGTCGATCTACTTCATTGCTTACATGATCTAAACAGTTACCTATCTGCTCAATGGTCAAACATTGGTTACAGTATATAAGTGGTTTTTTTATCAGTTCAAATACTAATTTTGCATATATAAATTCCACACAACGATCCATTATAGAATTTATCTCGTGGTAATCTATTTCATCCATTTTGAATGAACAAATAACTAACATATAGGTGAATCAAGCGTGATATTTTTAAAGATTTATAAATAAATGTATTTGATTTGATGATAAAATTAGAATTCAGATTTGAGATTTATTATAAGATAGCTTCGCATTTTATACTTCATTAATCATTCTTTTTCTTTTTCTCCACTATTCATGATTTGATACGGAATACTTCACAAATTTACAGATCAATGATCACTCTTTCTTTCTTTCTCCACAATCTCGTAATGGATATGGAAGAATAGTCGCTCTTATATTTCTTTTGTCTTAGTATCACTAGGTTGACACTACTGAAATGTATGGTTTAATTGTTTTCACGTTTTTTCCCGTAATATTTTGTGATTTTCATTGCATAGGTATTAATAATGCATGTGAAGACATAAATCTACGAATAAGCTTTTTATCATGTAACAAAAGATTTTATAATTGTTTAAAGGGGAATGGAAATATCTATAAAAATGTAGATACTTTCTATACAAAAATGCCTCTTACATTTGTTCGTCTAACTCTAACAGAGATTCCAAACTTAAAATATGTTATTGGAAAAGGATTGAAATGTCAGAATTGGGTTCAATTCCCAAATATTGTAGTTAATAAGGAACAATGTTTCACGATGAATTGAGTTCTTTGAAATGTAATGACATAACGTTTTTTGATAGTTATATGTCGGTCAGAATTTGTAAAAGCAAAACAGATCAATATAGATTGGGAGATAAAATTTTGATATCTAAGGACTTAACTGTGGCTTGTCCAGTAACCATGTTGCGTCAATATTTTAATTTGGCCAGTATTGACAATTCTTCGGGATATTTTTAATTTCGTCCAATATATAGGTCAGGTTCAAAAGTTGGTTTAATATCCAAAGATAAAAAATGAAGTTAAGTAGATTAAGGTCTGTAATGGGCGATTCTAACATAGGTTTGCACTCGCTTAGGTCAGGAGGTGCAACTACAGCTGCAAATTCTGGTATTAATGATCGCTGTTGGAAAAGGCATGGTCGGTGGAAGTCCGACAAGGCAAAGGACGGATATGTCCTAGATTCATTAGATAGTCTTCTTAGTGTCACTAAATCTTTATGTTTGTAATATTATTTAAAATATTTTGTATTTTGTCTCTCTTCCTATATTTTGTACGTTTATTTCTATAGCTCATCTGGCGCAATGCATTTTGTTTTCTCTGTATTATGTATGAGTAGAGTAGACTTTTATTTTCCCGCGTTTCGAAGTATAGCGGGAAAATGTCTTAATAGACACGTGTATATATAGCATGATTTCACGGGCGAATAAACGCGGGTAGTATTAGCTCTCGTGAATGTTATGTCATTCTACGCCAGGTTTTCTTTTACTCCGAATAGCAATATATAATTGTTGAATGCTCGGATTAGATTAAACCCCATATTTGAGCCGTAGCGCTGCTGACTGCCGGTTCGAACCCTTAGGTTTAGGTTACAGGTTAGGGATTGGGATAGTATTCTTTTTAAGTTATCATTAGTTAAAGTACAGGAAGTGTTGTCATCTCACATTTCTATTATTCAATATTTTATATTATATACATTTTGGCATTATCAGATTATCTTTGGCTCTTAAATTTAACATTATTTTGTCTATTCCAAATCACATAAATAATTGTTATTAATTTCTATATTCTATAAATTTATTTATTGAATTATTCATTTATTTATAAAATATATTTATTTAAAACTTCAATTATTATTTTCACTTCTTGAAGTCGCCAGAGGCACAATCCTCAAAAGAACCTGAGAAAATCTTAAGCGATTTAAGGAAAAGGCAGGTAACCTAATATGGTTATAAAGCCCTTACATTGAGACGACTCCGCCACACAGACAACCTTTGTTGGTTTGCCAAAATGAGCTTTCATAACCTTGGTTCGTTATTATATAAGGGGGACCCCTGTGCATTATAATATTATCGCTGTTAGTATGCATATATCAGTTATAGGATTGCTAATATTATCATAGTCTCTTTGTCCACTTTGGGCGTGGTCGAGATATAGACGTTTCGTCCCCAAAATTTAGTTGGGCGGAACGGTAATGGGGCGAAACGTCTAGCACTCCCACATTGAAGATCTAAAGTAGTTCAATTTAAAATAGCAAATTATGATGCGCCATTTCCTATTTAAATACTAAACGAAACTTTGCAACCAGACGAAATACTTTCTGACGGATGCATTTATGTTTTGATTAAATAATGCCCACTCCTAAACTGGTCAATTTATATTACTATTATTCCTCTAAACTGGCAAAGGTGACATTTTGTAAATAGAACGTTTTGTGTCTACATTTTATAGTTTCATAGTGTCATAGCACGACTTATTCTAACAAATAAGTATCAGCCGGTTTATATAAATAATCATGTTTATTCTATCACATCACAAATACTGATGTAAACGACTGTGACAAGATTACAGTTCTACATTAAAACAAAATAAACAAACAAGAGGTCGCAGATCCAGATATACACCAATCCAGATTGTGTTTGTTGCATCAGTTAATCCCTATTGTTTTGGGCGCTGGTGCAACCCTGACAGACCTGTTCCGCTGGGTTTGCGACAACAGTATTATACCTGGAAGCAGTGAAATCCCACCAAAGATGATTCCAGAATTAAAAGCCTTGTGCAGGACTGCGGGTTGGGATGTTCCCGATTTTTTTACGCTACATCCCATAATTCAATGGCATGTTTAGTATTCTGGATGGTATACCTGTTTTGTTGTAAAGTCTAACGCTTGACCAACAAACAGAATTGATGCAAGCATTTCCGTCCCCTAGATTATCCGCTCCAGCGACATCCACACAATCGTAGATAATAATGATGGCATGGGAATTGAAATTGTAGGGGAAGAGATAGTAGAATTAGTAGTGGATGACAACGTTGATTCTGAAGCTGTTGAGGAAATGTCAACTTCAGCTTCGACCTTTTTATCCACCAATTCTATGTTGAAAGAAGCTTTTGATAGTCATTCCCATCTGGACAGAACAGAGCGGAAGGTATTTTCCAGAGACTTCGGGGCTAATCCAGAGGATTTAATTGAACACTCGCAGCCCACATACCCAGTAAATGTTGTCGGAAGAGTTATGGTGTACAGCGAACCAGCAAATTACCGAACACATTGGCTGGAGGATCCAAAATGGAAATATGCTGTGGATGCTCATCTGCTGCCTTGATGTACGTATACAGGTTGTTGAAAGGGTGCCAAATAGAACCCTCTAGAAAGTTCGTGACGTCACTAGATCTAAATATAGAATACTCTAAAAAGTTCCTGACGTCATGAGAATGTTCCTTGAAGTTAAAAATAGAACCCTCTAGAAAGTTCCTGACGTCACGCGAAGCTAAATATAAAATCCTCTAGTAATACCGGTCTATAATAAGACTATTAATAAATATAGAACCAACTAGAAATTTCGGTCTAATTTTAGAACTCTAGAATCTTAGACAAAAAAGAATTGGTCTAAAAATAAAACTTCCAGAAAAAATCTAATTTTAATCTATAAATTAAACAATGAAAGATCCAGAATTTTTTTAAAGTTTAAATTATTGTAATACAAAAGATAATATTCTATGTCGTTGTGGCGAAAATGGCTATTTTATATATTTTATTTAAGTTTAATTACCTGTTGGGGAGGATGTTGTAGTAATGAATAAAATGTACCAAGCCCTTTGTTACAGTAGCAGACAGGAAATGGCATGTAAGTTTCCCACGGGAAAAGCCTTGTTTACAAGTCATAAATGACATCACAGGAAATAAACCTGTTATTCGGGTTAGGCCCTTAAGTAAATGAATTACGGGCCCTGTTTTATATTATAACATATATTGGTTAGTGAAGCAAGGGAAATTGGTATGACCCGTCTGCCCCTTTAAGGATTATTGACCGGTCCAGGGGTATAAAAGGCTAGCCAAAATCAGAGTTGGGGCAGAGTGTGTATGGAAACAGTGTAAGTTGCAGGTGTATAAACAAGAAAATAAATAAGAAGCAGAGTTGATACTGAAATAAGAAGAGTTCACGGTAAGGGGAACTCAGTTAAAAGGAATTCCCAATAGGAAGAACTCATAGATAAGAGTTCTAGGAAATACGACTACAGTGAAATCTGTATGTCGAGGGTGTCAGTTTGCACCGTTGTGGAATTCTCAAGGGTACAGGCCGTGAATGACTCGCACTAGGATATACAAAATTGTTGTAGAATTCCTCAGCAGAGTCATAAGAACTCTCAGTAGTGCAAGAATTCTTAAATGGTAGACTTCTCGAGAATACAGGTTAAAGATATAGGTGAATGTCTCGCACTAGGATTTATAAGAATTCTTCAACAAAGTTATACGAATTTTTATGTAGTAGAATTCTCGCATATTTCAAGAATTCTAATAAGGAGTTCCAATAAAGATTTCCCGATTATCTCGTTAAAGTAATTGAAAACCGAAACTTCTAGAATGATTATAAAAAACGTATAAAAACGGTTTGTTGATCTGTGATAATATAATTCAAGGCGGACATCTGAGTCAAGTTGTCATCTCTGTGTCAAGTAACAAGGTTAGATTAATAATAGATATAGTAATCTAAAACACTTTTAAATAATAATCTATTATTAACATCTAAACTCGTGTTTTAAATCAGAATTTAATACCCTGTGTTTATAATATTTTAAGTGTTTGCCTGTAAAGTAAGATAGTAATATCTTAATATATACCTCTTAATTAATATTATTATTTATTTGTTTTTATTATTTTTTTATGACATTATGAGCTTTGTAGCGGCCTAGGGTAGCTCAGTTGAAAGAGCACTAACATATAGGGTGGGAAGTTAAGGGTTCAAACTATAGTCCCGACCCGTACTTCTTTTTTACTGTTGTAGTTTTTGTATCAAGTGTATACTTAAGACCACTATTATGGCAGTTTAGTCGGTAGAGTGTTCGCTTCGTATGTGGGAGGTGAAGGGGTTTGAATCCCCGGCCGGGTCAGACCAAAGACTGGAAAAGGGACAGTAATTGTTCTTTCGCCAAGCACTCGACATTTAGAAATGAAAGTCACGGATTTGATGATGAGATCTTAAAAAACCGATGTCCCGTGTCACGGTAGGCGTGACACGCTAAAGAACCCTCACTACACATTGCCCTAAGCGCACTACAAAGGTATAAATTTCTGTCACTTAACTTATAATTGTCGACGTCTTGATATAAGTGAAATATTCTTGCTGGGACGTAAAAACCCATTCAATCAACCAATCGTGCATTCTTAAATTTAGTTGTACTATGTAAATGAGATCAAATGAAACAACTAATGTTTTAGACACTACAATTTCAAACTGTTGTGCCCATACTATCAATCATGGAAGATGATAAATACCTTGAAGGTTCCTGCATACTTATTAATTCTGTAAAAAATTACTACTGACTGCACTTCTTCCCACTCCAAAGTGTTCGATAGGGAGTCCCCTTCATTACTTGTAAATACATAAAAAAATTAACAATACCGCACTCAGAGAAGAGAGAGAGATTGTCAATGAACAGTGGAAAAAATAGTCACAAATACTATATATATATATATATATATATATATATATATATATACCGAGATCACGAAGTATTTGGATCAACACTGAAAACAAATTTTTTTTAAAATTTCAGATAAAATGAATTATTAAAAAAATAACCAGGACAATTCAAATATTTTCATAATAGATATCTCCAACATCTTTTTTTCGGGATTTGTTTTGTTTTGGGGGTCGAGGATTTAGGTCCTGCTTCACAGCCTTCTGCAGCTTCCTTTACGTGTCCTGCTTCACAGCCTTCTGCAGCTTCCTTTACGTGTCCTGCTTCACAGCCTTCTGCAGCTTCCTTTACGTCACCGGCTGCTTCTATTGTTTCCTCTATTGCACGAACTATTAAACTGTCATCGACAGATGAAATGTATATTCTAAAAAATGATAATATTAAAACTATAATAACTTGAAAACTTTTCATACACAACTTTGTTGTTGGCTTTAGATTGAACTTTAAACAATTCAGCGTTCTCGTGTTTTTATTCTTTCTTTCTTTTTTTTTAACAGCATAATCAAAAATCATATATACAAGTTTCTTACAATAAATAGTTTCAATGTTTTTTGCCATTTTGATGCATAAAAATAAATTTGAGTAAAGTTCACCGATTTTGTCATTATGGATGAAAAATAGTGAAATTGTAATAAAATTAAGTAAATACTTGCATACTGTTTTCAGCTGTTAAACCTTTAACACAGGTGTCATATTTTTAAACTATTAAAATGTCAGACGTAAAATTACGTTTTGATCAACTTCATCATTAATCCGATTAGAATTATCTTGATTATAATAGGTCACACAGAATTGAGCATCTGATTCGTTCGGTATATGGTGATTATCATAAGGTATATCATCTAGTTCAAGATTGCCAGGTGTAGCCCTAATATCGGTATGATTTCTAGATTCATTTCTAGGTTGTTTCAAATATTTTATTAGACAATAAACAAATAATCCAAAGAATGGAATGACCATCAAAAACCAAAAATAATGTGTAAAATTGGGTTGACTTGTGTAAATAAGGTTTGAATTGTTAGGGAAATGTGTTTTTAGGGTAGTTAGATTATACTCACTGAAAACATAAGGAAAAATCGAAGTTGATGTATTGGGAGGAGGTAGAGTGCTGGTAGATGTAATATCAGCGGTGCTAGCCCTTGTGGTACTTTTTGTAGTGCTAGGCCTTGTGGTACTCTTTGTAGTGCTAGGTCTTGTGGTACTCTTTGAAGTGCTAGGCCTTGTAGTACTCCTGGATAATGTGGTGCTAGCCGTGCTACTAGTTGGAACGTCTGCAAAAAAAAGGTCACTTTTCGATTAATTACCTTTCAGAAAACAATAAAAGAAAAAAATTGAATGATGTAATCGATTATGTTCGATACATTATTGTCAATTGCAAACACTTATTAAAATTTTACTAACACATAAAACAGATATATAATTCAAAGATATGAACAAATATTTTTTCGAGATATATTTTAAAAATATTTCAAGAACTGTACACAAATATATAATATATTTTCCGCAGGATTTATTCTTTGTCCCTTTTGCTACATGTTTTATGTGTAATGAGCAAAGATGTCTATATTGCCAATCTGTCTCTACAAACAACATATCTATGAATCCCCGTAAAACTTCCACAAAGTTAGTTCTTGATGACAACAATTTCACAGTTACATCATTTTCCACAGCAAAGAAAATAGATCTACAGTTACGACATTCGTAATAATAACCTGACTTTTCACAACATGTTAATGAAGACTTTGGAAAGATAATATCAATACAATTAAATATTACACAACAGAATGAAAGCCGTACAACTTTCATCTTTGGTCAGCAACAGGTGAGTGAACTTTCCACTACCCAATGCTCAATGTCAATGTGAATAAAGGCTCGTGCAGTACCTTCACTGGCTTCAGGTCAAAGGTGAGCGGCTTCATTGATCATCAGTTAACGGTAAATTGGGACGTGATCAAAGAGATAAAGCATCCGAGCTGACTATCTTGAATTTGTGTCGGAAGGCCCATACAATTCTCAATCAATTTGTCCACATCTGTCTGATTTACAGACCAAACATCTTCAATATTTGAAGCTAGAGTTTTATTATCTGTTGCCGGTTCTATTTTGTCCTGTCTCGTCAGAGATATTTGGGAGATCCGTTTTACCATCGATAACCAATTTGCATTGCAGTTTATCTTTCACTTCTTTTGTGATGGTTTTTCTTCCCATTTCTCTTCCTCGGGATCCTTGAACAGGTTTTGTAACTTTCGCCTTCATTTTTCTGTATAGTATATCTTTTAAGTCTCTTATACCATATAACATACGTGTGATCTCTAGTTCTCTTCTGGAAATTATGATGTCGAACAGACAAAATCCCGAGGTTTTATACTCTTTGGTTTCTAAAAATAGTTGTTCTCGAAACTTCTCTTTTATTGTTCTCTTTCTAATTTATGACTTTTTTACCCGAAAGTTCCAGATTATCCTCTAATAATAGATCTTCTCGAAACTTCACTTTCATTGTTTCTTTATCTCATACTTCCATTGTTTATTCGAGAAAATTCCAGAGCATACTCTTTGGTTTCTAATAATAATAATATTGATCTCTGTCTATTTTTAGATTTGCTTCTTCCAGAAAGTTCTGGACCGTTTCATTAATCCCCCTTGACCAATTATGCTGAAATATCCAAGACAGTTTCTGGATCTTCGTAAAACCAATCTACCATTTCCAACACTTCTTCGAAGCACTTTAAATATTCCCTTGTTTCTTCTCTGGTCAATTTCACTTTTCTCTTTTCGATGTCCCCATCAAGAAAGAAATAAACATCACCCTTCACGATTTTGTCCTTCAAGATATCGTAAAAATAATGTACCCTATTTTTAAAGTATTCTCTATCCTCCAGATACCGACTGTCGTTAAATAAATCCCAAAAGGTAACAGAATGTCTCGTATTTGGAAAATGATAATAACAATTGTATCTGATAAATCTCTCTAAACCATAAGGATTCCTGTTCCAGTTTATGTGAATAAGTATACGGGCGTCTTCATAACATAAATGAGGGTCTCCATAACATAAACGTGCGTCTAGTCCCATCATGTAAACACAGGTAAAACTGTTTCGTTTCAACCTCCTAACGTTCTTTTTTATAGACAGCAAGATCATTCTAGAATATGTTAGACATGTTTTTACGCATTCTAGTTTTTCAGTAACTTCATTTGGATTTATTTTTAGATCGAACTTTCCTGGAAGTTTCCAATGACGTCATATGGTTTTATTTTAAGAACTTTCTAGAGTGTTCTATATTTAGATTCCAGAACGTGACGTCACGAATTTCTAGAGGGTTCTGTTTGGCACCCTTCCAACAACCTGTATACGTACATCAAGGCAGCACTCATCCAAAACGCCTGGAGGAATTGACGCCGGAGAAATTTGCAGAGCTTGGGAGGCTGGTACAATCTCCTCGTGTTTCTGCTCTAGGTAAATTGGGCTTGACAAGTCAATGCCGCCATTTTCATGGAATAAGGAAGATGAAACCTATAGAAGGCTGTTGAGGTTGGCTGTTCCCTCGAAACCCCTCATTTTACATCTAAGAGGACCATCCGGGGATGAATGCGGTTTGGATGTTTCCGTAAAGGCATTCAATCTGATTTAGGAAGCCTGCCATCCTCAGCAGAGGATCCATCTTCATTGTTTCTCAGGGGATTGTGCCATTAAAAGGATGTGGAATGACTACTTCCCCCATGTTTACTTTGGATTCACTGCCATGGTACAACACTTCCAACTCCCGGTAAGTCCAGGCATTACGGGAAACTGATCTTACCAGGCTGCTCCTGGAAACAGAATCACCATACTTTCCCACAAGAGTGGTGCGGGTCTCCACTCCAGCTTATGTAGGAGAAGTAGCAGTTCTGGTGAGCGCC
This sequence comes from Anadara kagoshimensis, assembly GCA_021292105.1. NCBI lineage: Eukaryota > Metazoa > Mollusca > Bivalvia > Arcoida > Arcidae > Anadara > Anadara kagoshimensis. The sequence continues at coordinate 66,449,417 of CM037859.1, forward strand.
AAACGTAGGGAACCCACTTCCGTCATCCTAAAGTACTCCGTGGACAATGGACGGAGATTGTACCAGTAGCCGAGTCTAAGAATTCTGACACCCACTTTTCATGGGGGAGTAAGATTCTTTAACCCGATGGAATAAATGAAATGCTGACATCCACTTTTTTACGGGGAAGTTGGATTTCATTGTCATGTACATTACGTTATGTAAAAAGTAAAATTATTGTACATTTCGGATTTAATTCAACAAATCTGCTTATTAAACTTTAAATTTATCAACGGGAAGAAAAACAAACTGTTTTATGTGCTGCAATATTTATTTGGTGGAGATTTTCGTCTTTGTGACGAATGAGATTTGTCGCCATTTTCGGCACTTGTCGACTGCTGATTTTGAATGAAATTAAAGATATCTGACAATTTACCAGTCAAACTATCAAATTTTTGCTCTCATTCTTCTTCAAGAGCTTCGTATTTAGACTAACGCTTAAAACGAGATTTTCCTGAACTCTTAGTCTTGACTTCCGTCTCACCATCATGACCACGTATTTCATGAGTAGACGAAAAACCATCTTCTATTTCCGAAGTGTGGTGGTCTTCATTCATTGCAAATACTAATGAAAACAGTCTATTCCACAATAAAAAACTGGAAAAACTATCCAAAAACAAATTCTCGGAGAGAAACGAGCGAGCACGTGTGGCTTTTCTTGCGACGAGAAAGAAAACTAACGAGGGCGCTACTAACCGGAAATAAGTACAACTGGCCAGTTAGTAGCGTGATTTTTACTTCCGGGCGAGTTATATGGGAACGAGATTGAAATCCTAACGTTATATATGTCAGGTAAGTCTAATTTATGAAATGAAATTAAATGATGTGATGTAAAACACCAGCAAACACAAACTACATTGAGTACTTACTAACAATAAACACTATCAGCAAAAACTAATGCCATGAAAATTAATGTGAAAATATGTTCAAGTCAATTACAATGCTGAACAGAAGTATTCATAACAATCAACAGCATAACTATTAGCTCAGGAAATGTATATTGCCTAGTAAACAATGGAACCCAATGAAAAATATGAAGGGTTAATAAACATAGAAATACCTAAGCTCAATAAGCAGCTCAGCCCAAAACACGAGTCAATTACAACATGTAATGGTCTTGAACTATGAAAACCGAGTACTATATTTACATTATTAATGGATGACACACGTGATTTACACGTGTAAATCACGTGTGTAAAAGGGCGGAATATTTAAAAATAAATGTCAAGCAAAGTTAACCCTACATGACTGGCCTGAAAAATATACATGTAACAATCCTAATACTGAAAAATTATTAAACTGCCCTACATAAAAAAACATGGATAAAAAAATATAAATATCGATTCTGTACACTGCCGGCACTGTCCCAATTAAAACCCCAAACTACCGCGAAACCACCCCTCCCGAACGCGACAAATGAAAATAAAAAACTAAACTAAACTAAATAACAATAAGGGCAAACAGCGTACAGAATCAATACAAGGACATTCTAGCCATACAATTATTAAAATACCTGAACTAGACACCACGGACACCACTTCACAGCACGACAGACGACAAAGAGAGAGCACACGTCTTGAATCTCTCTATTTATAGGCATATAACCAATGACGACACAGTCATTGGAGCGTTTGCATGTACCCATATTCAACACATGCATCTAACTGACCATGACATGACACGTACCCTTACTCAGTAGGACCATGCTGTCTACGACCAAAGAGTATGCCCATGCAAATTACCCACGAAATATTAACAAGTGAATTTGCATAAGAATAATTAACAGACGTGTGTTAAATTAAATATAGTAAAGGAGAGGCCAAAAAGGGGGCAAGTCCAGCCATAACCCAAGATAGAAGAAAAGGTAGAAAGATTAAAGATAGAAAAATGAAGACTAGAGTGGGGTAATGACATGACCCACGTTACATACAACTTCTGGAGAATTGCTTATTTACATTATGTACAGTACATATGAATTTTAGACTCAATTGTTAATGAATCACTTAACGTTGGATGAATTATAGACTTTCATCGTAAACGAAATACACTGGTGGCGTGGTAATTAGGGTGTGTTTAGTACAAATGAAATTATGAACGAAACGTTACGACCTGCCAGAATTTTCGACAGGGTTTGCTAGTAATGTACGAAATGACACTCAATTATAAGTGCGCGGTCTCGTTTTCCTAATGTATTATTAGTATAATTAAATGACAAACGATTGATAATTTTTTTTTCATATACGAATTTAATTCATAAACTTTTAACTGCTAGAAACAGACTACATCAATGGATTATATAATTTAATGGAATAATATAACAACTAACTGTTTGAATTGAATCCATAAACTATCTTACTGTTAGAAACACACCGCAGTTTGTAAACTTATATAATCAAAGTCATTTAGACGAACTTGATAAATATCAATGCATTCCATAATTGATAATCTTGTGAGAGCACAATTCTTGGCTAAATACATACCAAGATTTAAATCTAATTGGGGGACAAAATCAATAATATTGTGGTAATATTGTGTTCTTACCACGCTACCCGTTTACTGCCTGGATTTCAAGTGATTAAAAATATAAAAAATTCACTCACCTCAGGATAACTGTAAGGTGCTTTAGCTTTATAAGAAATGGCCCGGCGAACCAGGGCCACTGCTTTCTTAATCAATACACCAGTTTTCCGCCCAATGTCACTTGACCTCTTGACCCCCGAGAACCGGGAACTGCTTGGTACCGCTAGAAATATCCTTCTAGCCCACAGTTTTCCTCCCGATGATTCACCCCGCAGTCCTGCAAGATTCAGCACTGTATCCAAACCTCTGGAATCCCCCAGAAACTCCCTGAATTCACAGTATGCTCTGTCAGTTACTAACCACGTGTGTCTTTTTCCTCTGTCAAAACAGTAAGAGAGCCTCGATCTGGAAATCAACTTCCGTATCGCTGTTCTGCCCTTTGCAGGTCCGTAACTTTTAAACAAAACGAAATATATATATACAAAATACCACAATATGTTACAAATGCCAAGAGAGATTCGTAATTACAGTTAAATGGTTGGAAAATTTTACGTTGCCGAACGATGTTCTGGATGTGCATATGAGATACTTTATAACCCTGGGTACGCTAGAAACGGTGAAAAAAGTTATGTAAACATCTCGTCATGGTACATGTTCTTATTTTGTAATCACAGTGATTTCCTTAACCACTACTTGTATAGTATAACATTAAAGGCCATTTTGGAGAAAGCTTCGTTTGAATATGCATATAAATTTGTGGCTGAAATGTAAAGATTTAACAGTGTGTTGTCGTTTCAATCCCGTGTATAGCTCTCTTTTCATTTTGTCAAGTGAATTTTATAGTCTGGAATGTTATGGTGTCTTTAAAATCTGAAACTTAGTCAAACTTGTGTTACAAGGATATCTGTCTATGAAGGTGGTTTTATTTACTCGAGTCATTTCATTCTTTTAAGCTGCATTAGGCCAATTCATCTTAATTGATAGATTGGATAAAAAATTTGGGCATGTGGGAGGGTTTTTCATTTGTATACATTTTCCTACAAAAACTTGCACTTTTGATGTTTTTGCACTTTTTAATTGGTTTAAATCTGCATTGGCAACAGGGCCCTTTTTCTCTATATCATTGCTTATTAAATTATTGTACACCTCTGGTAACTGTCGAGTGTCTGTTCTATTTGTCCCATACCTTGGAGTGCCACATTTTCGGTGGGGTTAATGAGGATGATAATCTACCAGTTAAGTTGAATTGATCTTAGGTTTTCAATTTTCTGATTTTTATTATTCGCGAAAGATCTTGATCTTTCTCGAATGTGGCTGTCACATGCAGATTTCTCAACCCGAATATTCTTCCGTTACAGAAAATCAACTCTCTCGTATGTAGGTCGAAGTTGAATAAAGGGAGATAATTCAAGTTTCAATAACTTTTGTATTCTTTAGATTTGATGGGTAAATTGTCATGTAAATGGGGGTTATTTATTGAGTAATATTGATTTAGAAAGAAATTGATACGAGATTGAAAAGAGAACGCTGCATTTTGTTGTATTTGAGGACAGCAAGTGTAGTAAACTCACTCGAACCTAATGTCTAAACATTTTTTTTTACATACACTAGGTTTCCATAAATTTAAAATAATTAGTAGCCAAATTTCCAAAATTTGTGAAAATATAGTCCTTTTTAAACTATTTTTCCACAAATTTGCTAAAATAGGTTACTTTTTAAAAGAGTTCCTCAGAAATTAGTAGCCAATGCCGATTTTGGCTACCAGGAATGGAAACATAGATACATGCGGGCGTAACGTACGCCGTGCGTGCCGGTGTGTCTATAACACAGCGACGTTTTGCTGATGTTGACGCAGTGTCTTTCGCCGGGGTAGAAAACGGATACGCGAGTGGTCCTCCAGGTAGTTCCAAGACAGCAATCGTAGTGTAATTGCCATTCGCGCTCGGCACGTACCAAATGATTATTCCATCCTTGTAACAACTGACTCCATTGTCTGTCTCGGGGGGGGGGGGGGGACCGCAGTGGGGAAGAGTCGACTATACTTGATTCCGTTTCACACGGCACGTCTCTGACCGTTTCGGTAACACGTTCGGAGTCTATTAGAAACACTTGTATCCTTGTTAACGAACCTCCAGACACGTATAGGTATCTATACGTTTCTAACTAAAACTACTCAAATAGCGGGAAGCCATGTATTCATTAATACACATTGTATTTTGAAATTAAATATATCCCATGTGGTGGACTATTTTACGCGCTTCTCAATGAGCTATTTCATATCTTTGACAAAGACGCCATTTTGATACGGTCCATTGTCATTTATATAAGAATTCCTTCAGTAATTTTTTAATGATGAAAATTTGTTCCGTTTTAGATTTAATTTTTTTCCATATTCAAATAAATCTATTATTAAATTTGCCAAATGACATAAATACCCTCCACGGAACTACATATATTCTGATCAGATTTCGGGTTTGAAAGATAATATGCAACTACTGGCAATACCATCTGCAGTTTATGGCAAGGAACATACATTTTTGAAAGATTTTATCAGTCACATTTTCGGAGCATATCGTTCAGAAATAAAGCTTAGCACTTGTATGGTGCATTTCTACTTATTATATAGGTTACAAACCTGATTCGTATTATTTCTTCTTTTTTCAAAGGAATGTTTGCTTTCTGAAGGGAACCTTTTATTTCTTTTATTTCGATATGGAGCTTATTCATATGTGCTGTATGATCTGGAAAAAGACAAACCAAATAATTCAATTTATTATTAAAATGATCGATCAATGACAAATGTATGTTTGTATATTGACCTGTAGTTGTTTGCTGTACTCCGGTACCGCCTCCCACGCTTTGTTATAAACACATACTGTGCTCGACATTACTACAAGGTCATTCGACTTTTATGTATACTGTTATGTACACGAATTAATATAAAAAGACACACTCAGTCTGAAAGCGACAAATATAGGCGACTTTTCCGATACTCGGGTTTGTCCATTTGCCATTACTGATAAATAACGGAGCGTTACAAAAAGTCAGAGAATAACGAAGTGATCAAGAGAAAAAACAAGCACTAATTATCGTAAATTCAAGTTTCTTTTTTAAATTCAAGCAGGTATATTTTTATCCTAATTTCAAGCGGGTTTCAATCACTTAGACAAAATTCAAGCAGTTCTCAAGATTACTGTGAACCATGGATTGAATTGTCTGTGAAAGTTTATCAGCCTGTTGAAAATCATAGGAAGAAGATTATTTAATTTTTCAATCATCTTGTTCTAATTCTTTTATTGGAGAACTGACAAATCTAACCTATGAGCTATTCGGTGAATATCAATTACATGAAGGATTTGCTCTCTGAAATTAGATACCACACCACCAGACTGAGCTAAATTGACTTGATGCACCATCAGCACAGAAGTGTGTATGTTTCAAATTTAATAGAATGAAATGCTTTATCAATGGCATTCCTGATACCATCAGCATAAGCGTGTTCAGCTTCACACTGTGATACAGTAGGATAGCCAAGTCCAAAATGTGCGTTGGTTTTAAAATTTGAGACCTTCCACGGTAATTAAAAAGGGATTACTTTTTGGCAAGTGTCTGAACCCGAAAAAAATTCGCCATTTTCAGAATCGTTTTTATACCATAAAATTGACATTTCTAGCTACGAATATGATGCAAGCGTGTGAGGAATTAACTAAACTTTCTACATGTATCGAAAAGTCCGAGATAAAACGCCACATTTATTTAAAATTACTGATATCCCGACGATAACCGATTTCTCTTGAAAATCAACAGAAATTTCTTCTCCATTTTTGAAACTGGTACGTTTTTTGTGTAAAGAATACTTTTCCTAGAAATTTTAATACAATGTCAGAAAATTATTACAGTATACGCCAGTAAATTATCGTACCTGGTGCATGAGGGTTAAATATGCGAAAATCGCAAAAATCCAACAGCATGATTTCAGTACGTCTTGTTGTCAATGAAAACAAATATGGCCGCGACCTTGATAAACATTGTTCTAACGTAATGACGTAAACAACGTTCCCCGTGTCAAATATATAGGTCAACTGTCTACTGTATACACAGTACACGCAATGTACAGTACAGACCTGTCGAAAGTTTAACACTAAGCTAACCAAAAGAAGTCAAAGCTCGACTGCCGAGTGCCTAAGGTATGGAAAGGTAGCGGTCGAAAAGCTGCCGAGAGATAGGCTCCTAGATGGCAACTGCTGTCGATATAAACACCAAACGAGGAACCAATATGGACTGTCGGCACTAATTCGTCAGCTGGATGCTAAACTTTGTACAGGTCTGTACTGTATTTATCGATTTTTTTTTTGCAACAGGCACACATCATATGACATGTGTTTGTTGATGAAGATACTTTAGGACCCCAACAGGAATAAATAAATAGGGCCTACATTAAAAAAAAGATAAATAAATAAATAAATCAGAATTTCTACAGAGAAATAAGTTAGAGCTGGGACACAGTATGTTGAGCAGGTTACAAAATGTCTAGCAGGTTAGAGATGATAATAAATAAATAAATAAATAAATCAGAAATTGTTCAGAGAAATAATTTAGAACTGGGATACAATATGTCAGTGCTTAGTTAATAAATAAATGAATAAATAATTAAGAAATTAATTTAAGAAATAAGTTAGAGCTGGGACACAATATGTCAGCAGTTGTTAATAAATAAATAAATAAATAAATAAATAAATCAGACATTCTACAGAGAAATAAGTTAGAGCTGAGACACAATATGTTGAGCAGGTTAGTGATAATAAATAGGGTAAATACACAAAAAGAGATCAAAATAAGTTGCATTTTGTCTTTCCTCAAGGTACTAACATGAAATGTGGCATGGGTACCATGGAAAGTAACCTCAGATATTTTTTGGAAAAATAAAACAAATATTTTTATATTAACAAAATTAACATTTAAAAAATAAAAGATATTGAATTACTAAAAAGTTAGAAAATTCATGAGCAGGCAGATAGTTAGAAATTTTGTCATATTGTTGTTTGTTAAATGAATGACAAGTGGGTCATAATAGCATTTAAAAGGACTAAAATTGTCTAAATTATCAAAATTAATTTAGAAACTACACAAACAGGTGATTTTTTGGGGGACAGGTACTTTCTAGTTGTTCTGGCTGTGATAAATAGATAAATCATTTACAAATAAATCAAAAACTATGGGATCATATGGCAGTGTTCATTCTAGAAAGGAAAGGGGTTGTAGATTCTTTATTTTGCCAAATGGCACCATTGTAAAGGCCATAGTTGGCCACATTTAAAATTAGATTTCAAATGCAAGTTCAAAATATTTGATAGCATTGTCATATATAAAAGCTACATTATATGAAACTTTTAAATACTTCATTACAAAAGCTTTTACATCAGCCTAAAAGACTACAAGTCACATCAAACATTAAATGTATGCAAAATCATTGATGTTATTAAACTTGTTATTAGAGGAATTTTATTAGAAATGAACCCATCTGAAAAAAAAAATCCTAGAATGAACACTCATGGTTATTACTATTTACACATAATGGAACATTTTTCACAGAAAAATGCATTATGTGTGTCTAAACCAACTTTGTAAATTGTAATAATGTTGAATGTCTCATTTCATGTAAAATTAAAACATAACAATATCTTTAATACACTAGGAATTAGATATCATCAGACATTTATGAATGTTTCATTTTATATAGAATTAAAAAATCAACACATATCAATATCCTTAACATACTGGGAAGTATATACCATTACACATAAATTTATGAATTGAATGCTTCTCTTGATACTGAATACCTCTTTTTCACCACATGAAATGCTTTTCATGCACCCTTGCCTGAAGTGTAGCATACAGGTAACAGCATAGACTAAAATCTTACTATGTCAGAAAGTTTGCCAGTTCTCTTGTTGAGGGGTGTGATTTACCTCAGGGATGAAGCCTGAATATTTTGAGTTTGGGGCCAGCTCACTTCATAAAAGAATTTGTAACAGTACTAAATGGCTTAAATGTGTAAACATTAAGTGGCCCATACTCGAATTTAGAAGCCATTGGCTACTGGGCCCCTGCAAATCTTCATCCCTGTACCTATTTTCCTCCTTAATCTCATTTACCTGATTATAATTGAAATAATCTTGAATGGGGTGTGTATACCAACCAATCAATTCTAAATTGAACTGATAAATCAATAAATCTGGAATTGGCCTAGTGTGTTACAATTATTTTGAATTCTTACAAACTAATAATGCCCATTTGGATACACTGTGTCATGAATTTCACTGCATTTGCATCAACTTATTTCTTAATGCTATTATCAAACCAGTTCCCATGAATTTTCCTAAAAGAAGGTGATATTTATTTATTAGAATTTTACAATTTCACAGAAATTACTGAAATTCCTAAATATTTTACAGATCTGTATTTAATCATTAAAATATGGAGTTTAATTTTTAACCAAGTCAAATGAAATCCACATGATTAGTATTCACTTTTCCTATTTCCTACTTCCACATAGTCTATTTTAAATGTTATTTGTGCTATGTCAAGTTGACTTAAAACTTTTAATGAAGCAAAATAATCAACTTTTCATGTCTAAATTGTACTAAAATAATAATGCCGGGGTTATTGGCATCAGAACAGAAACGAAAATTCAAATAATAAAGACCAATGTTGTGTTGACTCTGGCTAAACTAACACGAGAGATGTTTCCTCATTTTGGGAAATATTTCATAAAGAAAAATCCAGTCTAACCATCTTTAATGATATTAGCTTATTTATCCAATGATATGTACTGATATGACAGACAGGTCCTGTTTATATTTTGCCAGCAAAGCAAAATCAGTTGGTAATTTTCAGTAATTCTGAGCCCCTTACTAGCCCTACATGAGCAGGTTGCACTGTACACTGTATTGGTACAGATCCCGAGTCCATATGGGTAAAATTAGAACACATGCATATCTAATGTGTTCGGCAGCCATGCAGATCGATCATACATGACAAATAAGGCAAAAAAGTTTGACTATTTTGTTCAAAATACACGATGACATTTTCTGCATGCTAAAATTGTGATCGAAGCGGGACGAATGCTAATCAAATATGTCCGACTGGAAATAGTTCCAAAAAATCGGCAGATTAGACGAGAAATGGAGTGAAAATACAATATTTTTAAGAAAAAACTTACTTTATTTCAACAAAAATATCTCCACAGCGTCTCTCGATTATCAAATTTATACATTACATACAATAAGGAAGCTGTCTTAGCATTTTTTCTGTGTCAAATTAGGCGGAAGGGGGGCGGCCCATGATCGAGAATCCGGCAATGTCATCGATTTTTTCGACATTTGAAACTGGTACGTTTTTTGTGTAAAGAAAATTATTTGACAAATTATACATCAAAATAACCGTGAAAAAAAGTTCTTTCCGTTCATGTAAAAACATCTTTGGTGCATGAGGAACTGCGTACACAGAATGATATTTTTTAAAGTTTCAATTTTCAATTTTTCGCCGGTGCCTAACATTCAATTACGATTTAAATTGTTAAATTCTCACCGACTTTGATAAAAATCGTCTTTAATGACTTACTTTTGTCCTCAAAAGACGATAAAATACTACAAATAGTATTAAAAACTCCCAGTGAAATAACTATTGTGTAATTTTACCGCCTCGAGTGAATTCAAATTTTTGACAATTTTTTCACTTTGTCTGCGCGTGAAATTTTGTTTGATGAATCAATGCGCTGGCCGGGTTGGCTATCCTACTGATATGAGTTTGTTAACTTGCTTTCCATTTTCAATCATCCTGCCATAAACCACCTCATTTTCAGAAATTTACCTACCCGTTGTACTATCAAACATATAAAATCCACATCCTTAATTTTATTATAGGTTTCAGACCGGAGCGCATCAGCAATAGTTGTCACTATCTCACTGCACCTAACAACACTATCATAAGTAGCATTATATTAGGACCATTTTTTCTGCATAAAAAGAAGAGATTTGAATTTAGTAATGTCATTTTTTCGTTTACAACTGTATACGCAGTGTGTAATTAGGGGTGTAACGATACGGGCAAAACCGTATTGCGATATATTGGGAAATGTCAAACCTGTATTGCAATACGTATTGAATACGTATTGCCTTGGATGTTGAACATGTGAAGCAGGATATTCTCGATCTTTTGGAGCACCTGGAGTTCATTTTTGTGTTTATTATGAATACTTGTATACAATAAAATAACATATAGTTTTATCTTGTTTATTATTAGTAATATACCAATATCAAGACTGGAGGCGTCATTTAACTCTGTTTTGATAGCTGTCGTTGTCGTGTTACCCCCTACGGATTTGTGATGTCTACTTATGTGCGTTTGCAAGTTCGTAGTTCCCCCAGAATATTTCACTTCCATCCTGCATTGTATGCACACGGCGATTCCAGGCACCTTTTCGTTGTCAGCGCGTTTACGCTTGAGCCCGAAAGTTGTCCATACTGTGCTTTTAACATTTTTCCTGGGGACAACTTCGAACGTGTTGTCCGACTCCAGGACAAACGTGTTAACCATACTGTTTTAAAGCGCTTCGCTAGCGTGACCATTCAACATAATTTTTAACAACGAGATAAAACAATCGAGTGATTATGACTTTGTGGTTAAACTAATATCCAAATAGGCAAAGAAAGGGGTATAATTTCCGTATCGGCAAAAAAAAAACGGTATTTGAAAATCGTACCGCGATAACCGACGTTGGGGCCTTTGAACCGGTTTTACCGGTATATTGTTACAGCTCTATGTGTAATTTTATTTGTAACTCAATGTCAATTTTCTCAGACTGGGAATCAATGAGATTGATTCCATTTTTTGAATTGGGTCGAGGGTACAGCGATTTACTTTGATAGCGATACGTTCTTTCTTAAACTTTTTACCAGTCACAAACTCTGTTTTCTCGTCCAACTCTGAGCTTGCTTTTCTACATACATCACAATACATCATCTGATTATTATTGTCATCAAAACCTAACCGCAGAAATCAGACATTCAAGAATCTTAGAATGATCTTTCCCGTTGCGTTTTTACTGTCATCGCCGACACTCGTGGACGCTTGTCAACCGAAACTGCTGCCTGCGAAGCGTTTGAATGTTTTTTTTTTATTTGAAGACACGGTCTTGAAAAAAATGCCGTTTTTGCTTACTCATGGCGACGAAATGACACTTGAAATCAGAATCACCAAAAGCTTAACAACTTCTCAGAAACAGCGTAGTGATTTGAAGCGTTCTTGAGATAATGTTTGAAAAGATTGATTTCGTTATCGCGAACGGAATGGAAAATTCGGCTCTTACTTTTTTACGATACTCGCCTATGGGCGAGTGAACATTATAGGACCACTAGCATTTGAAAATAATTACCCGCATTGTAGATCTCTTGACTTTGTCAGGCATTTTAAAATTGTTAAGTTTATACACTCATTACTTTCTTATGATGAAAATTTATGAATATTTGTATCCCCAGTCCCCTTTTTTATTCTGCTAAAACATTCTTTCCTCCAAATAGTTTAGAAAAGGTAATTAAACATACCTCAAATTTTTAGAAATGTCAATATCATTTCCAATTAATGGAACTTCTGTAAATGCAAGATGACGCTTCGAACGTTTGGGTGCTAAGGTCGTCTTCTTTTTTCCTTGCTGCACTGCCCTAACCTATCTCGGCAGTTGGAACTGGTGTTTGTAAGACGATGTGTCTTTGCAGTAGAATTAAATTTAGGAATATTTAAACTTTGTACAGTATCCAAACTTTCTCGATTTCTGCGATCTGGGTTTCCACTTGCAATATAACAACAACATATTTGCGACCAGATGGCTAAATCTATTGCGATTTAAAATAATTTGTGTTTGAAATGTATAGACATAGCACTGCCGTGCTGCTGTACGGCGTAGATGTGAAAATGGTGTTAGGGCAGGACTATGGATAAAACCGAAACTCCCCGGGGGGGATCGATCGATGCATAGTCCGACGGATGGTGTTTTTGATACATGTATTGCTAAGTAAATAAACGGCCGAAAATAACTATTCCATAAATATATGAAAGAGACCATCAATAGTTGAAATTTAATAGTTTTATAAATTATACCTGATCGTTGTCATTTTCGATAGAGAGAAAGTAGAGTTTTTGCAGACATGACCGCCGCTATGAGGCGGTTTATTCTAGCGTTTGTATGTAACTGGATTATTTGCTTTTAAGTCTGGTTTTTAATAACTGCCTATTATCATTATCACTCATAATATCATGTGTGTGAAGACTCACCTAATCAGTTGGAAAGTTCACTGTTCGATAATTCTAAAGATGCGTGTGCAGAATCACCTTGTCAACCGGACAGTTTACAAATGGATGTTCCGATAGAAACTGAAACTTTCGATGTTGGCTGTACATATTATACCAGTTTTAATATAACAGCACTAGACGGCCGTTTCGGAATACAATTCCTCATAATAGTTACAATGAACGTGAGTAGCACCTTTTATTTTTATAATTCCGTTTTGTCTAACAATAAATACTACAAACGTGATAATGCATACATTTAATACATAAGCAAAATATCAGAAATAATTGAAGTTGTACTTGTGATAGTATATATCAAAACCCCATGAGTACCTGCTGTGTCAAGAATTCCAATATCGATGCTAGCCGCAAAATTTTCATATTTGTATTTTATTCATAGAATAAAATACAAATATGAAGGGATTGCGGTTAGCCAATTGATACGACAAGCATCAATAATTGATAGAAGTGATGAAATACATTTTTAGCTCACCTGAGCCAAAGGCTCAGATGAGCTATTGCAATCTATCACCGTCCGTCGTGCGTCGTGCGTCGTCCGTCGTGCGTCGTGCGTCGTGCGTCGTGTGTAAACTTTACATTTTAATCTTCTCCTCCAAAACTACTGGGCCATATTTGATGAAACTTGGTGATTATCATGCCTGGGTAACAGCCTTTCAAAATTGTGTCCGGGGTTTGGCCACGCCCAACAAGATGGCCGCTGTTACTAAAAATAGCAAAAAGACAAAAAAATCTTCTTCTCTGAAACCAAAAGGTGCAGGCAAATTTTGATTGGATATTTGGATTCAGCATACCTAGGAACATTAAAATTGTGTTTTTCATGAAAATTAGACAAAAAATAGGTTACGCGTTTTTTGTGTAAAATTACGTAATTTTGAAAATGAGACATTTATTGTTATAACTTCATAACGGCTGAAGATAATTGTATGGAGTTTTCACTGTTGATCTTGTCTTGCAATTTTCTTCCAATTGATGTCAAGGTCGAAGGTCAAGGTCATGTCCCAGTTTTTGACCTTTGATAAAAAATGCTATTTTTTTAACATTTCTTGTGATAATGGCATAGGATTTTCAGTTATTTGTAGGCATTGACATGACGATCATTTTGATACATAGATCAGGGTCATGGGTTCAAAGGTCAAGGTCACAGATGTCCAAGAATACCAAAATAGTTAATTATCTGCAAAACTATGAATTTTTTGTATAGGCATGTATATCAGAATATTGTAGGTAATGGCACAATGGTCATTTTGATATATGAATAAAGGTCATGGGTTCAAAGGTCAAGGTCACAGATGTAAACAAGTACTGAAATGGTTAATTATCTCAAAAACTATAAACTTTTTGTATAGGCATGTATATTAGAATATTGTAGGTATTGGCCTAACGATCATTTTGATATATGAATGAAGGTCATAGGTTCAAAGGTCAAGGTCATAGAATTGAACGAATACTTAAATGGTTAATTATCTCAAAAACTATAAACTTTTTATATAGGCATGTATATTGGAATATTGTAGATATTGGCCTAACAATCATTTTGATATATGAATGAAGGTCATAGGTTCAAAGGTCAAGGTCATAGCTGCGAACGAATATTTAAATGGTTAAATATCTCAAAAACTTTAAACTTTTTGTATAGGCATGTATATTGGAATAAGGTACGTATTGGCCTAACGATCATTTTGATATATGAATGAAGGTCATAGGTTCAAAGGTCAAGGTCATAGATGCGAACAAATACTTAAATGGTTAATTATCTCAAAAACTATAAACTTTTTGTATAGGCATGTATATTGGAATATTGTAGGCATTTGCACAACAATCATTTTGATATATGAATGAAGTTCATAGGTTCAAAGGTCAAGGTCATAGATGCAAACGAATACTTAAATGGTTAATT